>JAJMAB010000005.1:0-311335 GCA_030564825.1 Ogataea sithepensis | reverse complement strand
ATATATATATATATATATATATAGACAATTTTTCATTCACAGTTGCTGATCGATGCATATAAGATTTGATACAGTCTGCATGACGGACACACGACCACCCACAGACGCATTCAAAGGGTCGCTAGCGAGTTGGTATCAGCTGCTATTGATTGTCTGATGTCTGCTCTGGTTTTTGAATGTAAGCATGGGCAGCCTTCTAGCTGATAGAATTGTCTCGTCTGAGAAAGAATCGGCTAAACTAAGTTTGCACTTTTGCTCTATCAGCCGTCTTTACCTGCATAAATATATATATATATATATAATATATATAGATATATAGATAAAGAGAGAGAAACCTTTGTTACATGAAAAGTCAATTTTTTTTGACTGAAAGTCACCAAATGATCTTATACACGAAAACGATTCTTCCAACAAGAGGTAGTATATATATATATATATAATATAGTTACGGGCGCCAGTAGCACTTCTTATACGCAATTAAGCCGCTCGTCTACAAAAAGCAACTATACTTTCCGACAAAATTATAACAATTAAGGGACCTGCCTGCACTCATCAATTCCTTTGTGTCCCACCCCGCCCAAATCCCAAACCAGTCCAGAGAATCAGCGGTTTGCCGTATCAGCTTCTATATTTCAAACTGCTTGCTTCACTAGCAGCAATGCCCGTTTCGTGTTTTTAGTGATCAGATCAAACACAACAACTATCCCACAAATCGTTTGTGGCATATATACAATATATATATATATATAATATATATATATAAATATAATGAATAAAACGTTGACAATTTACGCATGGGCGCCAGACAATCACTACAGGAGAAAAAAAAGAGAAAGGTCTTGGCCTCGTTATTGTATACATGCACCACCCTGTCGCTTCAGCCATACTCTATATAATATTACTTTATATATATATATGTGAAATTAAATTTTAATTTAATTATATATTATATATCAGTCGATGAAGGCAGGTTGGGCCAGTGTCGGAATTAGTATAAGTGGCTATAGTGATAATTATAAAACCTGTTGTCCCCCATAGTTAAGCGCTAACAATCTTTATCGTCAGCCATTATATTTACCGTTCGTTCTGTATAATAATCATCTTTTGTCCAACTTGATTTCACCTGCTGTATATATATAACATACAGCATATAATACAAATTTATAACACATTAATATTCTAATTGTTAGCAAAATTTGCCAAACTCTTTTAAGATCGATTTAACTGTATGTCGATCGATTTCGGTTCCGCGCGCCGGCAGACACTGGACACTGGACAGTGGACACGTATGGATGTTCCATGGCTATTGAATCTTCAATGACACTCACACCTCTTGATGGTCTCATAAAAATCAATTGATGTCTGCTGTATATGGCCTTTGATGCTTCATGATCTTGAGAGCTAGAGCTATCCATGGCTTAATTTATCAGTGTTATACTTATCTATAAACTGATTATATGGCTTGAAGACCAGTTCCTATAGGCTGCGGCTCGTGAGTCGTGACTAGACACACCCATACTAGCGGAGCTAATTATATAAAGGTCGATCCTTAGTCCGAAATTTCGATACAGGGCTAAATTCAGATTGCCAATTTTTACTATTGTAGTATTGAGTGCAATCTGCCTGTTTGCTACCTTGCAATTAATATTTTGCTAGATCCAATAAGTTAAGGTAGAAACCTCCATTTATTGCCATCACGATTTCTTATAAGTTTTAGCATTAATTCATTTATCTTATACATATCATTAAGTATATTTCCTTTCAAAAGAGTTGTTTGAGATATAAATTCTTTTCATTTTAAGAGGTATTATCATTGATACGTTTATATATATGCATCAGGACGGGAAATGGATTGATATATGCATATATTCATATACTCACTTAAGCCCTGGTCTCGCTGAATCAATTAGAAAACATTGAAGTCAAGGCCACGGTGTAGCTATACGACTATGATATTAGTATATGTTCTTCGTATGGCTATAGACTAATACAATCGAATAACCGCTGTATTTAGTTGCCTAACACAAGTTACAGCCGGTAGCTGAAGAATTTCGTGCTGTAAAATCCACCTTCTATATATGAATTCATTAATGGCTAAACTGAATAAGACACAGGGTTATCTGAGAATTCAGGTACTTTTTAAATATCTATGCTACGAACGGGTTGATAATTGAATAGGCGTGATTGAAGTTCATGATGCAATAACAACACATGCTTACACCAGTTCATTTTCTTAGCCTTACACTGAAATCCTCCTACAGAATTTATCCGACTCTTTGAGGTTCTTGGCATTCCCGACCGTTTGTTCACTCATTCTGCCTTGCTCCTTGATTTTAACTCCAAAAGGGTTACGTGATACATATAATATATATATATATATATATATATAAGATAGAATAGAAATCGGAGAGTCTGTCACCTCTAAGATGAAAATTATGTCAATATCATACTATTTGAAAACAGCATTGATGGAGCAAAAACCACATAATCTTATTTTTTTTCTTCCGAAAAAGCAACAAATTGACAATAAATTTGGAAAGGTGTAAGCAATTCATTGTATTTTCAAATAAATTGTTTGATTACAATTCTTTTTAGGATGTTGAAAACTGTGTGATTCAGGGTGAAGGAGGAGATCAAAACAACAAAACTTCATATATATATATATATATTTTCTTTTGAAACGAGCAGCTTGAGAGCAGCAACCTCAGACTAAAATGTAATGCCCTGCACGATTACACCCTTAACTTTAATTTAGAATTAAAGTTTTAGAATTCATGATAATCGTGATCGATGTTACGCTAAAAAAGGTTAATATATTATATATATATATATATATATATATATATATATATACACATGCCTACCCAGCCCTACCTATATAAATTTATATAATATATATATATTATATTATATAAATTATATCGCATGTGGCAAATTAGATTTAAGCCAGTAAACTCGCATCCCCAATTTATTCATGGCTAGTACATTTATATATATATATATATATATATATATATATATAACATGTGTATATACACAAATGATATTTTACGCATGGATTTATTTTCCATGGATCAGTGAGCTCAGCCCTGTTTGACGCACAATTCCCTATTCTATCAAAGATGTCCCACATATGAGCTGATAACGTCGTATTAATTACGAGACTGGAAGCGCAACCCTTTTCCTTTCAACTGGGCTGCGTCCGTCTAGACACCCCCATATGAATCTGTCGATATAGAGTTTGAAACGCTGAACGGCGACTAACGACTTATAGGCTTTGTTATCGGAAATTCAATCTCTGATGCATGGTAACTTACTCTTAAGCCTTTACTGTGGAGCAATATTAGGCATGCTAAGGAGTAATTGAGTCAGGAGTCAGGACTCGGGATGTCGGGAGTCGGCGATTCCGAGTCCACCCAAAACCTCAAATTGAAGATCCAAAGAACCAAAACAGGAAAAAGGAAAAAAAATAAGCGAAAAGGAGAAGAACACATGCACACACACACACACACATACATACATATATATATATATTATATATATATATATTATATATATATATATAATGTATACCAGCCTGTAAAATTTGGCGATGTCAGGGAGATGGTGATAGTGTTAGCCGGCAAAGATTGGCATAGCCGATGTTGTTTAATTTCAATTTGCAACTTAGAAGAAAGCGAGCAATAATTTCTTACCTTTTTACGGAAACGTTGGCAACATTATCGTAGACATGTGGAGTTTATTCGATATAACATATATACAACAAAGTTGATCTTTATATTTAATTTATATATAGTCGCAGCAACTCTCACCGTGTTTTGTCGCAAAACACTGTCTTTCTCAATGAACGGCTCTGTTACCTAAAAACTGTTTGCGTGGGAGTTCTACCTTATCTCTGGAGAAACTGCTTTTGTGTTTAACTACGAGCATTTTTCCATTCAACTTACTGTCTATCCAAAAGACTTTGTCGATATATTAATATATAGAGAAAGTTAGTTTTAACTGGTTAAGATAATTGATGGAATAAAGGGTAAAAGCTTGCGTGAAAAACTAATTCTTTGGTAAAAAATTCAGCTCTCCAAACAAAAGGATTATTCTTAGAGGAAAAGAGCCGCTCTTACGTAACAAAACTGTTCATTGGAAAAACGACACTACTTTGCGACAAAACACCGTGAGACTTGCCGCGACTATTATTATTATAAATTATAATTTAAACAGGGCTGGCGTAGAAAACCAGAATTACTAGATGCAAGACCGCTAAAGTATACGTAGGTACCGTCAAGTCGGCCGGCCAACGGACCGACCGGTTCTTTTAATTTCCGGACATGTTAGTTATTGTACAGTGAACTTCGAAACCTGATCCATCACTTATAGAACATTAATGTTTAGAAATAAGTACTCGAAACATCATTTATAATATATATATAATTTTACTAAGCTAATTTATAAATTCTAATTTAGCGATTATTCAAAATACCGAATTCTTCGTAAATATTATATATATTAACTGATCGATGTATGAGAGTCTCAAAGTGCTATGAACTGTTGCAACAAGAAGCAGCCCAAGTTGACAACGGTATGCATGATTCATTAATCTCGAACGGTTACAACCGAACGTGATACCATATGATCAAAAATTTCTATGGCCATGATTAATCTATATCTCCTTCGCCTTATAGCCACCAGTAACAACTAATAGTCATTCACAAATACCCAAATTAACCCCTAATTACGTTGTTGCGAAACTCTTTAACACACACACATATATATATCGAAGGCAACGTCCGCTAAAGCAACAACAACAATCGAAAAGTCAGCAAAAGAGCAGAAATTGGAACATAATAAATGCGTGGGCTGACAACTGCTACTACAGTGCTACTCATATTTGTCTATATATATATTAATATTATAGTCGTCTATATATACACCGTAGATTTTAGTTGGGTAGTTCAATCATTTTAGCATTGGCCCCTAATAAGTTGTAGCGTATATATATATATATATATATATATATACTACCTGTGGAGCACTTGAGTAAAAAAACACATTAAGTTTAAAGGAAAAAAATCGAACCATTTCCGAGATTTTTTTCTGTGGTACATATATATATGTTGTGCGTGCATCCTACCTCACCGTCACCTGGTGCACGGCGCACGCACCTTACGATGTATAGTCGCAGCAAGTCTCACAGGTTGTTTTGTCGCAAAGTGCTGTCTTTTTTCCAATGAACGGCACAATTACGTAAAACCACTGTTTGCGTCGAGGTTCTGCTTTTCCTCTAGAGAAGCCGTTTTTGTGTTTAATAGCGATCATTTTTTCATTCAACTAACAGCCTACGCAAGAAATTGCCTTTATATTTAAGAATTATCTTTGTAAGTATATATTAATATATAGAAAAGATTAGTTTTAACTGGTGAAGATACTTGTTGGAGAAAAAGGCCAAAACTTGGGTCAAAAATTAATTCTTTGTTGCAAAACTCAGTTCTTTAAACAGAAGGAAAATTCTTAGAGGAAATGAGGTGTTCTTACGTAACAGAACTGTTCACTGGAAAAAGGATAGTATACTTTGCGACAAAACACCGCGAGACTCGCTGCGACTATATATTGTCCTGACTATTGTCCGGTCTAATCTGCCAGTGGTGCCTGAAAAATAAAGAATTCCGCTCGGCCACTGTAGGCAAAATCAACGTGCACAAAAAATGGAATAGATTTCAAATCTGACGCTGATCTTGATAAATCAACCAAGTTACAACTTACAAGCCGTTGGTGTATTGGTAATGGGGGGTCACAGCCTATATAACAACGATGCCGATTTGTAGCAGTCTCTTGTACAGTTTTTTGTTAGACTGTATGCAAATTAAGAAAAGTTAAAGCACTTTAACGGCTGGCGATCCAACATGGGATAGACTACCACATTTGGTACTTGTTCTATCAACCCAAACTCAAGATAAAGGAATTTTTCCGGTTACGTCGTTTCGGTTGTTTCAATAGTTATCGGAACGAAGATGGTATTGGTGAAGGAACGTCGATATAAGGGAATGAGTGATCTCAATGATTACCAGATTCTGGAACAATTGGGACAGGTACTTTTGGTATTGTTTCTAAAGCCAGATAGAAGTCAAGTTATAAACTTGTGGCGTCAAAGAAGTCGATAATACACGATACGAAAGATGGGTAATCGAATTGCATCGATCCAGTCTCTCTCTCTCCCTATGTATATATATATAATATTATAAAAGACAGCCCTCTTGGTTAGATTTTTTGCAAGAGTTTTTAACCGTCGCTTATTGATATCGTGGGGGGGGGGGGGGGTGTGGGCATCGATCTCAGATAATTTTTATTTTATTAGTTCTTTTAATTTTAATTCCATCTACGCTTATATAAGATGTTATCTCTTAAATTGTATTACAATAATTTCAATTTTAAAATCAACTTATATATATGTTATGTATATTAGTATGGTAGAACTATGGATATGGATATGAAAGCTTCAAAAGCTCCTTTTCATATGATCTTCCAATCGATAAAACCAGGCTAACAGACCCTGCTGGAAGGCATTCAAGTTCATAAATTTCGAATTCACTCGACTTCAAACACTTATTTGTGACAAGCCTAATCAATGGTCATTTTCTTCGATATTGTCAGCATCCTAAAACAGGTTTCTTTATACTCCTCAATTTTTCCATATTCTTATAGCTCTTCTGATAGTCTTCAGGATCCCCCAACTCAAAAATATGTCTGTGTTATCCTTTCTGGTAGCTGCACCTTTGACCACCAATAAAAAAAAATCTTAGTCTAATTGTATTATTGGCGATCAGGCAACTCCACCTCGTTCACCAGTTGATGGAGAGACTCAATAAAAAGAAAAATGATTATCTTGTTGTACTAGCCAGACGCCATGTTCTTTTTTTTACTTTTGTCAACATAAAGTTCCCATTTTTCCTGCATGTATGCCGATTATTTTATCCATTGTAATAGTCAAACCTTTATCCTATTCTAATTTTGCTTCCAAAGGCCACCTTGGAAAGATGTCAAAATGAAGGGTGCTGGGTGCCTTTTGAACAATGCATGCCTGAAATGTGGTTTCAAATTGATCATTAGCGACCAATTAGTCTTTCTGTTAGGATCTACAGAAATTCACAATGATCATTAGCATTCGAAATTAGTTGACAAAGAGTTCTTTAGGCGGTTCTATTCGCCTCGGGTTCAACAAATTGGGCCACATTTGGTTCCGTTACTTTGTCTTCATGATACAGTCTTATTTTCTTGACCAACATCTTCAATACATGGGATACATTTCGCCTGAGGAACGCAATGGCAATCCAATATAGTATAGTTGTGGTTTTTAAATGATATGTATCCACAGCTACCAGTAGCAACCTCGCATAAGAGAAAAAATTTGGAGTTGGAAGTTGGGTATGTCAACTGTCAAAACTCATGAGGGAGCATGAGTGTTAGGGAAAGCATTTCGCATGAAAGCCCCAGGCAACACACTACAGTGAACAAGGCAGTGTCGCCAGACTATCGACTAGGGAGAGCGCGTTGTATATATATACGTAAAATGTCACCAATGACCATTGACCATGCACACAGCATACAGGCTACAGCCTACGGGTCTACGACTGACTCTACAGAGCGCTCGCCGCTGCAGTGGGACTCGAGAGTCGAGACGTCCCCGCTAGAGAATCGTGTTGCCTGTTCGGTCGGTGACCACTGACGGCCTTTAAATATATATATATATATATATATATAACCCAGTTTAAATAAATCATATTGAGAGGTTCAGTATATAGTTGACCAAAAGATACGAGTTTGGTGTCATCAGAGGTTTTTGTACGGTAATCGCACAAATAAGCTATATATATATTGTATGATTTAAGTGAAAATTTATCCCCACTCTACAGAAACCTACAAAACAACCGATAGATTATATAAGCGTATATAAATTATATTAATATATTATAATTATTCTCACCCACATGCTGAAGCAGGCATCATCCGTGTGCTACCAGAGAGGGAAGGAATGAATGAGGCAGGGAAAAGAAAAAAGCACGGCGAGGGGACAACAAGACAAATCTTGAGAGCGGCTAAGCAGGTGTGTACCAACAAAATAATAGAATTTTAATGTGGAAATGTTTTCCCATGTGCATCGCGCAGGAAAATCAGTATCAGCAATTTGAAGTTGTGTGATATAAAAATTCGCAAAGTAAATATGTGCGGCTTATATGCAATGTAATGCAGAGGGAACTACACGCAGATCTAACAAGTTGACAATTAAGGAAAATTGCATATCACCCCGGGAGCGACGCACTTTTTCAAGCAATGCAATGCGCTCGGCATTGCATCAGAGAGGTATTACATTTTGCGACTTTGTCACTCCCAATTTGAAATTACCCCTTTTCCGCGTCTGCTCAAAGTCAAGAGCTGCTCAAGAGCTGCTCCTAGGTCAAAGACGAAGCCATGACAGCCAGGTGTTTATGGACGGATTTCTCCACCTACAGCATATATAGGTCGTACTTCCCTTGTTTTTGCTATTTGGGCAGTCATCCTGTTTACTTTTTGGTTCCTGGCCTTCTCTTTTTGATTTTGTTGTTCAATTTCTTTTGAATTTTTACTTCTCAGCAATAGAATTCTCAGTGCCTAGACAGGATTAGAACCGCATTTGTGATCCACCTTGTGTCATATCAAGATAAATTGCCCTTCAGTTCTACTGTTACGGCAACGTTTACACGTTCTTTCTAGATACTAGATCCTCTATTCATACAACTGCAAATAACGCAAACAACTTTTGATCGACATCGATCGTTTTCTATTTTGCTTTGACATCGGTTTGATTTTTTGTTAAAGTGTTCTTCTACCTACCAACTTTGCTTGTGATCGACCGATATTAAACTACTTCTCAACTAGTATACGTATCACTGAATCACTAAATCATCAAAAGGCCTCAAAAACAAAAATTTATAATGACATCTTTTTTGAATATTAGCAAAATGACTATAGGATCAACAACATCTCCAAAATCAAATCCAAGTTCGGATTCTATAACTCTACCATCAATTTCAAATTTAACTGCGTCTATACGATCTTCTATTAGTTCCGAACGTATGCCTTCCATATCCTCAACAACTTCCCCAGCACCTTCTAGACCATCACTGAGCTTTTCAACATCCATGTCTTCAAGAAATTCCATATTGTCTTTAACTTACTATCCAACGACACCATCAGCCGATTATAATGCGAACCATCCACTAGATCGTAAAATGAGCTTTAGTTCTATGCATGGATTTGATGACGGTAAAGACAAGAAAGATTTCCAGCTACCCCCTTTATCTTCCATATTAACAGGCAAAACAACACCATTAGAGACAGTTCAAACTATTCCTAGAAGTTCCGATGCTCCTGCTCAAGATTATTTTGGTAAGCCAGCCGGTACGACTGATTCGGAACTAAATCTGCAAACACCATCAGCCAGCAAGGAAAATAGACCAAGATATTTTTCTTTGCCTTTGCAGTCTGGCTCCAGTTCTACACAAGCTACCGTTACATCGATTAGTAAATCATCTGTCGAGACGATAACAAAAGCTGCGGAATCAGAGTCCGAGGAGGAGGAGAAGGCTCATGACCACTGTGATCATAATCATTCATCCACGAGGAACTCCCCAAAAGTTGTCGAGACAAAGAGACATGATGCTCGTATGACACCAAGAGTTATTTATGACCCTGTGTTAGGCAAGCGTATAGTGGGAGAAGACAGATCTCACACTAGTACTCCTGGTTATGAGACAAAAGAAAAGAGAAAAAGAGTTGTGAGAAGAAGAACCAGAACGGGATGCTTGACCTGTAGAAAGAGGCGAATTAAGTGTGACGAAAGAAAACCTTTCTGTTTCAACTGCGAGAAATCAAAAAAACTTTGCGCTGGTTATGAACAGGTTCCGTATGGCTCTAGACGTTACAGATACATGCAACAGCCAAAACCGCAAGAGATTCAATCCAACCATCCTATTATTCACCAAGGTCCACTTCCATCTCCGACAGTCACTTCTCCGTTACATCAAACACCACAATCTGAACAGGTTCCCATGGATCAGCAGCAACAACAACAACAACAACAACAACAACAACAACAACAACAACAACAACAACAGCCGATCTCTCCTAGAGCTCAACATCATTCCCCTATTGAGAAGACAACAACACACCATCTGCACCCACCACACCCTTCTCCACAAATGTCTCAACAAACTCAACATAATTCCCATCATGCGTCTCCCACAAGCTCACAGTTTCAGATGGTTCAAATGCAGGGGCCTCCACCTCCACATCAATATTCGATCACTGAAATGCCACCACAACACATTCATATGCAACAACCGTTCCCTTCTCAGCAAGCTCCTCAATTGTTAGTCAGCCAACATCCGTCAATGAGGGGGTCTGTTTCCAATGGTCCACCAGAGCAGCAGAGATTGGCAAATGGTAATAGCATACAGCATCAACAGTCCCAGCAGCAGATAGGATATCCAATTGCGCAACCTCATCCATCTCAGCAACATATGGGACCATCTCACCATCAAATGCAACAACCACAACAGCCTCAATTACCTCAGCAGCACCAAATTCCTCCAACTTACCAACAAACCCAATATGCAACCCAGCAGCCGCCTCCACCACCCCATCATATGGTTCCAACTCCAGCTCCACCACAACCTCATCCCCATCTTGTTCCAGCTCCTCAATATGGTCCACCACCTGGCCACGTTAGACACCAAATACCTCCCCAACATAATTTCCAGTATTATCCACAGCGACAGCCCCAAATTCAACAGCCATATTATCAAGGCCATTTGCAGATGATTCCTCAACAAATACCGCAGCAACAACAGCCTCAACAACAACAACCCCAGCCTTTACAACAACAATACATTTCACATTCAGCTGATGATTGTAATCCTATCGGCCATGTTCAATCTGCTGGTCATTTTCAACAAAGATAGAGTGCATACAGTTTAATTATTCTAGACAACCTGGGTGGATATATCTGATTTCCTTTCCTTTTGCGTAATTAAATTCAACATTTTCCTTTTTTTACGAAGTTTTGATTTTAGCTGTTTTCATTGGAGACTAGATATCATCCTTTTAAACAGTGGCCTAGAACTTCTCTTCATTTATTTACAGTTTACGACTTTCTGTTTTTAACGTTTACAATGGCTTCATTCTGATTCGCGATTTATCGTTTTCTTGCATTTTTTTCTCTTTTGATGCTTTATGTCCAATAGCTGAGTGGTCACTATGTCAGTACATTATTTGTTTGGAACGCCAAGGTATATACATGTATATATATATATATTTGTGTGGAGCCTGGCTTGCCACGTACAATTAAAATTAATTTTATCTCATCTAAAGAGTAACATTTTTCCCATTTCTATGCTTTAGCCTTTTGCCGGACACTCTCTTATGAAACCAACAAAATGTCATCCTCTTTTGTCTATCACTCCATGTGAATTAGTCGAGTTGGACAACGTGACCGTACTATTGAATAAGAGAAAACCTGGCAGAAGGTTAAGGGAGAGCTCAGACTATCTCTCTAGGCCGAAAAAGTGCAACAAAACTTCGAAGCATGGTGAGTAAATCAAAAGAACCCACGGGCCGAATAGTCAGAATGTGACGGAGAAATATTGGACAACAACAAACCAAGCGATGTTACCGTGTTAATTCTAACAGTCCAGTCAAGCTTGTAGGTCACTAAGTAAATTTGAAAGAATCAGTGCAACACACACCGTTTTTCTTGAGAGGCCTTTATATGATAAAAACAAAAAGGTTGCTAAATTAACAGGTTGAGCAAAATCAATGCTTTTGATAGACATAGATATCGCCTGTTTACCGAATAGCTGAAAGTGGTAAATTGTATAAGCTCAGACAACCAGTAATTAGCAGTCACTATTTTAAGTTTATCTTTAATGGCTACAAACTTACCTAAACGAAAATATAGGCCATATGCTTTAGTTGGTTTGAGAACCAGCTGAATAAAAGCGAACAGTAAAACTCAAAGCCAGGGTTTCCGTTTGCTTGCCAAATCGGCTCCATGATACAAATTTGGGGCACCAGGATCCGGCCCTTATGCTGTATTGACAGATCACAAATATATGGCCTGCTGTTTGAAGCTAGCATATTAGTCGTCACTGATTCGGGGTTGGTAAACGTAACTATATATAGATAGAAAAGATGCGAGCCTCTGAAAAACAATTAATTTTGTGCAAGGCTACTAAATGACGGCTTTCGGTTGTAAAATATTATAGATCGTTCTTATTACACTTACTCCTGGCTGAGAGCCAAGAAGATTTGCATGTACGCTTGCTTATAGCAACTGTCAAGATATTGAATTTTTTACGAAGCGATGACGTTCACCAACCACCTGTTTGGCTTCACTCCTCATCTTATGGCGCTTTTTTGTTTCTTTTCCCCCCCTTCAAAACCATTCCATATCTAACCTATAATATATATATATATATATTTGCATCTAAATAGATATGTTCCTCAGCCCATGTGTTCAACTTCTGCAGAGATAACATGGGGAAAACCGAAAGATCTACATTCTGACCTAAATAGGAAACCCTTTAGATGCAAGCAACATGCCAGGAAGATATATTGACAGGTCATTGGCGCTGCATAGCTGTCTCGAATGGCATCACACCCTAATGCAAACGATTTTCTATCCAATATATATATATATATATATATATTATATATATTGAAGAAGCTTTGATTTTCTCTGATGATATCTCGATGCTGTTGCTTCTGCCAGCTGATCCCCACATTCATCCTTTCTTTTTTTTTTCTGGTTTTTGTTAAACACGTACGGAGTAGACAATGCTATCGCATGCAATTAATAATCAAAGTGGCAACATGGGTAGCCATGTATAAATCGGAATTCAAACTCTAGTTCCAGCCTCTATTTTTTATGAGCCAAAAAGGAAATGACACCAGCAAAGCCATATAACTTCTTGTTACAGCCGAAAAAATGCAACAATTCTTATTCGTCGGCTTTAAAGCCCAAGGTAAGGCACATGAGGTAAAAACCTGAACGCTACAGAGCAAAGTTCCAATGGGTCGAAACGTCTAATTTGGGCCTTAACAAAGATGGATCGCATGTATAAAAGAATTTTATGTTTATTATTCATATGGCGGTTGAACATACTGAAATGCAATTCCCCTGAGCAGGCAATAATCGATTTTTGTGTATATTGACGCAGGTAGAATACAGATTCATATAGATATATATATATATACAGTCGATAAACGCAGGTTGGGCAGGTGTCCGTTACTATACGTGACGAGTGATAACTATAAAACCTGTTGATATTTCCCGATAGTTAAGCGCTAACAAAATTTATCGTCAGCCAGCCATTATATTTACGACTCGTTCTCTATAATAATCATCTTTTGTCCAACCTGATTTCACCTACTGTCTATATTATTGCTTTTTTTAAGCAAGAGGAGGTGAACAAGGCTAATGGTATTGGAACTATTCTAATCAAAATTCAGCAAATCTTGAGTAGAGGTCTGAGTATTTTAAGTTTTTTTTCTTAGAATGCAAGGTTAACATGTAGTTATATATAAAAAAATTAATAGCCGTAGACACTAACCGTAAAGATATAAGTTTTTTAATAGGTTGAAGAGATCCTTATTACATTGCCAAGGAAAGTTAAACTAGAAATGCTAATCTTACGACCAGTGTTGTAAAAATACAGCATCTGTTAATAAATTCATTTGCTGCCTTTGAAATAATTCTTCGTTACTTGCAATCCTTTTATAAATTTCTATACTTTCAATATGTATATGCCAACTGATTGTTCTTGATCGGATTTTCGGCACTGGTTCATCCCAATTTAGATACATTTCAAAACGCAACAAAACCTTTTAGTATAAGGGGGGGGGGGAACTCCACGGTTAATAACACAAAAGTAAATTCCCTACATAAAACAACCACTTGATTAAATGAAGAACCAGTCGAGCCGACCGATAATGCTTTGACATTTAGGCCCCATTTTCTTACTAATCCGAAATTGAACTCGACGTTCAAAAATTTTTGTGATGATTTTTTTTCTCACACGATCTCTAGGACGGCCATTGCAATCCTTTAGGATGTATCCTCGAAGGCACTGAGAGATTTGTGATAATAATTAGTATATTCTTTATGCATGTGTTATACTATATATATATATATATTTATTTATATGGACACGGTGTTATAACCAAAGAGGATCCATGCGTTTATGGTATGTGGCTACTGGTACGAATAGTCCTTTGGCCTCTTGTTTTCTCAGAGAGAAAGGAAGCATGAATATCTAGCATATAAATACATAATATAATATATATATGGACCAAAAGTGTGCTATGGGATCTTGGTGGTGGCAGACAATCCTCCATCGCTTCATGTGGTGTATTCTATATGATACAGAGCTGCAATTTGTACCGAGCAAATCTAAACTCTCTAGCACAACAGTTACCTATAATATATATATATATAGTCGCGGCAAGTCTCACGGTGTTTTGTAGCAAAGTAGTGTCTTTTTTCTAATGAACAGTTCTGTTACTTAATAGCGGCACTTTTCCTTTAAGAATAATCCTTTTGTTTGGAGAACTGCATTTTTTACCAAAGAATTAGTTTTTCACGCAAGTTTTGACCCTTTACTCCATCAAATATCTTTACCACTTTCTCTATATATTAATATATCGACAAAGATGATTCTTAAATATAAAGTCAATTTTTTGGATAGACAATAAGTTGAATGGAAAAATGCTCGTCATTAATCACAAAAGCAGTTTCTCCAGAGAAAAGGTAGAACTCCCACGCAAGCAACAGTTCTTACGTAACAGAGCCGTTCATTGAGAAAAAGACAGTACTTTGCAAATTGCTGCTGACAAGTCCAGGCCATGTTTTTAATTTTATTTTTATAATTAAACAACTACGGCTGAATTCTCAAGACTTTTTGATTGTTGCCAATATTAAAAGTTTAATCAATTAACATGCATTTAAATTATATATAATATTCATCGAACGGTGTTGAAAGAAGGTTAGATTCAAGATTTCTAGCTTATTCCGAGTGAACTAATAATATATATAATATTAATTATATATATTCCTGACTTGAAGAAGGGAGCTATTGCAGCTTTTACTTGCTGGCACACAAATCGACATGGATCTATTCGATTCCCACTGGTCACGAAAATACAGCACATCCCATAACATATATATATATATATATATAAACAGTTAGAAGTAAGAAATGCGGTAAAATATATATATATATATATATAAACAGTTAGAAGTAAGAAATGCGGTAAAATATATATATATATAATTACAATGATTTTTTTATTCAAATCATAATTCATAGAAGTAAAGTGTACACCGCAAAGCCATCAAAAGTCCATTTTGGATGATGCAGACAGATCAAATTGTTATACCAATTTTTTAATTTACAACACACTAGCGATATAATATAATGTAAATTAATATTTTATATGGATTAATCGATATGTTATATGCACAAGTTTACGCACTAGTTGGCATCTAGCTGCAAATGAACGCATCATACATAACAGATGCAGATTATGGTTTGATGATCTGATGACACTTTTGAAATTGGCCAGAGCTCTCCCTCAAAAAAAAATTAAATTATAATATATTATAATATAGTCGCGACGAGTCTCAAAGTGTTTTGTCGCAACGTACTGTCCTTTTTTTCTTTTCAAAGAACGGCTCAATTACGTAAAGACTGCTGTTTGGGTGGGAGTTCTGCCTTCTCTCTGGGGAAACTGTTTTTGTGTTGAATAGCAATCATTTTTTCACTCATCTTACTGTCTATCCAAAAAATTGACTTTATATTTAACAATTAACTTTATCAATATATTTACATATAGAAAAAAACTAACTGGTAAAGATATTTGATGGAGTAAAGGGTCTAAACTTGGGTCAAAAACTAATTCTTTGGAAAAGAATTCAGTTCTCTGAACAAAGGGTTCAGTCTTAGAGAAGAAGAACGACTCTTATGTAACTGAGCCGTTCTTTGCTGGAAAGACAGTGCTTTCCGACAAAATACCGTGAGACTTATTGCGACTATATATATCATATATATATAAATTACAATTAATATAACTGTTGCAACATTGAACACACCACACAATTTCATTGAAATTCGAGCCGTCCCGTGAATATTTCTCACAATCCTTGAGAGATTCTGGGTGTTCCTTTACACAATTTCTGTCCCTTTCTTTCTTTGTTTTTTTTGCTACAGTTGAGACTTGAGAGACAGGCTTGATTATCAAGTAGAATAGGGGTCGTACCCAAAATTTGAATATATATATATATCTACTTAGAAATTTTAAGAGTTTGGGTTCAAGTCATGTCAATTTATCGGACCTCAGAATGCCCGCGACAATCAGTGCCTAATTTGTGCGAAAGGCCTGCAAACTGATCCAACCGTGAAACCGCATGGCTAATTAACTATTATATATATATATATATATATATATATATATATATATATATAATAATGATAATAATAATAACTTGTTATCACACAAGAAATGAGACATGAAAAAAAGAGGTTGCCGTCTTGGGGTTATAATCTAAGATAGAGCTACAAGTAACAACTCGGTTAGATCAAAAACAGTTTTAATAGCTTGCGAGAAAAAAGACGCGTACGGCTCTCGATTACGTTCTAGTTTAGTCGTCAGTTGGAGACAGCCTCAAAAGATGCGGGAGAACTTTTTTCTTAATTTAATTTGTTTTGTACGTTTGTTTTTCGCTCCTCTTTGACAATTTTTACTTATCATGAGCCGTTCAAAATTCAAATTGTTAATTATCACCAAATGACTGTTAAGATCCATGCCTGAGTATACACGTGATATATATACTTATATATAGATATACAGCACAACTAGGCTCACCGTTAATAGCCTAAGAGGCAATTGTGGAAAAAATACATATATATATATATGTATATATACGTATTTCCACCAGTGAGACCCACTCTGAACGATTAACGAACTAGATCTGCTAGAAATCCTGGCGAGCACCCATCACGATTTCTTTTTTTATCAATTAAAATTCCTGTAAGTTAACAATTATATAAAATATTATAAATACGTGTGGAAACCTGGGCAGTGAATTTATTAAACGACAAGCAGCAAAACTTACATGCAAAAATTGTGATATATTGGAGGATACAACTGAATAAATTTGAAATAATTCCTACAGAATTTGAAGTCAACCACATTAATTTCGATCATTATAAACTGAAACATATTTATAGAATATTATATAACAGGGCGATCGATATATATATGAAAAACAAAAGTTCCAGAAGAATAATAGAAGTCATGTTAACGCTCTATCTCGGATCAGCTAGAGAAAAATGTTGCTATTCTGAAACAGTTTGATGCTAGCTGCTATATCGAATTTATAATATATATTTGAAAATTGTTCTATGCATATTTGGAGTTGTCCATCGCATATTTATTTTATAATAATTTAAATTTGTTTGATTGTGAGACGAAAAAACACAAAATTTGTAGATCTCATTAGGTCAACAAACTGAGAATTTGAAATTAGTTTGTGAGGCTTCGTTAATCGGCCATCGATTATGTTCGACCGATTCCACCGCCCAAGTTCTGGAAGGCTCCTTCAAAAGCACGCATGCACACTGTTACAAAGCAAACTACAAGTGTGAGTTGGCGGTATTTTAAGGACAACTGTCGCTGGTATTGGACTATGTAAAGCATCATTACCGTAAATTGGACAGAGCAAAAAATAAAATGAAGTTGACTCCCCAAAAACCTAAAAGTTGTGTTTAGGTGAAAGTGGGTCGATGTTTGCTTTATTCTCCAAGATATATTATATAATTAAGGAGCTGAATCGATTTGAACCTAAAAGCAGCCATTGAAGTTACGACATTTTGCGGCAAATTAATTGGCAAATTCCTAGCATCGTTACGTCTGAAAGAAATGCAAGGCGATTCAGATGAATTGGGTGATATTTATATATATATATATATATATATATATATCTATATTATATGATATTACTATTAGTTGATTTTCCTCTGAATTTTGAAACAATTCAGATTGGAAGCTTGCATTTTGTGGGGAGAGGATAAACTCTGAGCAGTGAGCACTAGAAGCACATCACAGATCAAACCTCTAAGTATTTCATCGGGCAGGGCTTACGCATAGGGGGTGTATAGAAATTATTAAATTATCGTCAAGTGGAGTTTGCTGCCTGACTCTCTGTCCGCCCAGACGTGCTCAATAATATTACGTGGCGCTCTGCCCTGCCCTCCTCTACCCCTGGCCCTGGCCCTGGTCCCTGGGGCCTGGAGTCCAGAGACTGTCGCCTACGATTAATTTGTCATAGTTAAAATAGTATATATTTTTAATATCAACCCACCTGGGAATTTTTGGAGCTATATATATATATATATATATTATATATATACATATAGATATAGAAAGACAATTATTTCGAAAGTTAGTTGGATGCCGACTATCGTGAGGAAGTAGGCGCGAAGAGTCATTAATTGAGACGTTCTCTATGATCTACTTTACCACATAATCTATATCTATATATAATGTAAACCCATTCCTTCAACACAATTTTCCTATCGGTATATAGTCAAAATTTGTGAACTCCAACTCTACGGATATTCTGAGTGTAGACACTCAGTTAATGCTGTGGACACACACCGAAAACTGTAGACTTGGAGTTCACCAATTTCGACTATATATATATGAGTTAAAAGTTAATTTACCTTAACCCAAACGATACATCTCTTTTATAGGAAAAGTCTTGTAAGTTAACTATAAATCTTTGCATATAGACATTATATATAATCTAGTTTATTGAAACGCTACATTAAATGAAGTGTAATTAATATATATATATACAGTCGATGAAGGCAAGTTGGGCAGGTTATAAGTGGGTAGTGATAATTATAAAACCTGTTGATATCTCCCCCATAGTTAAGCGCTAACAAAATTTATCGTCAGCCATTATATTTACGACTCGTTCTCTATAATAATCATCTTCTGTCCAACCTGATTTCACCTACTGTATATATATATATATATATATATATATACTCTCATTTGGCCATTTGTTGGAAAGAAGTTCTGTAAGTTAATAATTATACTTATAATTACAAACTTGTAAGAATTTGTAACTTGAGAAGAGCGGCTCGATTACGCAATCTCCAACTTTTTTCTGTAATTTGTACGCTGTACCATCTTTAGTACGTATATTCATTACCTTTACTCTTTCGGGGTTACTGCTCTGCGAGGCTCAGTTTCTCATGTGAAACTAACTGCCTGTCAGGGACTGTATAAGTTTCAAGATAAAAACCATTCTGGTCTATAAATTAATCATAGCTAAGACCCGTTTGTTGGAAATCGGTTGGACATATACAGTTAAAGACAAACGAAAGATCAAACTCTTTATCTTAATGATGGTATTTTATATCCGCAGGACAGTATAGTAAGTAATGGCAGGCAGGCTACGCCGCAAAAGGCATAATTACGTAATTGAGAAATTAAGAGTACCTCGCCGCTCCCCAACTTCCAAATGCCATCATCATGGGATCTTCCCACAGCTTATGCTGTGGTCAGTAGACACACAGAAAAATCCACTGACATGAAATTCACCAATGCTGGCTATATATATCATATATTATAAATCCAAGTTAACTCCCAGGTTGAGTTCCGAAATTCTCAGCAAGAATATTGACGGACCTTTCAAATTGTGAGTCACCATGCCGATTGTCTTATATCAATTCAAATATAATCCAATTTCATCCTATTTGAAAAATTCATAACCTATACCTCTTCTACGTTGTTGCCTCATAAAAGGAAAGCGAGAATGTCTTCGGTTGTGGGAGGTGTAACAATTTGTAAGTTAGGCGGCATTCGTTTACAAAGTGCAGACAGAGCAGCCAACCGAGGAGCCGAGTGTGTTGCCAGCTTTTTGCCACCTTAACGATCGAGAAACGAGGGCAGGTGCCAGTCTAGTGTGAATGCATTAAACTTAACAGCTTTTCGTCTAAAGTCTAAACCTCTCGTGCAGGGGATGCGACGGTGACGGTGGACTCAGGACTCAGGAGTCAGACTTCCGCCTACCTGTTGGTGTCACGCTGCGGGTCTTGGACTCTTAGTCTTGGGCCTTGGCTCGCAATTAAACCATACACATTTATGTATAATATAGTGGCGCAAGTCTCACCTTGTTTTGTCGCAAAGTATAAGATGCATTTTTGCCAATGAACGCTGTTTTCGTGGGAGTTCTGCTTTTTTCCTGGAGAAACCGTTCTTGTGTTTAAAGAAAGGACATTTTTTCATTCAACTAACTGTCTATTCAAAAACTTGACTTTATATTTAAGACTTATATTTGTCAATATATCAATATATATAGAAAAATTTAGTTCTTACTGTTAAAGATATTCGATGGAGTAAAGGGTCTAAACTTGGGTCAAAAATTAATTCTTCAAAACTCAGTGTAACGACTATAGGCATCTACCGACGCTTATCGACGTTGGTTCTACGAACAAACCAAGTATTCTTCAGTACTTCGGTCCTTTTAATTGTTCCCTTTCTGTTATCTAGTACTTTAGGAGTCCTTCTTCTTGGAGGAGGCGTCTTAGAACAGCGGTCTTTAGGTTGTTGAGAGATCAACCGACGGACTTATCCACACTGTATTTCAGGACTCTCTATATCTTATATAGTCGATACGTGACTTCCAAACCATGAACAATTATACTTAGATCATCATAAAATAATCTACGTTTGTATAACTATGTTATACTCAGCTCTCTAAACAGAAGGATTATTCTTAGAAGAAAAAAGCAGCTCTTACATAACTGAGCCGTTAATTGAGAAAAAGACAGTACTTTGCGACAGAACACCGTGAGACTTGCTGTGATTATTTATATTATATATACATAACTTGCCCGTACGAGCGATTCGATTTAATTTTTAGTTACAAATCCCCACCATTCTTAATTATTTCGGACTCTTAACAATGTTTTCATTTTCCTTAATTACTAGTATGTTTTTTATGGGAGAGGGTCGTTTCAGACCGTGCTATCAACACACTGTCTTACAGGACGCTGCTATAAATGTATATATTTCGTATAGTTTTTAGGTGAATAAGACTAGGAGCGACTATTTTCAGACCCTGATCATCTACAAATCTTCAACTCTACGTTATATTGATGCGTATAAAATTCTTCTGCAAATCCGATACTTTGAGTTGGACAGCAAACATCACTAAAACTGTAAGCAATGAAAACAAGACACACGCAATTTGTCTTTTTCTGCCTGTAAATGTTAATTACGATAGGTTTATTGGCCTTAAAATCATTCAGGAAGTTTCGGAGGTTGATGAGCTCTATCCTTCGCCGAACTTCTGAATTCCCCAACTAGGTTTATTGAAGTTTACACTATATATATATATATATATATATATATATATATAATTTATTGTTTATAATATTTTGTAGTTGCCAAATTGCAGATTTAATAGATCATGGGTTTCCACTTAACACAACTGCCAACAAGAGAAAGCTCCCACTGCATTTTAAGGAAAGTGTGAAATTGGAAGCATGGATGATGAAACCATGAGTAAAATAATGCGAATATCAAAGTGTGGAATTACCGCACGATTAGGTAAGATATTACAATTTATCATACTAACTATTAACTATTGCATAAATTCGTATACCGTATTCTACGTCACTCATGATCTGGTCGAGATGGAACAGTAGAATAAACTGGTGTCTGGCCAGTAAAATTTATAACCGTAGTAGCAACGTTACCATGACCAACGGTTACAATTTTATTTGCGCCTTACTTGGAAACCCTCAACAGTCTGAAGAATCTGGCTCAATTGGTTTAACCCCATTGAATACCAAAAGACTGTTTTTCACTTTGCTCAGTCTCAGACTTCTGAATGCCTTAACTTTAAAGAGTTTTTTTCAGGCCGACGAATATTGGCAAGCTCTAGAACCGGCACATCGCTTAATTTTTGGATACGGATATCTAACCTGGGAATGGAGAACAGGGATACGATCGTTTCTCCACCCTTTGCTGTATGCTGGGGTCTATCAGATTTGCAAAGCTTTTGGATTGGATTATGGATTCATCTTGAATTTACCTAAGGCTTTAAGTGCAGTATTAGCTGCCGTAGGAGAATTATACCTATACAAGCTTGTGTACAAATACACTTGTGAAAATGAACTGATAGCTAGATTGACAGTTGCGCTCAGCGTTGTCTCCAGTTTCAATTGGTTTTGCTATACTAGATCGTTTTCAAATTCACTAGAGTTAACACTTACAACTATTGCTTTGTATAAATTACCTATTGACCGATTTGACAGCAAATCATTTATAATCTCCATGATAGTTGCCGAATTCTCATGTATAATAAGGCCGACAAATTCAATCATATGGCTTTATTTTGGTTTAAAATTGGTTGCGAGGAATCTAAACAAGATCGTGAAAATCGGATTGCTAACGTTTATTACAGGCTTAATTACAATTGGATTGGATGTTCTCATAAACTATTGGTTTTATGGTTTTTGGAATTTACCAATAATTAAATTCGTCGAATTTAACTTTACCAAGAAGCTATCTTCATTTTACGGGATCTCTAGACTTGATTTCTATGTGTTTCAAGCATTACCAATTTTGCTCTTGACTTATCTACCGTTCTTTGCCTACGGATTTTACAAGGCTGGTAATCAGTATAAAGACTTGAAATTTGTTACGGTTTTATATCTGATCCTGTTTTCAATGATACAACATAAAGAGTTTCGATTCATTTATCCTCTAATGCCGTTTCTTCTAATATTTACTGCAATTGGCTTGATCAGTATTTTTAAGAGATTATCAAGGAAAGTAACCAAGCTGTTGATCTACGGGATACTCTCGCTTAACGTGCTCATTGCATTTTATTTCTCCGTGTACCATGAAAGTGGAGTGATTAGCGTTACTGAGATCCTACGGAATAAGATTTTAGAAGGAAAGCAAGATTCTCTGATTGAGGTTGGGTTTCTCATGCCATGCCATTCAACACCATTTCAGAGCCATTTTCATTTGGACCCATCTGTTGCTCACATTTGGTTCTTGACGTGCGAGCCACCATTGCATTTACAAAACTCGGATAATATCTTTGAATACAAGGATGAATCTGACGAATTCTACGACGACCCTTACTTGTTCATACGTGAGAATTTCCCATCGTTAGGTGATGAGGATGTCCCAGCACATGTCGACTCAAAAGTTGCTAGATACCCTCATGAATGGCCTGATTATCTTGTGATATTTGAACATCTTCAGCCATTTATGAACACCATATTGGATCGGTCAGATTATGTGTTGGACCAGAAAATTTTCAATAGTAGATTCCACTGGGATCATAGGAGAACAGGTGACGTCCTCATATACAAACGTGATAAAAATTAATGCCCCCAGAAGGATTGATGCATATATTTACATATATATATATATACAGATACCCATGTACAAATAGCCAAATAAATTGAATAAAGAATAGTAAGCTACTCAAACCATCTTGAATTTGAGTCTGTGCTGGAACCTGTTTTGTTATTTGAGTTGCCAAACATCAATCTGATGGAGTTTCCTCTTAACTCTTGCAAGTTTATGTTTATGCGGTTCTCTGCAAGGAATCTCGTAAGCTTGTCGAATGTGGTCTGAGCAGCTGTCCAATTCTTTTCTTTAATGTTACAATCAAACAAACCTATCATACATTCATGATCACCTAGTTCGGAGCCTAATTTAAACCATTCCTTAGCTTTGTAAACATTGCCAAAGACGTTCAACTCTAGGAATCCCAAATTTTTATAACTCTCTTTAAAACCTTCCGACGCTGCCATTTCAAAGTGGTATCTGGACCTCTTTGGATCTAGTTCGTAAATTAATCCGAGCAAAAAATGTGACTGCGAAACTTTGGTGGCAGGTGCTAAGTTGATTGACTTTTCTAACAACAATTTGGACTTGATTAGGTCACCTTGCCGAAAATACAAAGATCCCAACGTCTTGTAAACATCTGCAGACAAGATTGAGTCCGGATCTAAGTGGAGAAACTTTTGGTACAATTTCACGGATTCTTGTAACCGACCTTCTTTGTACTGGTAGTCACCTGCCATTTTGAAAACCAATGGGTGGTTGAGGCGTGATAGTTTCATGGTGAAAATTGATGCCTGCTTCTTGTCATCTTCTGTATACTCTCCGGACTTATCAGATAGTGCCTGATATGATATAATCGTTAAGGCATCTCGGTTTCCTAGTTCTGCAGCTTTCTCTAGAAGTTCTTGCTCAAGTTCAACAAGGTACTTATTCGACGAATGTGATTGTTGACGGATTTCACTTAAAACCTTTTGGAACAAAAGTAAATCTGCACCTTTGATTGTTTTTGGGATATTAGGCTCCTCTTCTGTTCCTAATTTGTCATAGACCTCTGTGATCACCGGAAGATACCTGTTAACGTTCAAGTTTGAATCCAAATCAAAAAGTAATTTTGAAATCATCTTTCTGCTCGGCAGAATATCCAAAAGGAGTGGCTTTGTTGGAGCGTTTAATGAAGAAGAGTAAAGTCTCACCTGATGCCGTAGTGATCTAACAAGAATCATATTTAGTTTGTGATGACTATTTATTAGTTCTATTCTCATCAGTAATTTGTTACAGGATGGAAGAACTATTAGCTATTTTTATAGGGTCTCTTTAAAAGATCGATGCATTAAAGGTTAAACAGTTTCCAAAGAAATTACATAATCAAACATAATTTATTCAATCATCTCTGGATTCTGGAAACTGTGGAATAACCTCACTATTACAAACAAAGAAGAACGATGAGAATACCAGGGCCTCCTTTATTCTCTATTATTAAACAAAAAGAGCCTGAAGGTTTAGCGATAAGCCCAAGCAATGATACCACTTTCACCGAAACTGACGTACAGTTCCGCAGCATCTCATACTAATGCAGACGCAGGCAACGGAGCGTCTGACGATCAATCCCCCCTACCAGTGCATCCAATAGAACTCACGGTGCAATCTCTCATAGAGTCGCCATTGGAAATCTTGAATTTAAATTTGAACTCTCTTTATGAATCGCAGTTGATTCTTGCCACCATATTGGGGAAGCTGGAGGAAAATCTCGAGAAATCCTTACATAATGTAGAGGGCAGTGTCAGATATAATAAATACATTTCAGATCGTAGCAGCGCAGGATCCAGCCATAATTCAGAGGGGAACATTCAAGAAGAACAAATATCAACTCAAAATAATACACAGTCTTCAAAATCTAGGGACGAGCAATATATTTATGAGAGTACTGAAGATGTGGATCTTGAGGATTACATGAAGAGAATTGCTACTTTGAAAGAAAAGTTGAATATGGTGAATAATACGCTCGCTACTGTTGAAGGAAGGGTAGACAAGATATCATCTAATTTGGGATTGTAATAGTTTGGAGAAGGGAAAAATAAAAGGACGAAAAAGGGGAGGTTCATACAAGTCTACATGACTTATTTATTCATAATATGTGTTTCTTAATCCTATGGATACAGACATACAAATATATACACACACACACATATATATATATAGCTATTTCATGAATGCAGATATTTCCATATAGCGAATTTTAGTTTCCGTTCCTTTTCATTCTTTACTTTCGTTACTTCTTTCTAATCTTCTAGCATCTAGACCTTTAGCAACCAAAATGGATAACCTGTTTTTTTTTGATGGAAACAAGAAACAAGATAACTATATAGCAGAAATAGGAACACAGACAGAAAAATTGTTGCCATATTCTTAACCTTCTTGTTCTTAATGTTCTGCAACTTATCAATTAGGCAAATCATTATAATTGTGAAACAACCATAGACTAGAGACACAATCTGAGTCTCGACACCCAATTGGGCTTGATGACCACCAATAAAGTATTCCGTCTCTCCATCTCTGTTTGTTCTAACATACTGTGTTCCTCTGATCACGTTGAACATATAGCCACAAGTGAAGAGAATGATGAAAATGATGGAAAATCCTTGCCAACCTCTCTTGTTATAGAACATCTTAATTAGCTTATTGCGAGCTTTGTGGACAATACCAGCCGCACCAATCGCAGCACAGATGTTGAATACAACCTTTGAATAGTCAGTTTTCTCGACGATTTGGAACAATTCTGGAGACAAATTGGTTAGAGAAACAACCCAACCGACCAAGTGACGGTATGGATCAGAATTGACGAATTCAAATTCCTTCTTTGGCAATAAGGCCTTAGCAGAACCCGGTGGATAGTAAAAGATCTTTGGGACGTTGTTCAATTGCAACTCAGCAAAATATTTTCTCGAGTCAATGAAATCGGCAACAGCAAATATCACCTTCTCTTCATTGCCTTTGCTATCGGAATTTTCATAGTAGGACGAAGAGAACTTAGTGAACAATGGTAAGAATTCCGAACACAAGACACAGCCAACTTGTGGATTGGAAGCCGTCAAATACACAATCAAGGTAAAATCGTCGTTTTCCGTCATCACCTTATAGTTCTTGTCGTTGATATATAACGGCTGGTACTTTGACTTGCTGGCCATCACCTGGTCGAAGCTGATGGCATAAGCCATACGCAGCGAGATTATGAAGGATAGTAACAATTGACCAAATCTCATGTTAATCAGTTACCTCAACTTCTTTAGAATCAGAATATAGATCTAAAATGTCAAATCAGAAGAGTTTGGATTTTGTTTGTCAACTTCAAACACACTTCTCGAGAGAACGTGTCGAGGAACGTATACAAAGAAGAGAATGCGACATTTCCACCCAAGAAAACTCCGACAAAACATCTCTGCACAGTTTAGTTTTGAGACAATCAATCATCAATCCACCGAAATTGCAAGCCAAATATTTCACAGTTCTTGAACTCCAGGAGAAATAAGCTGAGGCAAGTAAGTAGGCAAACAACCAGAGAACCCTTCATTACTTCGTTTTGAACAGTTCAGTACTTACAACGCATAGCTAGAAATGCCCATTAAGTCTTTGGAACCTTACTTGTTTGATCTTAAGACAGTTGCGAATTGTCAATTGGACGTGTTAACTAATGCCACGCTAGGTATCGACGTCGAACACTACTTATCCAGGCTCTTTACGCCTAGAAAGGAGCCTAACTTGGAAGCCATTGGTGGGTTTCCTTTGACTTTAAGATTATTGGCTGAATCTGATTTCAAAGTTTTTAAGGAGTTAAACATTAAACCTGTTTTTGTTTTTCCTGGTTTGAAAACTGTTGTTCAAAACAACTACCAAGAGCAGACGGAATTGTTGCCTTATGAGAGAAACTTTAAGAAGGCTTGGGATGAAAGATCATCCCGTGATTATCATGCCGAGAGTTTTAGAGATTCTAACTCTCCATTGAGTTTGAGACCAATTATGAACCAGTTGATGGAGTTTTTGGAGAGTAAAGGTATTGATTATATCGTCAGTCCTTACTCCGCTTGGGTTCAACTACAGTACATGTGGAAGGAAAACGTGATCAACGCTATATTTGGCTCTACTGATGGTCTTCTTCTGGATGGAGTTGACAAGTTTGTTTTCAGTATCGAGTTCGAAAGCAGGCAATTTAAGTATATAGATCGCGCCAATGTCTTGAATAAGTTGAACTTGAGTCCTAAACACTTCAAGGACATTGCGATGGTGATCGGTAACGGATTCCAGCCTTTCAGTCTCAACATTTTCCCACATATCTTGGCGTTGCCTTCTTTTCCTTCGCTGCACGAGTACGTTTTGAGTGGAGGTTCCATTTACAACGCTCTTTTGAGTTTGAACGATAATAACAAAACGATGGACATTTTCCAAAAGGGAATTGCGTCTCTAGAATATATGCCAGTCATGAAGCTGTCGGGAAGAGTTGAACCTTTACAACTAGAAAACGAAAGCTCATTTTTGAGCAGTGCACCAACAAGTACAACTTCTGGGGCCGTGGCTGCTTCGGGTTCCTCATCACCAGTGGTTAACTCTGTCACGTCAACTGCTTCCTCCGAAAAAGATCTAGGTAAAAGGGTTCCTAATGATATGCACGAATTTATTGGTCAAAGATTGCCTGAAGAGTTGTTCTTTTATCAGTCTGTCGGTATCACTGTCTTTGAGCTTTGCGAAACTTTGATACACGGGAACGAGGTTGAAAGACTACCTACGGAGATGGCCGTTACTCCATTGTACCAAAGATTGGTCACGGGGGATAAGTATTTAGAATTGAAAGGGATAACAATCAATTTATTGGCTAACTCTTTGAACAGATACTACCAGTTCAAGAAATTGAAGATGACCACTTATTTCAACGGATCACAAGAATACGAGCTAGTGCATAGATTGCCTTCTCCAATTTACTTGACTTTGAAACCGTTAGTTGTCAAACATTCCACGGCCAGATCATTCGAATTGACCACTTTGCTTAAGAGCTTAACCAACGAGTTTTTACTCGAGAGCGTGGTAACTAAGGAACGACAGGCTTCAGCGAAGGATGAAGAAGAGACGAAAGTTACCACCAATTACGAATTGATTTCGACTGCTTTGGTAAGATCCCTTGTTGTTCTAGGGTTCATAGATTCTTCTAGCTATAAGTTAACCGAATGGGGTACCGTTTTGTCCTACGTTGCGAATTCCGTGAACGCCGATGTTCTGTTTTTGTTGCTTATATTTTTCAAGAGATTCCCTGATTTAAAACCAGATGATTTGATTAGTCCATCAGATATGAAGGCCGTTAACAAGCAGTACAAATCTGCTGCAATCTTAATTTCCAAGATTCTTTCGATACTTCGAATCAAGAATTTGGCTCCTATAAACTACATGAACCGGGTTTCGAAACCTGCATCACAATTCAGATCCGTGATGAACAAGTTATCTACTACAACAAACGATCTAATCAACTCAAACATCATTTCTCTACAATTGTTGAACCAGGATGATTTGGATAAATTCCAGAGATCGAACGAGGCTTGGAGAAGGCTTGCTATAGAGATCCCGTTTAGGAACGGTCTGCCGAACGTGCTACTTGGAATCATGTCACAGCAGTTCTTTGAATCGTATTTATTGAATTTGGAGATCGGCAAGGCTGTCTCCGCAATCAACGACCAATTCAAGATAGTTTGCGAGAGACCAAGTGGCGAATTCGTGAAGGGACTACGGGTCTTTGAAGAGGTTGTTGGCTTGGTTGAGCTCTTGTTTGAGAAAGGACTCATGAAGAACAAGGACTTTTTGGAATTGTTCAAGACTGCCGGTGAGCTATCGGAAAAGATTTTGGGTAACTTGTAGGCGGAAAACTAGCGTTTGAAGCTACCCAAAGGGAAAATAAAATTGAAAAAATGTAGCAAAAGAAAATGAGAAAAAGAATATTTGGTTGCTGTTTTTATTTGTAATTTGTATATCGGTCCGAATGTCCGAGTCATAAAAAGTTCTAGAAAACGCTTTTGTTTTTGATTTATTTATACTTTTCATTGTATATCTCTCTTAAAATATATATAGACAGGCTGCAATAAAAAAAGATTACAATTATCAAATGCATGCGAGTTGCTTGTGCTGCAAATATAAAGAAATCTAAAAGAAAAAAAAAAGAGAGAAAACACAAACGCTGGGCTAGTGTACAACTTAGCTGCACGTATTGATCTATGGGAAGCCATGCTAAAAGAGTAGCCTAAAAAAATGTCCATTCGGAAAATGTAATGATTCCTTCAGTTTATACCGTCCTGTCCAACTTGGACTAAACCATAAATGTTCATGATGGTGATCAAAATCCACAAGATAATAGCAACGATTGTGACCAGCCAGTTGTTACTCATATCGGAAGAATCATTTTCACCCTTCTCAACGTTCATAATCTTCTTAACAGAGGTGAAGTAAATCAAAGGTGCCACAATGAAGGGCAAAAGGACAGACAAGATGACTTGCGACGCGTTCAAGGCCTTTGACAAACCTTCTCTTCCAATCGAAATAGAGATGACCAAAGTTGGAACGATGGTGATCATTCTCGTAACTAGTCTTCTCAGCCATGGCTTGAGCTTCCAGTTGATGTGCCCTTCAGAGACCATCTGACCACTGATGGTGACGACGAAGACAGACGAGGTGGCACTGAGTAACAAGGAGACCATGAAGATGGTACCAGCCACAGGTGCGATGGTTTCGGAAAGCAAGTCGTGGATGGAGTACAAGTCGGCATCCGCAGCACCTGGGGTACCGTACAAAGTGGCACCGGCGATGATCAAGATTGCAGAGTTAATGAACAAAGCGAAAGTGAACAAGGAGATACCCAATTCAATCAAAGAGTACTTGTAGGAGTACTTGATGGAGGCGTAAGTTGGCTTGTAACTGTAGAATTCTTCTTCTCTTTGGTCGGAATCTTCAGCCAATCTGATCAGACCGTGTTTAACATCAAAGTCCCTCAAACGGCTTTGAACTAAACCTGAACCTAGGATGATTGAGTGAGGCATGACAGTGGCACCTAAAATACCGATGGCATCGTACATGCTTTGGCCTTTAAACAATGCCTTTGAAGGAGCGTAACCTCTGAAGATAGTTCTAACGTTAGTTGTGCTTGGTAAGTAGGACAACTGGACACAGAAGCAGATAACAACAGCAAGCACCAAAGCTGCAACCATGAATTCAAACAACTTAACGACAGTCATGGTACCACCGGGTCTATAAGCGAACATAACGAGCAAGGTATCGATGATTGTGATAACCACACCTGCTGGTAGAGGGATCTTAAAAAGAATGTTCATGGCGATAGCAGAACCAATAACTTCAGCCAAATCGGTCGCGATAATGGCAACTTCAGCACAAAGGTAAACTGCAATGTTCAACCATTTGGGAAGATGTTGTCTACAACATCTTGAATAGTCCATACCTGTGACTGTACCCAACTTGACCGATAACGACTGCAAGAAGATGGCGATCAAGTTAGATAGCAAAACGACACACAACAATGCGTATTGAGATGATGCACCGGCAGCAACGTTCGTGGAGTAGTTACCTGGATCCATATAAGAGACAGAGACCATGAGTCCTGGGCCAATATACTTTGAATAGTTCTTCATGGTACGCACAAACTTGCTCTCAAGAAGGGGTTTTAGCGGGTTATCCTCGACATCTCTAGGAAATGACTCTTGCTGGGTGGGTATCGAAGTGGTATCCTCTGGTAAACGACTTGCGTGTGAATGCCTTCTACCCAAGATGTCTCTCTGGAGACGATCGTGTTGCTCGAATGGACCTTGAGGATCTTCAATGACAGAGATTCTGTCAAGTTCGAATTCAGAAACAGTGGTAGAGGAGTCTTGAGGTTTGGACTTCATCTTGTTCTTTTTTTAGTGTGTCAACTTATTTGGTCAGATTTATCAAGACTCTTGGCTCTAGGCACAAAATAGAAAATGTAATGTAATATAAGTGGATGATGGTAGCCCTAAAATGAGATGTAGGCCAAGTCTGCTGTTATGTGTATCGAGAGTCCCTGAATTGTCAACTAGTCGGTTTTCTTTATATATATATATATGAATATATGTTTCTGCCCATCGTTCATATATATAAATATATTTATAATATAGATCAGCCTGCTTGCCTGCTGGCTGTTATTGGTTGTTGTGCCTGCTGCTATTTTTTTCGCTCCCAGTTTCCGCGTCCTATGAAGAACGGCAGGATTCAGGACGATCCCCAGGGCGGCGCACTCGAAGCAATGCCCCAGGCCCAACTTCCAAGGCCCCGGGCCCGGGTGGCAGCCTGCAGGTGCCGGCGCCGCCGGGCAGCGGCTGGGTTTTTTGCCCGGGCTAGGGGCGCTTCCCTATTGGGTTTTGCCAGTGGTGACCCATAGGCCATAGCATTCTTAGCAAATATTGCTTTCCTAGGCCGTATATATAATATATATCTATATCTATATATAAGTCGATGGATGGACATTATAAAAGTTACTATAATTGTATATATATATATATATATATATATATATAAGCTTTCTTTTTTCTTCAGCCATGCGTGTTTTGTATACAGACCTAGACCATTCATGGTGGTTATAAATAGATCTTTACCCGATTTAGATATAATGCTAGCTCAACTGCGAGAAACAATCTCCGTTATAAATTAGGTCCTGCGTCCTGCCTCTGGCATCTATACCTCTCATTATATACATGGAACCATTTCCGGACCATTTTAGTTCTTCTTGGAGGATATAAATAGAAATTCTATACTATCAACTTCAAGTTTGAAAATCAGAAGATTATACATAAATCTAAGAGGAAAGCAAGTATATCCATTCACAAGATCACATCTAACTGGCATCATACCGCTTCCCTGACTACCAGGATCTGCAGCATCAATTGCAGTGCAGTGAAAGTCTCGATTAGTCGAATTCTAAGAATTCAGAAGCTATACCCATTCTTTACACTAATTTCTTGTAGCATATCCAATGCACCAGCTAAGAACTAAACATTGCATGTAATTGCTGCCAAATATGAGTCACCCATTGCTTCCTTGAAAAGAGGAACCCAAGAAGACAAACGAAACATAAATATATATACAAAGAACCCCCTTGGTTTTCACCCTCTGATCTTTAATAAAACTTACAACACTATACGCAAATATATCTGCATGAATATACTCATGGGATTTTCGTTATTCAATATATTGTATATAAACAACTAGACTGTTCAACCTTTTTAAATGACTATGCCCAATTTGGACAAATAACAAACTCAACTCAATTGGAAGAACTGGAGACACTCATCCATTAGCTCACAGATCATATCCAGCTGACTTTGAGCACCTTTCCAATCTCCTGCATCGATGGCATCTCTCACACCAGGGAAAGAACCGTAGTCGAATTCCACCAATTTACCTTCTTCATTGTAGATTTCCGGATACATCAGCTCATTTCCATAAAGCACGTTGGCATACCATGGCCTTTGGTACGTGCCTGCCGTTGACATGAGGATCTTTTCAATCAACGTTAGTTTCGAGTTCCAATCCCAACGGTTCACAGCTAAAAGGTTAGGCTCTGAACCTGCATCTGAATTGACAATCTCCGACCAAGTTTCGATAAAGGACTGTTGTTGACGGCCAATGGTCTTGATTTTAACCAAAGAAGTCTCAAAGTGGGTGAAATCGAGCATGCTATCCTGGTTTTGAATGGCTCTTTGAAGTTCAGCATAATTACGTAGATCTTTGAAACTTTTGTTCACTTCAGAGACAAAAGACGACACGTCGTATGGAATGATAGGCTTTTGTGCAAGCTGGATCATCACTTTTGACACGAGACTCGTTAATGCCTTGTGATAATCCATATTAGGATCGATCTGTTTGTCTTGGAAATTCTTAAAAGTGTCCAAACAGGAATTCTTTGGATGATTTCCATTGTTCTTGTCCTTGAATTTCAGTTCGACCGAAGAGATGCCAAAATGAGTTAAAAATGGCATGTAGTTCTTGGTCAGCTCATTCAACTTGCCAAACTTATGATCCCAACTGTTCATCAACGACTTGTTGGTCTTTGGATCGTCAACCAAATTTAAAGTTTCCAGGATTAAATTATACAATATAGGGTCTGCATTGATCTCCAAATCGGATCCGGAAACGGCATCGCTAAGATCGATGTATGCATACCCTTCCCTTCTCATATATCTCTTGGAGACCGAAAAATGGGTAGAACCAGCCAGGTTGTAGTTTGTGCCCGAAAAGGACACAAAATATATCGATCTCAAGGGCCTCCATTGGAGATTATGGTACATACTACTGAAGATGGACACCAACTCCAATAGCACAGCAGTTCCTGTGGAGTCTATGGCACCATAACACGTAGAATCTCTTGATGCACCCACAATAATGGCAAAGTTATTCTGTTCAGAACCTTGTATCTTACCAATAACATTCCACAATTCTTTGTTCACCCTTTGCGTCAAGCTGTTCTTCATGTCGATAAAATAATCTTTAGAACCCGACCAGATCTCAATTTTATTGTTGTCGCCAAAGTCCAAGTCCCAGTTATCAATTCTCTCTCCCGTAGATTTCACCTGTTCCATGATCTTTTTAAAATCGTTCCATGAAATTGGAATGCTTGGAATCTTTGGCGTGGTTGGCGATTGATCCCATTTTTCAGCGATGTTGATGTTGTCATCAAGCGAACTCAACACGGCTTCTCCTGGATTCAACATGTTTCCAGGGTAATATTGCGCTGATGCGACCGGTTCTTTTTGAATGGAATCAAATTTATACACAGATTTCAATTTAGGGTCACTGATGAACAAAACACCGACAGCACCTTTTTCATGAGCATATTGTATCTTCTTAAACTCTGGAACGTACCCACCATATTTCACTATGACAACAGCTCCATCAATATCCACATTCTTATCGTGCAAAAGTTTGTAATCTGTCATAGTACCGTAATTTGCATAGACAACATGGCCTTTTGCTAAACCATCTTTAGAGCCTGGATTGAAGGCCAATCTGCTGATATCCTTGTCGTTGGAGTCAAACAAAGTACCGTTACCACTAGTCTCATGCGACTTATCCTTAGGTTCTTCTAAGTTGCAACCGTATAGTTCTGTACCATCAGGTTTGATCAAGTGGACATACGAGCTGTCAGGGTAATTGGTGTACGCTTTGAACTTTGTGTCGACATCAGTAGCAAATAGAGCATCAGACATTATCTCATGGATATACCTCGCTAAGGACAAATCACCAGCTGTGCCAGAGATGTGAGGCATCGATGATAGATACTCAAGGTTCTCTTGTAATCTGCTGACATCAATGTGAGAATCTATAAACGTATGAAGCTTGTGGCTATCGTAGAAGTCACCGTACAAACTACTTGCAGAGTTAGGGTATATGCCGGTTATGGAAACCATGTATATGATGGTAGCAATAAATAAGACGTAAAGCAACCGTTTGATAATCAATGGGTTACCAATTTTCGAGATGTAGGTTTCAGTTTTGGCGTTGATGTACCTGTAAAGCTCATACACAGGGTCTAAAGCGTTGTTCAACGGTTGGAAGAACCGGGCATTTATGTTCTTTGCAAAATCTCCAGCTTTATGAAATATTTGTCTGGCATTCAGCCGGGAGCTAATGGGAGTTTCAGATTCCCATGGTTCTTCTATTTCAAATTGTTCAAAATGAGAAGAATCGGTTGCCGGCAGAGAAGAATAATCTGGTGGACTGTCCGTTGGCTCTTCGTTTGGTAAATTATCGTAGGGTCCTCCTGTGACCATTATGTGTGATGTATTTTTGGGTAAAATGTGCCTTCTGATAGATGGAAGTAGATATACAAGACAAAAACAAAGACAAAAAAAAAAAAAACAAAAATGCTATTCTAATTGTAATAGACCAATATTTATGCTAAGCAAAGTGGATATTTGATATGACCGAGTAATTGGCCTTTTTCCTATTGATTTGTAGGGGCGATCTTAGGGGCGACTGTTACCGACGTGATGATGGGCCGGTGGTTTAAAGTGTTATAGCGACTGAGAGTAGCCAAGAAAGTGGATTTCTAGGAGCTATGCGGTAAGAAAGTATGCCTGGTGTTCAGTTACAGGCGTATAAATAAAAGGCTGAACACCGTACGATCGAATTAATGCTCACAAAGCCTCTCAAAAAGAAGCTGAGCAGTGAGAATTTGACAGCAATTCGTGAATCGTGGATGTTTTCTGTGAAGTCGATCGGCGCGTCGGTAGCTTGCCTGTTTTTTGTCACCGCCCGCTTTTTTCCTAGTTGGTTGTCTCCGTGTGTGTTTTTAGCAGTTCAAGTGTACCATCTTCAGCCATTTATTTATACACACCATCAGCACTGTCTTGAGTGTATAGCCATCTAAGGGCAGCGATTGGACGTCCGGGCATGACGGAGGACACCATGAAGTACTATAACATTGCGTAAGTTTTTGGCTAACCTGAATTTCCAGCGGCAACTATCAAAGGATGACGTCTACTAACATTTCGTTCTACAAGGATGATTTCGGACTTTTTCTACCCACAGCCTGGTGGTGTTGAGTTGCATATATACCATCTATCACAAAAGTTGATAGCTAGGGGCCATTCAGTGGTGGTAGTGACTCATGCATACGGTGATAGAACGGGCGTGAGGATGCTTACCAACGGTTTGAAGATCTACTATGTGCCGTTCTTCGTCTTGTATCGGCAATCAACGTTCCCGACTGTATTTTCATTGTTCCCTATTCTCAGACAGATCTTCATTAGAGAATCTATAGATATGGTTCATGGCCACGGAACTTTTAGTTCGTTGGCACACGAAGCCATTTTCCATGCCAACACGATGGGATTGAAGACAGTCTTCACGGATCATTCGCTTTTCGGGTTCGCTGACGTGACGTCGATCCTGGGCAACAAGTTGTTGAAGTTCACCTTGACTGATATCGGCCATGTGATATGTGTGTCCCACACTTGTAAAGAAAACACTGTGCTACGTGCATCTCTGGATCCATCATCTGTGTCTGTGATCCCGAACGCTGTGGTATCGGACGATTTCCAACCTGCCCAAGTGAAGCCATCGCTGGATAAGATCACGGTGGTGGTGATATCGAGGCTATTTCAAAACAAGGGTGCCGACTTGTTGACTGCGATTATACCGAGGATCTGCCTCTCTAGGACAGACATCAATTTTTTGATCGCTGGGGATGGACCCAAGTTTATTGATTTGGAACAGATGAGGGAACGGTACCAATTGCAAGATAGGGTTGAGTTGATAGGCAGTATCAGGCATGAGCAAGTGAGAGATGTCATGATTCAAGGGCATATCTACTTGCACCCATCGTTGACAGAAGCGTTTGGGACCGTGCTCGTCGAGGCTGCATCGTGCGGGTTGCTTGTCGTGACCACAACGGTTGGTGGTATTCCCGAGGTGTTGCCTTCAAAGATGACTGTGTTTGCAGATCCTGACGAAGATTCGTTGGTTCTTGCCGTTAACAAAGCCGTTAAAAAGTTGAAAGAGAACAAGATCGACACGTCGTCTTTCCATGGAGAGATCAAGAAAATGTACGATTGGAACGACATTGCGAAGCGGACAGAGAGGGTTTACGATAAAGTGTACGCACAGGACGACATGTTGTTGATCGATAAGTTGATGCTGTATTATAATTGTGGACCGTGGGCAGGAATACTATTTGTTTTATGCGTCGTGACGGATATTTTCTTGTTGGAATTTTTAAATTGGTGGTGGCCTGAAGACCAGGTGGATAGAGTTAAAAAGTGGCCAAATAAGAACCGTCGTGTTATTGTTGATGACTATTCATCCATTTAGAATTCGTCGTTCGTTATGCATCTTTTTTATTATGTTACAAAAAATCTAATTTAATATCTTTCAATCTCTTTGCTAGTGTTGATCAATTCATCGTGCATCGTATCCAAGTAGCTTACCAAGAAACCATCACTCAGCTTAGCTGCAGCTGCTGATGGTGAGATTCTGTACTTGCCATTTAATTCAAACAAGCGGTCAATTTTCAGCTTCATTAGTTTTTCAGTGTTACAAATGGGGTTAAACCTTGGTGAAATGTCCTTAGAAAGCCATAAGTATTCGTCCTCCATCGTACTTGAGAAACTGTTGGCTGTTTCGAGTCTAGAGGCAAGATCACGAAGCTTAGCTATTTCCGAAATCAACTTCAATTTTTCAACGCGCTCAAACTCCTCAGCCAAGTCACTATTTTCATCACCTGCATACAGCGTCAACTTATGTTCCACTTCTCTCAATTGCTTCTTGACTTGTTGCAATTCTGTGTTCTTGCCTTCCAACTGCGCAGCCATCGTCTTTTCAGCACTTTGAATCTCTTGAAGTTGACTGGCCAACTTAGTGGAGTCCACTTCATTAGCTTCATATTTTGCCACCTTTGAGGTAAGAATGGACACTTTCAAATTCAACTCCTCAACTACGTCTGAAATGACCACTTCAGTTGGCTTTTGAAGTGCAGACGCATTCTCATCGTCTGTACGGATGTTATTCCAAAATTTAGGAATGACAGAATCTACCTGTTTGAACAGCACAGAAGAAATCAGATCCACAATATTAGAATTCACGGGCATCTCAATATGAACGTTGATATCATCATTGTCCATTTCGGTGTCGTAAACTTCAATCTTGTCGCTCAGCGATAGAATGGCACCCAGCAATTTGTCAATTTCTGGGAGTTCCAATTCAACAGACTCCAAAAGACCAATACCCTTTTCTCGCAATTGTAGCAACACGGTCGTCTTGCTGTCTACCGCCTGGATTAAGTTGCGTATCCATTCAACGAGAGTTGCGTAACTGTGCTGTTTATTCAATACTCTCACCAGTGTTCTGTGGATCAAATCCAATAGTTTCAAACAAAATTCAAGCTTTCCATTGAGTTGAAGAAAGTTTTTAATCGACAACTCTCTGAATTTGATGGTTTGGTCCACTTCCAGATCGTCGACTAAAGTCAATTGAACGGTATCTTCGCGGAGCAAAGCTTCGAATTTGTCAACATACTCGGTTATTCGCTGAACCACCGCTGAATCTTGATCAGCAGAGAATTGCACTAATTCAAAGTAGTATTCAGCTTCAACATTGAGCATGCTAAAACTGTACGCTCTCTTGACGTAGTTTGAAATGGAAACGTACTCTTCAATGGTTAGCGTTTGGGTTTCAGAAAGCTTTTGGAAATAGTTATCAAAGAAAGCTGTAAGCCTTTTGAATTTGATCATTGTGTAGGTTGCTGAAAGGTTGGCTGAAATATGTGGTATATTGTCCAAGAAGACTGAGTAATCCTTAGTAGCAAGATCATTCACTTCCTTTAAAGCTCTCTGCAGTTCAAGATCGGGCTTCAAACCAATCAGCTTGGCATTTTCGTGGCGTAGATCCAATACGGCTTGCTCTAATTCCGCAGTATTGCTATTATCCACCACCTTCATTTCAACCCCTTGCTTATATTTCAAAATCAATTCCTCTAAGCGACCACTTTTTGAAATCAATTCTGAGATTTCTTGCCTCTTTAATGCCAATTCTTCGTTCAACGCTTCTATCTCCAGCCGTAGATCAAGTTCAATCTCACCGTGTTTCTGCTCCAAGTCATAATCAACCTCTTGTAATTGTTCTAGTTCTTTGATAACTGAGTTCAAACCGCTGATTCTGCTTAGAAGTTCTTCGTTTTCGAATGTCAATTTTTCTATGAGGGATTCAGAGGAAGATAACCCGTTCAATTGTTCCTGCAACAACGAATTCTGTGCTTCTAGTTGACATATCTTCAATTTACAATCATTGTAATTTTTCTCAATGCCTTCAATATCGGCAAGTTTCAATTCCAATTCCAGCAGTTGTTCGTTCAGTGACAGAAGACTGTCTGTTGATTCCTCATTTACAGAAAGGAGCTCCAGTTCGAGCTTTTTGTTAACTTTCAAGAGTTCAGCTTCTTTTTGAGAATAGACGGACCCAGAAACATCCTTTAATATGGCTTCATCTATCTGTTTTCTCTTTTGCAATTCGGATTGTAATTCATTGAATTGTTTATTGAGCGAGTTGTAAGTCCTTGTCAAGTTGTCTAGGTTTGATTGTAAAGACTCGTTCTGTTCACGAATTAAAACTTTATCTACCGTTTCATGCTCTAGTTTCTCTTCTAGTGCCTCAATTTCGTTTTGCAAGTTCGTATTGTCACTCTGCAAGGCATCAACTCTCTTCTCCAACTCCACCAGGTCACCCCTCACGGCCTTCAATTTGGATTCCAACAGCCTGACTATATTCTTCAATTGCTCAACTGCTGTGGGATCTTGTTCCCCATCAGACAAATCACCAAAACGACGTAGCATTGAAGGGCGTACAAACACACCATACAACCCAGGTTTATCGCATTCGAAGTACCTGATGCCATTGATCGATCCGTCGTTCTTCCCATTTGCGGTGTCTAGGTGGATTCCCACCCATTCACCAGACTGGAACTGTGTAGTGCCTACGAACCGTACCGATCCGACACTGGAGTCCCTTAATACGACGCGATCACCAACTTTAAATGACATTTGACGAAGCAGATGAGACTGGCTGGAATTGAAGAAGAGGGATAAAACCCCACAAAGAGCGCAGATTCAACGAGATCCAAACAAACAAACGAAGACAAAAAAAAAAAACGGCCGCACGAAGTTAATCTGACAGCCGAGGCTGCTGTTTGAAGACGCGTATTATTTCTTGTTGTCGCTTTGCGATTCGTTTTGATCACACGGCGTGTTTAGTTTTTTTTTAACTGGTTTAACAGATAACTATACAAACAGCATTCCTATAGACACAACTTGTTACAATGAGCCAATCGATATCTAAAAATGGGGCGAGACAGATGAAAGTTGAGCTATTGAACGAACAGAAACAAGAGATCAGAGAAGCGGTAAGTATTAGTTATTAGATCTCTTTTTCAAACTGGTTTACTAACAAGCAATCTTAACAATTATTACCACAGTTCAGTTTGTTTGATATAAACAACGATGGGTTTCTTGACTACCACGAATTGAAAGTTGCATTGAGAGCACTAGGGTTCGACATGTCCAAAAGAGAAGTTCTCGATATAATAGATGAATACGATACGGACAACAGGAAACTCATAAGTTACGACGATTTTTACAGGTACGTTGGAGCAAAAATAGTGGAACGTGATCCGATCGATGAGATCCGTCGAGCTTTCAAGTTGTTTGATGACGATAATACTGGCCGGATCAGTTTGAGAAATTTGAGAAGGGTTGCTAAAGAGTTGGGCGAAAATTTAACCGACGATGAATTGAGAGCAATGATCGATGAGTTTGATTTGGATGAAGATGGAGAGATCAATGAAGAGGAATTTATCAATATCTGTACGGAGAACTAGACGATGATGATGATGATGATGTCATTAGACCTGGTCGAATGAAGCAGTTGATTTACGGGTATATGGATGGACGGATGAAGCCCATATATTTCTATAAGATTTCGACGAATGTGAATATATATAATAAGAAGAAGATTCAATGTGTACCAATAGTAGAAGAGGCAGCTCATGTTAAGAACAAAGGATTTTTTTAGAAGGCAAAAAAAAAAGTATTTTTAGTTTTTATAACATATATATCAAATGCTCTCCGATTTTCGAATAATTATTTTTCATATGTTTTGAAATGCCCAAATTTAACGAATTTGTAGATCGAGATATTTAAAAAGCTTATTATTGATGACGACGACGAGGAGATGAAATCGTTGTTTTGAATGGTTCAAATTGTCTCGTTTGGTGTGTTAATTGATATATATACAATATATAATTATTATTTATTTTTTGTATCATATGGTATATTATATAATTTATGGACCGATCTCAATAAATTGCTTCTGGATCGACGCATTCATCAAGTCTTAATTTGAGCTTCATAGCGGCGTAACAATAATACAACAATGAGGCGAAGTTGAAGTTGGCAGCTCGGCGTCTAAAATTAACTGCTCGATCCTCACTCAGATGCCCTTTTTCGTCCTCCACCTGCTACAATTGTGCTGTGCCTACTTCCTCCTCCGAACATCCAGAATAAGCTTTTGCTTCGAAGTCAAGAATAATATATTTTTTATATATATATATATTATTATAGGTTTGTCTTTGATCTTGGTGTTGAATCAAACACGTTACTATCACAAGATATAAACTGACAAAAAGCTACCGCCGAAGGAAAAGATGGAGAAAATGGATACCATGTGGGGAAAAGATATCGAGAGTAAAGAGGATTCTGGGGACTCTTTTGTTCGCTGTTACAAATTTTACGATTTGGAATGTGGAGTGGTGACGGACATTTGCTTGGAAGGTGGGATTGACAATGCCAAGAGAACCATAGATTCATACGTCCCCAAAATGATAAGCATGTTAATGGTGGTGCTACCAATTATTTCTTACCAGTATTTGGAAATTGCTAACAAGGGCAGTTATAGCAACGTAGAATCGAGAACCAAAGTTCAGGAAGCTATTGGCGACCTGCTGGCAGGCAAAAATCATCCACCGTACTATCTCTTCATCAACTTCCTGTTTCTGTTCTGTGGATTGGACGTTTTGTTCGACCATGAAGATTATTCACAGCTGTCGTTCGAAGCGACATTCACGTACTTAATTGTGGTGAACATCCAGATTTGTATGATGCTGTCACAATGTTTGAAAGTGGTGACCGATTTTAAATTACAAACAGGACAAGAGTTCCGGATGGCCTATTCAGTGCTTACAGTGACACTATTAGTTCTCATAGCAATGGTTTCTCTCTACAAGTTTAGTAGAAGTAGAAGAACAAAAGCAAGAATAGGGCTAGAGATTGGAGAGGATAGGAACGTTTACGACACTTTGAAGGACGGATTCAATTACCAATTGAGAATGTACCATGCCCTTCTAGTGGCAGTTGGGTGTCTGTTTGAATTGTGTCAGTACTCTACAACTGTTTATGAGAACATGATGCAATACTACGACGGGTTCAGTAGCAAGACTAACTGCTTCCTGGTGGTGGTACATGTCTGCAGCATTGTGCTGGTTGGATCGATATTGCTAACCAACTTTCTATGCTGCCTGTTGTCAGACAACGAAGGGAAAGCGAGCAAGCCATGGATCGTGAGCCAACAGAGCGAGGCGTTCAAAATGCTGTATATTCCGTTCTTGTTCTTTACAGCAGTCGGGGTGATTAAAACGCAGTTTGTGGAGACAGTTCTGGAAGTGGCCAGGTAAAACACAGAGAGAACAAAAACATAAGCTAGTAATAAAATTTAATGATTGGAAAGTGCACATGGCTGCAATTCAATTTCTGTGCATTCAAATTTATATACGTAGGTCAGGAAAATCAGTATATATAGCCAGCCAGCGGCTAGTTAGAACTTAGCAGTAGCTGAGCGTATCACGTAATCTGTCACGATGACATAAGATATAACGTACTCGTGGACAAGGGGTATAAAACCTCTGCACGGGATGGAAATAAGCGGCCCGCGAGACGAGGTGGTTCTCCGCAGCGCAGAGTGCGCGACACTGCAATGCACTGTGGGCGCGCAGGCAGTGGGCACTGGGCAGTGGGCAGTGGCAGGCAGGGCTCCGTGATGTTGATGTACTGCTGCTGCTGCTGTTGTGCTGTTGTGCTGGAGGGTAGCGTTGGTGTAGCGTTGGTGGGTGGTGGTGGTGGTGGTGGTTGGATCTCTCGATGGTCTACCCTTCTCCACTGGATCTCCGAGTTTGGTACTCACTCTCCGTCTACTCTGTAAACTCCCTTTATCAAATTGATCTATCAATTGTTACGCTGGTCACCCACAATTCCTTCCTTCCTTCCTTCCTTCCTTCCATTGCTCAAAGTTCTTATCGTTCACTGCCTTTAGCAGCATCAATCACGCAACCTTCAAATGTCGTACAAGATCTCTTCCGTTGCAAAGACCGCCAAATTGGCTTCTTCCATGCTAAAGTCATCCGCTGCAAAGTCGTTGATGGTCAACCACACCGTCAGAAGTGCCTCCTCTGCTTCTGGTCCTGCCACCATGACCGTCAGAGACGCTCTAAACAGTGCCATGCAAGAGGAACTGGATAGAGACCCGGACGTTTTCTTGATGGGTGAAGAAGTTGCCCAATATAACGGTGCCTACAAGATCTCCAGAGGATTGCTAGACAAGTTCGGTCCAAAGAGAATTGTTGACACTCCAATTACCGAAATGGGTTTCACCGGTCTCTGTGTCGGTGCCTCATTATCTGGTTTGAAACCAATCTGTGAATTCATGACTTTCAACTTCGCCATGCAGTCCATCGACCACATCGTTAACTCTGCTGCTAAAACTTATTACATGTCCGGTGGTACCCAACCTTGTAACATTACCTTCAGAGGTCCTAACGGTGCTGCTGCCGGTGTCGCTGCTCAACACTCCCAAGATTACTCCGCTTGGTACGGTTCGATCCCTGGTTTGAAAGTGCTTTCTCCTTTCTCTTCCGAAGACGCCAAAGGTTTACTGAAGGCTGCCATTAGAGATCCAAACCCTGTCATCTTCTTAGAAAACGAATTGTTGTACAACGACACTTTTGAAATGTCCGAAGAAGCCTTATCTCCAGACTTTGTCTTACCGATCGGTAAGGCCAAGATCGAATTGGAAGGTACTGACGTTTCCGTCATCTCACACACAAGAAACTTGCACTTCTGTTTGGAAGCTGCCAAGGTGGTTAAGGAAAAATACGGAGTCTCCTGTGAGGTGTTGAACTTGAGATCCATCAAACCATTGGATGTGCCAGCCATCATTGATACAATCAAGAAGACCAACCATGCCATCACCGTTGAATCCGGTTTTCCTGCCTTTGGTGTCGGTTCTGAAATTTGTGCACAAGTTATGGAATCCGAAGCCTTGGACTACTTGGATGCTCCAATTGAAAGAATCACCGGTTGTGAAGTTCCAACCCCTTACGCTAAAGAATTGGAAGACTTTGCCTTCCCAGACACTCCTACCGTTGTTAGAGGTATCGAAAAAGTTTTGTCTTTAGGTGAATGGGCTTAAAAGTGTATGCTACTTACTTGTCTGTATCTGATTTTCTTTATTCCTCTTATTATTGTAATACAAGCTCATATATTTATTGATAGATGTATAGCCTATAGGTGCTGTTTAGTATAATTTTTTTGCTGTTATTTTGCTGCTTCCCATTTTAACATAGGCGGGATACGCATCTCTCTCAAGTGGAAAATTTAGTGTTCTTCAATATTCATGTTTAGTTATTAATCCAACTCTCATTATATAGTTTTACTACATTTAAGCTTGTAATTATGTTTTTTTTTTACTGAAAACTTTTTGTGTAAATTGCAAAAAAAAAAAAAAAAAAACCACAAAGATTAATTTCTATATCTATACTTAAAACGACCAATATCTTACAATGAGAAATCTATTTCTTTTTCGACTTCTTACTACTCTTCAATTCAGACATTCTATCAACTCTAGCCTTGATTCTCTCCAAACTCATCTTGACGTCACCTTTCTGGAAATGGTCTAAGTTATAATAAGCAGGAGCCAACTCGATCAACCATTCAGGTTTCACTGCAGTAACAGTTCTAATGTAGTTCTTCGATGTCAACACAAATTCGTTATAGATCACCCATTCGTCATGCTGGGCTAACACAGTAGATGGGTGGATTAACACATCCTGGTTATCTTTCACTGTGATGTAACCTTTACCGGTGCTCTTCTTCTTGGCCACTTGCATGAAGAATCCAGCAGTCAGAGCTTTTCTTATCTGCTCGTAGTACACTGGATCGTCAAAGTCGGTGGTGTTTAATTCTAAATCATAACGCTCCATGATCTTCGATAACTGCCATCTAACATTGTCTGCAGATTTCAATGATCTGTAAGAGAGATAATGATCCCTACACCATTTATGCAACCCCAACTCCGCAGCTTCGTCCGATTTGAAAGCGTGGTACACGTTCAATAGAGTCAAATGGTCACCATCATGGTGCGCAAACAAGTTCTTAGCTTCGTCTGCTGCTTTTTTAGCCGATCCACCGGATGGTCTGACGAAAACAGAAGGCACAGACAACATAGCCACGATCGTAAGAATTTCTTCCGAACAATGGAACTCTTCAGATCCGATCAAGAGCACAGCCAACATTGGGTCAAGAGGGAATTGCGAAGCCATACGCCCTAATGGAGTCAATTCACCCTCGTCGTTCAAACAGGCCAAATAGTTCAATTCTTCCAAAGCTCTCATCATTGTTTCTGGGGCAGGTGGGTCCATGAAATCAAAGTGGACAAGATCATCAATGCCCAATTTTTTGAGTTCCAACACTGTAGATGCTAAGTTGCTTCTCAAGATTTCAGGGTAACTTTGTTCGATCAACTCTTTTTTGAAAGCTTCTTCCGTGTACAATCTGAAACATTTACCTGGTCTCGTACGACCAGCTCTACCTGCTCTCTGTTGTGCAGATGCTTTAGAGATTGGAGACACCAATAAGGATTCAACCCTCACTCTAGGGTTGTAAACTTTCTGTTTGGAGAAACCTGGATCCACAACGTAAACGATACCATCAATGGTCAACGAAGTTTCGGCAATGTTGGTGGATACAATCACTTTTCTACCTGGTCTACCGTTTGGTTTGAAAGGTTCTGGTGCCTTTTCAAAAATTCTCTGTTGTTGGTTTGGTGGCAACGAACCGTACAATGGGTACACCGATAACGGACCACTTCCTTCTTCTCTGATCAATTGATCTGCTTCCAACGAGATTTTTCTACATGCATCTTCAATTTCATCTTCACCCGTTAAAAATAGTAAGATATCACCTTCCCCTTCAGTCGCATGGATTTGCAACACGGTTCTAATGGCTGCATCTAAATAGTCCCTCTGGAATTCAGGGGTATAGTAAATTTCAACAGGATATGTACGACCAGGAACAGCCAACAAAGGAGCATCGTTGAAGTACGATTGGAATTTTTCAGCATCCAAAGTAGCAGACATGATGATGATCTTCAAGTCTGGTCTTCTTAAACTCACTTGTTTCAACAAACCCATCAATATATCGGTAGCTAGAGTACGCTCGTGTGCTTCATCCAATATGATACAAGAATATCTGCTCATATCGTGATCTTCCATAGCTTCTCTAAGCAACATACCGTCGGTCATGTACTTCAAGATGGTCTTGTTAGAAGTTTTGTTTTCAAATCTGATACTATAACCAACTTCTTCACCCAACTGCACGTCCATTTCATCAGCGACTCTCGCAGCAACGGACATTGCTGCCACCCTTCTTGGTTGGGTACATGCAACCTGGGTTCCTTTCAAATGTGGCATGTCATCGTACAACACAAACTGGGGGATCTGAGTCGTCTTACCAGAACCTGTTTCACCGACAAAGACCATAATCTGGGTATTTTGGAAGATCTTCAAGAATTCATCTCTCTGTGCATGCACAGGAAGATCACGCCTTATCTTTAAAATGTCGCAGTATTTTTGACTAAATGGTCTTCCAGTGAATGGATTGTTTTTACCATCTTCTAAATTTTGAGCGTACTGTGCAGTTGTTTTGTTTCTGTTGGAAATGTTGAATTCACCACCATCATGCACTTCCATCTTTGGGGTCTCCCTTGGGTGTGGGTGTAGCCTTAATTGTTCCTCTGCCTTCTCTGCTGCATGTTCTGGAACCGAACTCTCCATAATCTTAGATCTTTTGATCTTTCTCTCTGAGTCACTCATTGTAATTGGGATCGTTCTGAAAATATGAGATTTATACAGAATTCCCAAAAATCAACCAAAAAAACACATAGTAAAATTACGAAAAATACATTAAAATGAAAATGTAACTGATAAAATTTTTTTAGAGACAATGGGAATGAATCTAATTAATTATGTCATCAAAGAGCTAAAAGGAAATTTGCACAGCCCGAAATATTATTGAAAAATTACCCGCTTTTCCTGTTTTGCAGAATTCTGTTGACAGGCCACTTCGCTGGTGCTGCTATATGCCCGTTGGTCATATGTATATGTATGTATACGGTGCTCTTATCTGTCTCCGGCACCAGTGTTTCAATTGCCACTTGATTCACCTGTGTATATTCTTTAACTTAGATGAACAATGAGTACAAAGCGTGTATACCAGACCTACACTTTGGCCTGTGGAGGAATCAAAGTGTTAAAGGAGAGCTTCAAAGTTTTACAGTCAGAATGCTCGATTTTATCCAACTTGGCCGGGAACAGTGCATTGTACTCTGATGCAAAGTATAAGTCAGAGGAAGCTAAATCCAAGGCAGCAAAGAGAAAATTCGACTACGATAATGTTAAAGATAATAGCGAAAGAGAAGAGGTTGACATTTTCCAACTTGCCAGAGAGAAATCAACTAGTGTGAAGCATTCGCATTCGCAATCAAACGATGTGTTAACCTCAAATAAGAGACCGACGGCTCCTACTCCTGATATTACAAACAAGCGTGAGTTTTCAACAACAAGATACCAATTTAACGACAGTAAGGATGTCAAGAAAGTAGTTATAGGTGAGAAACCAGCCCCAGAATTTGAATTGTCACAATCGGCTGTGCCCTCGTCACGCTTGAGTAGGCTTTTCCACTACGGAACTCTAGCTGCTGGTGTTGGTATGGAAGTTATCAAAGAAGGTGCAAAACATTACGCTACCAAAGGTTCATCCCCCAACATTTCTTCGTTGATCATGTCACCAAAAAACATTGAGAGAATGGCTAAGAAGTTTAGTCGTATGAGGGGAGCTGCGTTGAAGATCGGGCAAATGCTGTCTTTCCAAGATGCGAGTGTTTTACCACCAGACATTCAGCAGATCCTTTTGAGGGTGCAGAATAGTGCCCATTACATGCCTGCTTCTCAATTGGAGAAAACTGTCAGTTTTGAGTTAGGAGACGGTTGGAGGGGAAGACTCTTCGCTTCGTTTGATGATGTTCCGATTGCTGCTGCTTCTATTGGACAAGTCCATAAGGCAGTTACTAAGAAGGAGTTGGAAGAGGTTGTTGTGAAGGTCCAATATCCTGGTGTGGCAAACTCGATTGATTCCGATTTGGACAACATCTTAACCCTGTTGACAGCTTCAAGACTGTTACCACCAGGTCTGTTTCTTGACAAGAGTGTAGCCAATGCCAGAGTGGAATTGAAATGGGAATGCGATTACTTGAGAGAAGCTCATAATCTAGCTATGTTTGGAGAGCTCTTGAAAGACGATCCTATTTTTGTTGTGCCTAGAGTCTTTCATGAGTTGAGTGACGAACATATTATCACGATGCAGATGATGAAAGGTACCGAAATAGTCAAGGGAGACTGGGATCAAGAGACTAAAAACATGATTGCTGGCAACATCATGAGGCTATGTTTAACAGAGATTGCTAAATTCAAGTTCATGCAAACGGATCCTAACTGGGCCAACTTTTTGTACAACCCATCCACCAAAAAGATCGAGTTGTTGGATTTCGGTGCCTGTAGGGGATTTGGTGATAAATTTATTATCAATTACCTAAATTGTCTCAGAGCAGCTGCCAAAAAAGACAGAAAAGCTGCCGAGTTGTACTCTGTTAAATTGGGATTCTTGACTGGTTTAGAAACCGATGCGATGAAGAATGCACATGTTGATTCCATCATGGCATTAGGTGAACCTTTCAGCCCTGAAGAGAACCACGGGGAGCCTTTCAATTTCACTAACCAAACTTTGACCGATAGGGTGAGAGGTAACATCAATTTGATGTTGAACGAAAGATTGACACCACCACCAGAAGAGACTTATAGTTTGCACAGAAAGTTGAGCGGTGCCTACCTTCTATGCGCTAGAATGAATGCAGTTGTGCCTTGCCAGAAGATATTTGAAGAAGTTGTTGGCTTGGAATACCAGGAGCAGGATGACTAAATAAATGCTGCCCAGCGTATTGATGTATATAGTTGAATGTGTATAAAATGAACAAATTTCCATAAAATGTGACAATTGAAGCTGCACTGGAAGCCATATCAGTCAATTGTAAAAATGCTAGTAGCCGTTGTGATCTTCAGATCTGTGAAAAATTATGGGAGAAAATATAATATGGGACCAAGTTATCTGCGGCTGTACGGCGGTTACGGTTGCACAGACGTTACGGCGTATTATTTCCGAAACCGGAAGCGGCCGCACAGGCTCGCTCACCTTTTCTCTGCTCTTAACCTTTCGTCACCACTAGTACATGGTACCACAATACGCAGTGACAATACTAGATTACTTGTAGTATTACCGATCAAGAAAAGCCACAGCTCTACCCCATACTATCGATCTGGATACTGATCTCCAAGACCAAGACTTACGCAACGATGGAGACACATTCTTTGACGGCTGAATCTAACAGCGTAAATGGGTATGGGAGTCTAAGTGGTTCGGATGAAAGACTTTTAGTGTCGCAGCAGACAAGAAATCTTCACCAGGATCAAGATAAGGATCTCGGCAACAACCAAGCCTACGATATAGAACGTGATACGGATAACGACGAAACGCAGGATGAATACGATGAAGGGGTCCACTCCTTCATTCCTAGCGAGTGCTATCCAGGAAGTATCAACTCCAGTATCGATTCTGAAAATCATGAAATAGCCTATGACCATATTAGACAGCTACACCATGACTTGTCGCGTGACTACTATGATGGCCAGCACCTCCACACTCATAATTTTCCTGGCTTACAAAAAGTGAAATCGATAGGAGCAGCTTCGGTGACTTCAAGAATTGGAAGATCGAGAAGAGTGAGCACGGTGATCATTGCAGAAACTGGACAGAAACTTCACAGAACTTACTCTTCATGGGAAACAACACAGGATGAATGCGATTTAGAGAACAGGCTAGCGTCAACCACGCTGCACCTTTCAGCTTTATCACCACCTCCTCCACGCAACTTATGGGAAAAATTTACTCGTTATGTTGAAAGCCCTGTCTTCAAAGGAGATTTGAAAGCTTCGGTGGCATATTTTGTTGCTTCGCTAGCCGTTTACAGCAAGACGATTTCGGATGCGTTGGGTGTCAGCGACTCCAAGCACTTGGTGTGTACCACGGTGGTGTATTTCCATGCAACAAGAACTAAGGGGTCCATGATTCAATCTCTTATATTTGCGTTGATATCGCTTAGTTTTGCGTTTAGTGTTTCGGTAATAGCGACCTTTATATCGTCCCTGTTCTTGACTAAACCAGATGAATTCGATACCGAGATTGGTGATGTGATTCAGTTGATTATAAGTTGTACCTCACTTGGTGTCATCTCATTTGTTAAACTATGGATGAATCAGCAAACTTTTGATAATGCTTGCTCGTTGAGCGCTATCACCGTCATAGCCTGTATCATCAAAGAAGGAAGTATTGGGTCCAGCGGATTGCCTTGGGCAAAGATATGGTCAATTTTCTTGATAACGTTGACTGGTTGTATCTGCTCTGTGGCGACAAACTGGTTTTTATGGCCAACAAGTGCCGAGTTGACGTTGAAGAGTCTATTGAATGAGAACATGGATATGCTTTCAGTGTTACTTAAGAGGGTCAGCCAAAGTTTTCTTAAATACGAAAATTTGGATTCCCCAGAAATGAATAAGTTGGTTGATAAACACAAAGAAAATTTGACGAAACTGAAAGATGCACTTTTAGAATCAAAATTTGAATTGTATGCTAAGGGAAGAGAGTATGAATACCAACTACTTGAAAAGTTGGTTGATGCAACGTTCCGTCTTGCGACAATCAGGGCCGGTTTGAGAAGATCAGTCGATTTTAAGTGGGAATTGGTGAATCAAGTTGAGAATCCTAGTGGAATTGAAACATTCTCGATGAAAAGTTACCAATCTGATTTGTATAGCCATCCGAGCCGGTTAGGCAACAGAAAATCAGGAGGCTCCGGTGGCATTCACTATGATGGCGATGAGGAGGTAGAAGACGACGATATGTGTGTGTATGATGATTCAGAGGTGGTCGCTTACGACTCCAAAGAATTATTTGACTTGTTTGTGTATCATCTTGGTCCTTCGATGAAATCGTTTTCGTTCACTGTTCGTCAGATATTAGCTATCCTTGCCTTCAATGAGAACGATTACAAAGTTGTTTCTTCTGTTCAACAGTTCAAGAAAAGTTTGAGAGAGGCCAGTGAACTATTTGACATACGTCAAACTAAAGCTATCAAAAACTTATACGACCAAGAGCTTTTTAAAAAGGAAACAGATTTTACAACAAAAGTGCATCAAGAAGAAGTTACCGCCTCTTGTGGTAACTTTACATACTTACTGTTAGAGTTTGCAAACGAACTGACGAACGGTCTATCAATTTTGGATGAAATCTCAGAATGTTCAAAACGCAGACGAACTTATAACTTTTTGAAAATATGGAAAAGAGGTTCCCTCTTTTCAAATTCCGAAGCTACTCGTGCTCGAAACACATTCAATGATTTACTAGTTCACATTCAAGGAAAGCGTGATTTTGCTCCCTTCTGTACATCAACTGCTCCATCTGATCCACACACGTTTTTCAGCCTGATCAGTCGTAGAGTTTGGCAGTTGCATCGCTTATTTTCTGGTGTCGACGTTCAGTTTGGCTTGAGGGTCATGTTTGGAACTTTGGCAATGTCTATCTTTGGCTACTTGAACTCAACGAAAGATTATTTCAACGGTTGGCATGCGGAATGGGGGCTTGTGGCTTTTTGTATCATCATGAATAAATCGGTTGGTGGTACAAACATGACTTTCAAATGGAGGTTTGTGGGTACTTTTATGGGTGCTATGGCTGGATATTTGACCTGGTTGCTGTTCTATCCGAACTGGTTCTTGATGGCATTGTGCGGATTTATATTTGCAATTCCTTGCTTCCATATCATTTTGACTTGGACCTATGTTAATGGATACGGTAGATTTATCCTTCTAGCTTATAATTTAACGATTTTGTATTCGTACACAAGAAGTCTGGGCTCAGATTCCGATGGTTATGAAGGTGGTAATGATCCAATGGTGTTCCAAATTGGCTTGCACAGATTTGTGGGTGTCTCTGTTGGCAGTCTATGGGCAGTCATTATCACGATGACTTTGTTTCCTAACTCTGCGAGAAGTAGAATCAGAAGAGGGTTGTCGATTTTGTGGTTACGTATGGGAATTATTTGGAACGCAGGACCTCTATCTTACGAAGTGCATCCTGAAACGGGTGATTGTCAGTTGATTGGTATTAGAGATCGTAAAGCTATTCACGTGATCATGAGTGAGTTGGAGATTCTATTGACCCAGGCACCACTAGAGATTAGACTAAAAGGTCCATTTCCAACTGAAATTTACACTGATTTATTAAAGACAACTTCAAAAATCATTGATGCTTTCGAAAATTTGAATTCTGTTATTGAGATTCATAGGGTTTTAAGCTCAAATGAATACTCTGTTTTGGAAATTTTGAGTAGTGAAGTCTCTGAACTGGAAAACAGAGTATTTTTGATCTTTTACATGCTTGCATCTGCGATGAAGTTGGGTTTCCCGTTGGCAAGTAAGCCTGCATCGACTGAGCACGCAAAAAAGAGAATGTTGGTGAAGTTAAGTGAGGTTAGAAATAGAATTGAAGCGCAGAAACAGATATTAACCAACATGGATTTTGTTTTGTTGTATTCCTATAATTTGGTGACTAACTCGATTACGAACGAGTTAGATGTCCTGTTGAGATTAGTGGCTGAACTGTACGGTAAGGTTTCAAAAGATACTTTGGAATTGTAATATTTCTTTCTTGACTTATTTATTTATTGTTAATTTGTTTATTTATTTACCATTTGTTTATCTAGATATTCAATATATTCCATAGTTTTTTATTAAGAGTAATCGATGCTGAAAACCTATAGGTATGCGAATCGAACTTGTTAAATTGTAAGTTGTTACGTAACTTTATACTTTGAGGTCGATCGACTTTATCGACGCGAGTGTACAAGATCACATGCAAACCTGTGCACCGCACAGTCTGCCAGTTGCCGGTGCGTGCCCCCAACAACGTACGCCAGCTCTTCTTCTCTTTATCAAGGTGATCGATCCACACACATAAAAATGTTTATCTTTTTTCCCTCCTGCTGGAACGAAGGCTTCCATATCTTGTTGATCCGAAACCATCCTGCGTCTCGGAAAATATCTACCACTACTTTATATATACAGCTAATAAAGAAAAAAATGTCTGGATCATCGTCAGCGTTGCCGGAGAAGGGTGCTAAATCGCGTTCCAAGAACAACAACACATCGTCTGCGCCTTTGATCTCGGTCGATTTGGTAGATGAAAGCTATAATGAGGAAGAAGATCCGGATTACACCTTGAATCAAACGCAGCAGAACCAGTCGGATGATGAACTATCGGATGATGATTTGGATGAAGAAGAAATGGAATCGGAGCTAAGCGAGTTGAATGACGAGGACACCTCGTCACTGTCGTCTTCCACAGATGACCTAAAGGAAAAGAAAACATTGTTGAATACACCATTTTTGACGTCTAGTCAGTCATCAAGCACATCAAACTTAATTCTAGACACTCACAAGCATTTCAAGAGATTTATTCACAAGTATGAGGTTCCTCGTAAAGTGTTTCATGTTTCCATTGGATTTATTACTTTATATCTATACACAATAAACGTCCAGACCCCTATGCTCGTGGTTCCTTTGTCGTTCGGATTTCTCTCTGTTGGATCTTTAGACATTATAAGATTCCGCTTCCCAGAGTTTAACAGATTATACTGTAAAGCTGTGGGTTTCCTTATGCGTGAAAAGGAGGTGGATACTTACAATGGAGTCATTTGGTATCTCCTTGGACTTGCTATTGTGTTTGTGACAAGTAAGAAGGATATTGCTGTTATGGCAGTTTTGCTTTTAAGTTGGTCCGACACGGCAGCTTCTACTTTTGGTCGTATGTACGGGCATTTGACTCCAAGATTATCGAAGAACAAGAGTCTTGCAGGTTCCATCGCTGCCTTTTTAGTGGGTGTGTTATCAGCATACTTGTTCTACGGTTACTTTGTTCCTGCATACCCAGAGGTTAACGACGCCAAAGACTATCTGTTCAATCCAGAGACTAGCTATTTGAATTTGCATGCTCTCGCTTTCTTAAGTGGTCTTGTTGCTGCCGTTAGTGAAGCTATCGATATTTTTGGATGGGATGATAATTTCACTATTCCTGTTTTCTCAAGCATATTCCTAACTGCTACTGTCAAAGCAGCATCCAAAGTTTGAATCCGTTGTATCAGAAATGCATTTATCATTTTTGGATACTCACTCCCTTCACCAGTTACCTTTTTTTTCTTTACTCGTTAGTCAAGTGACATTGATCAATCCTTCTCATTTGTTGATGATACCTTAATTCCCTTTTTGTTTCCTTTCGAACAACACTATACTCCTGGGTCTTTTCTGTTTATTGTTTCTTCACCCCATACTAATTAATATGACTAATGGCATTTTTCATCCTTCCATCTGTTTTGTTTTTTTCCCTTCTTTATTTTTGTCATGTATATCTATAATTTATTTGTTGATTTTTCCGTTTTACTTCTTTTTTGTGTCTTTCTGGCTTTATCCGTTCTTTAATATAGAATTCCATTTTTATACAAATTATTCCAATTTTTAGTTACGTAAACTTGGTTATGCTAGAGTTCTCAAGCACAAGAAACCCCAAAAGAATTTGGTCTGGAATTGGGCATATTCGTAATCTAGAATAAGCTAAATCTGAATCAGACTAAACAGTGAATGGAGTACTAAAAAATTGAAGCTCAGAACAAAGAAATAATATATCATCTTTCATCAGCTGAGAAATAGGAAGCTCTCCCTTTTTAGGACCCCTGGTTGCATGGAAACAGGGGATTTTTGGATTTTTGTCCTTTGCTTCATTGCATAAAATCTATCGAAAAGGGTAATCATAGCGCAAATTCTAGGAAACTTGGCTTGAGATTGGCCAAATCCTGGATCTGGACATACAAGTTAGGTGGTTGGAAAGAGAAATTAGAGATTAATAGAGATGTTGAATATAAACCCCACCCAATTACTTTCAAACTTCTTTTTGGGTTTCTGAAGTTGAGATATTTCTGTGAATTTCTTGGTTTTCCCTTGAAGTTTGCATTAAATTGGAAAATTGCAGATTATTATTATTATTATTACAGTGTTAGGTGAATTATCCGTAGGTCATGTTACACAAATGTGACTTTATTAAGGGCAAATATAGAATCTGAAGACATAGTTTGAGTTGCCAGAAAATAGAAAAGAGCATTAGCGGTGATTCTAAAAATGAGATCCGAGTAAAAATTTTAAGACCCCTTTTTTGGCGCCCAAATTTCCGATTATTTGTGAAGTTTCTCTTTTTTTCCCCAAAACTTGCATAAAAGGAGAAAATTAGAGTTATTCACTGCACTTCCCTTGCATACAAAATTATATATGGTCTAACCGTGGGTACTAGTCCAAAGCACAGACTTTATTTAGAGTAAATATGGAATTTGAGAACATGGTTTGAACTGTAAGAAAGTAGAAGATCACATTAGCTATGATTCTAAACATGAGATTGATTCAATAATTCTAAAACCCCTTTTCTGATAACCAAAGTTGACTTTTTTATGAATTTCTTTTTTTTTTTTACTTCAATCTTGAATAAAAAGAGAAAAATAAAGTTATAATTAAAGCTGCAATTTTATTGCATAAAATGTAACGATTAAAAAATCGATTGTTAACGCTGTGGTATCATGGGAATTGTGTCAGCGGTAAGCCTGTGGTATCACGGCAATTTAGTCGGACTTACATAGTCTGTCACAGGAAGAATATTGACATATACACTATATATATATATATATATATATATACTTTTTTAATGACTATATATCGTTGGGATCGGATGTCTTCCGAAAGTTCAAAAAGATACTTTCAAACAAACTATCCTGAATGAGACTACACGGTTTGTTATAATTGTTAAGGAATTTATTATATTTAAATGAATACCTCTAACATGCACTTTTTCAATGAAGATCAAAAGAAAATAAAAAACAAGACCAAAAATTAAACTGAGAAGTTGAAGAAAAAGTTCGGAAATCATCCACTTATAACTAATCTATAAATTATTCGAAAAGGGTGGGAAAATGATGGCATAGGCATTCGATCGGTGGGTGTTCTCCAAACCATAAGCTGTAACAGAAGAATATCTAGACAGCCTCTGTCCTGTTAGATAGGATCAATTAATAATTTTAACAACAAGTATATACCTCACCGAATAGACATAAATTACTTAGGTTACAAGCCAATAACAGAAAAAGTTTATCAAATCCTCTGTTCGGTATGACCGACTTTCAAGTTTAAGAATACAAACAACATTGAACTATCGTTCACAATTCCCAAGAGAAGCACTCCATCTAGATTCCTAGAGGACTTACATCTCAGAGACATTGCACCAATATTATGCAGACATATCACTTAAATATCCGTTTACGACTTAACAATTGATACCTCGACGCTGGTTACAATTTCAATCTTCTAAGTTTGTCAGACTCTGTTATAGCCCGTCTTAAAGGGAAAGGTCAGTGATTTCATATGCTACGTACATCAAGATTGGTCTAAAGCTTGTCCTGACGTTGATTTTCTTTGTATGCACTTGTGACTATTTATCGAAGCCAATGAAGAATCCGAAGTGTAGTAGCAGCGTATCCTTTTAAAAGGGGAGGGGATCCTGTACATGTTTTCAAGGGACATAGTAAATCATAATTTGATTTTTGATTTTTGATGGGATCAAAGTGCTGAGCTAAGTTCGATGTTATATATATATATATATACATATAAAAAGGCAGAAAGGGTTAGCAGATCAAATCAAAAAGATAAGACAGACGGAAGCTGGTAAAGACTTGTTCTTCCAAATTGAAGGTTTTTTGATGTCGATCGGAGAAATTCCAGATGAGAGATATCTGATCAACTGTTCAATTCATGTGACCTTCTAGAAGCTAATGAAAAGAATTTCAAAAAGAAATAATCAACAATTATTTTTTATAGCCAGTGAAGGAAAACATGGACCAAGAGCTGAAAACTGTATGTTATATAGAGACGAGTAGGTAGTAAATATGGACTAGAGCTGGGGGTACCCTTTTCTGATAAATGGGATACCAGCGCAGAGAATAACGATTTATTACTATTATTACTATTATTATTATTAAATCATAAAGTTGCTCTAAAATTATATTTGCTCGTTAAAAACAGAAAGTGAGCATGGATCCTATATAAAATTCTAAACAATTATCTAAAATTACAAGTGAGAAAGAAACGAAGAAAAGAAAAAAAAAACAGAGGGAAAAAGAAGAATGCTAGAGGGAATCCTGGGAGCACAACATTAAATATTGTCTTACACAAGAGAAGAAACTTCCAAAAGGAAATGCTAAAACAAAAAATATCTAACTGCAAGTCCAAGACCGTAAAATTAAGAAAGAAAAAAAAACACACGTATTAATTTGAGTGATAATCAATCAGATTTAGAAGTCATTTTCGTACTTCTTCAAATCTTGTTCCAGGATCTTGTCAAGGATACCAGCAGAGGCAGCAACCAAACCCAAGAAAGGTCTGGATGGGTCCAAAACCTTTGAAATGTACTCTGGGTGGTATTGGGTAGCAACGAAGAATGGATGGTTTTCCAATTCAAAGATCTCCATTCTCTCAGCATCCTCATCTTTACCAACGAATTTCAAACCTTTAGCTTCGATAGCTTCCACTAAAGCAGGGTTGATTTCGTAACGATGTCTGTGTCTTTCTAGAACAGAAGCTTCACCACCATACAACTTACGAATGACGGAGTTTTCTGAACCTTCTTGGAAACAAGTTGGTCTCAAACCTAATCTCATCGTACCTCCCATCTTTTCCTTATCGATTTCGGGCATGTAAACGACAGCTGCCTTTTCTTCTGGCAGTTGAGGATCAAACTCGGAAGATGAAGCACCTTGGATACCCAAAATGGTTCTGGCAAATTCAATGACGGCAATTTGTAAACCTAGACAGACACCCAAGTATGGAATGTTGTTTTCTCTGGCCCATTTTGCAGCTGCAATCATACCTTCGGTACCTCTTGTACCGAATCCACCAGGAACCAAGATACCGTCAGCACGGCACACTAATTGCCAAGCCTTATGGAAGTTAGCCTTATTGACAAGCTCCGTGTCTGGTTCCAAATCAGAAGATTCAACCCAGACAATCTCCAATCTTCTGGAACATCTCATGGCACTGTGCTCAAGCGCTTTGATCACGGACAAGTAAGAGTCATGCAAGTTAGTATATTTACCAACAATAGCAATGGTAACTTTTTCGTACGATCTGTCGTGTTGGGTGGTCAATGCAGACCATTTGCTGTACAAGCCTTCACCCTTAGCAGCCATTTCAGGTGTGATATGAACATCGGACAATCTCAATCTTTTGGATAAGTATTGAATCATCTTTTGGTCTTTCAAGAGCAATGGAACGTGGTATGTAGAGTTGACATCGTGAATGGCCAACACCTGTTCTGCACCAACGTGGGTGAACATGGCGATCTTATCGATGGTTGGTTTCTCTAATAGCGTTGAACATCTACAACCAATCATATCAGGAACTAAACCTAGAGATCTTAAATCCTTGATGGCAGCTTGCGTTGGCTTAGTTTTCTGTTCACCATGGATGACTGGCACTAAAGAAACGTGGATTAGAGCAAAATCGTCATGACCGACTCTGAATTGGAACTGTCTTAGAGCTTCAACAAAAGGAGCAGATTCAATGTCACCAACGGTACCACCCAATTCAATGATACAAACATCTGGTTCTAGGCCAGTGGAATCAACAGGGATCTTAGAAACGCGTTCAATCCAATCTTGGATGGCGTTAGTGATGTGAGGAACTACTTGCACAGTCTTACCCAAGTAATCACCTTTTCTTTCCTTTTCAATGACAGCAGAATAGATCTTACCGGTAGTAATGTTGTGGTCTCTAGTCAATGAGATACCCAAGTATCTTTCGTAGTTACCTAAGTCCAAATCAACTTCTCCACCGTCATCCAAGACGAAACATTCACCGTGTTCCAATGGTGACATGGTACCTGCATCGATGTTCAAGTATGGGTCAATTTTGATGGAAGTGACTCTCAAACCTAAGGTTTTCAATAGCATACCAGTAGATGAGGCTAAAACACCTTTACCAATACCGGAAATAACACCACCTGAAACAACAACGTACTTCATGACTGTTATATATCTTCTAACTCTATTCTAAGTAATTGATTATGAGTAGCAGGTTGATGATAATTTCACGTGTCGAGGAAAGCTGGTCAATCAAAATTAAGCAACAAATTGACAGAAACAAGTGAAATGCAGTTGCAAATGTACAAAATACAAACGGCTCACCGGAATACAGTGTTTAGAACAAAGAACAAGAACCCATCTACAAACATTAAAGTAAAAAAACCCATCCAGAGAAACTTGTACAAAATTTTTTTTACAAAAAAAAAAAAGTGTCAGAAATGACACGAAGACAGAAATGGCAGTAGTCGAGCGACGCGTCGTTTTGACACGTGAAGAACATTTAATAGCCGAGCGTGCTTTATTTTGGTTTAAGATCTGTTTTGTTTTGGTGTGTTTGAAGGGATCGATCCGATTATCGGTATTCATAATAATATAGGCATTGGCATGATCGAGACATGTAAGTCACTCTGCTGTTATTCTGCTAAAGACTAAGAATTACTAACAAACCTACTGAAGTTGAGTTACCATGTCCTACAAAGGACATAATAACCTCTTTGAAATTTGTGAGCCCCACAAAGTTGGCTACTGGCTCATTTGACGGTATTGTTAGTTTATACGATACAAGATCTCAAACAATCCATAATGATCTTGCAAGCTCCATAACTACCTCATTTGATATTAAGGAGCATGTACTAGCGCTGACGAACATTGACAATGACCTGTATGTTGGTACGACCGCTGGATCGATCCATGGAATCGACGTTGGCAAAGGCTGTACTGAGCCATTTTATCAAGACCATCAACTAGGAGTGCAATGTTTGAATGCACACCGTGCAAGAAATTTGGTAGTTTCAGGTTCTTGGGACAAGTCGATCTGTCTGCGAGACCCACGCAAGCAATCTAAAACGGATACCATAGACTTACACTCCAAAGTGTATGCCATCGATACCCATGAAAGCACAGACAGGCTCGCTGTCTGCACATCAGACAAAACCACGCATTTGTACGATTATAGAAACTTAGCACAAGAATTACAAGTGTTTGATTCTGCATTCAAGTATCCGACAACTAGTGTGAAATTTTTGCCCAACGGAAAAGGAATGATTCAAACGTCAATCGAAGGTAAGATATCAGTCGAATTTTTCGACCAAAGTGCAACGTCATCAAACTATGCATTCAAAGGACATAGACAAGGGTTGATGGACGAGTATACAGGGGAGCCAATGGACCTTGTGAATCCGATTTATGGATTGTGCTTCATCAACGAGACGAGGTTCGTTACGTGTGGATCAGATTCTTCAGTGTGCATGTGGGACTACGTTACTCAGAAAAGAGTGAAACAATTTAAAGGCATTGGAGATGGGCTTGCTGTTGTTGGTGTCGATTATTCTGTTGATGAAAATGTTGGAGTGCTGGGATGTATTGTTGCTGATGATGCTTTTAAAGGAGCTCAGAATGCAGATGAGGATATTGGTTGTGTTGGAGGGAAGATAGTTTTGAAGACAGGGTTGTAGATATAATTTAATGTATATATATTTTTAAAATTAATGAGAAGCTTTCGGAATGAGAAAATGATAAATATGGATTGTTTATATATAAATAAAAGAGTAACAAGCGAAAAAAAATAGTCAAAGCACACAAAAAGGCAAACAAAAAAAGAAAGATAAACCGATCTTCTTTTTTTAACCTTTTTCTGTTTTTTTTCTTCAAAAATCAAACTCAAAACACCGCAACCAGTCAAAAAAGAAGATTAAAGAACGACTCAAATCAAAAGGGCAAAATTAATGAACAAAGAAGTATATAAAGTGATAGCCATCTTTCTCTCTCAAAATTGTTTTTGGTGATTTTTTTCACGTTTTTTTTGTTTTTATTTAAGTGAATTAAAAAAAAAGAACAGAATAATAGAACAACTGAAATCAAAGTTAATAACGTTTAATCATTTATTCTTCTTCTTTAGAGATAACTTCTTCCAATTTATCGTTGAAAACTGGAGCCTTTCTACCCAACTTCAAAGTTTGATCAGTGGTGATCTTCTTGCTGGAGAAGAAGATAGCTGAACAACAGGCAACACCACAGGCAGCAAACAATGGGTACAATTCGACTGGAATGTTCTTTAAGAATGAACCAGATTTTTTCTAGATTACGAAGATCAAAATATGTTAGTGTTTTTGCAATTGAAAACAAGAAGTAGATAATCGCCCTCCAGTGTTTGTGCCTCGATATATTACATTGTAAGTGACAAGTTGGGAATCCCTTGTTAGACAAACAGCCTGTGTATAAATAGGGCCCATTGGGGGTGGTTTGTAGAAATTGAGCACGTTGCGATTTGATAAGCAAATCAGAAACAAGGGAAATTGGTTACCACGAAATGACAAACAAAAATGAAGCTGTTTATTTCACAACTGCTGTATCAGTTGAAATAATAGTCAAAAAAATGGAATCATGATCAGTGTTAAGTATGCAGAAGTTGAATAACGGTAGCGATCACGCTGGACCGAGAAGCCCAGCCAATGAGAGGACAACTGTTCCGAGAGGATCAAAAACGGAGAGCAAGCTTTTTTTTTTTCAGAAAATGGGAAGAACATACGCTAGCGTTGAAAAGAGGGTTAGTAGGTCTCATTGTGAATAGTATGTATGTATATGTATAGTGATAGAGATCAATGCAAAGGATGGGAACAAAGCAGTGAGAAGCTGAAGGTCAGCTCTAAAAACAGCTGAGAATCACACATTATAGAAAGAATTTGAGATGGGTGCGCAACACGGTCGCCTGTGCAACTGTGCAGCAGCCAATCAGCGTTCAAGCTTTGGCTCGCCCGGTCGCTGGTTTGAGTTTCTTCCCGGTCGAAGTCCCTGGTGTTCTCCCAGTCCCGGGGGATTTCCAGTGCAAGGGTTATCCTTATTATTTTTTATTTTAGTTTCGTGCCAAAATTAAAGGCGGTGCAAGGTATAGGTGGTTTTGTGCCCTGTTGCGAGAGACCGACGGGCGGTCGATTCACATTCTGCGAATCTGTAGAGACTGTCGACTGTGCGACGCAGCCTGCAATTTGCAATTTGCAAAGATCATTCTGGCAGCGACGCGTCGCAGAACAGGAGAAATCTGAATTGTTTGAAAACCCAAACGGCCGACGCGCGCAGCGCACTTCGAGGCCCACAGTTTCTTTCTGCTATATTTTATTGTGGTGGTGCTGGAAATGTTCAGCATACAAAATATATATATAAATGCTTATTATACGGTAGTGGACACATGCTCCTCACACTCCACGCTTGCTTCTTGTTCAACGGCCAGGCAACTTCTCCCCTTCCTCCACTCTAGTTTTACCACTCAGAAAGGGGATTTCTTCGTTGGAATAACACTTCCAATTCGAAAGAAGAAAAAAGTCAAAAAAGCGAAAAAAAAAAATACTCACTCGAAAGACCAAACAAAAGTAGAGCAGATACAAATCTTTCACTAAACAAGAAAGAGGCTTTCATACATCATAGTAGCTCCCACATCTAACGCATTATGACTTCCAGACAAACCTCTACTTCTTCCAACAAGTTTAATGGAGGTGGTATGGGTAGCAACAGTAACAACTTGAACAATGGGTCAGCAAACAACAACCATCGCCGTACCAATTCTAGAAACTGGACCAATGGCTCGAATGCCAACCTGCTGAACGGACCTTCCTTTGGCCGTAGAAACAACAGCACCACCACCAACAACAACAACGGTAATAACAATGTTGGTGGTGGATCTATGTCAAACAACTCGTCACACTCGATGTTGTCCCCACAAGAATTTGAAATTGCAATCAAACACATGGACGATCGTTTGCTTTACGGTTTGGTGAAGGCCATAGGTTGCAAATCGACGGTTACTATCGGTGCAGGAACTGTAATTTCAGGTATCCTATTCACCCCAAGTGAACTGACAGAGCATGGTGTCTCGCTTGTTTTGAAGTACCCGGATTTGATCTATTTGCACGACTCGGATAAGAATAACGAGAACTTTGATTTTTCAAACTTACAAGAGACCCTTGTAATCTACGATAAGGATCTTAAGATGGTAGATTTTGAACAAGTTGATTTCAACCCATATTTTGAAGAACCTACTTTGAAATCAAACGTAGGTCCCACTGCTAAAGCGGGGTTCAAAACAGATACCGATATTTCAGCCTCAATTGCTATCAAAGAACGAGAGTTACAAAAATGGGTTCCAGATGACAACGACACTTTTGGCACATCACTGGACGAATTGGCATCTTCCTCATCAAACAACAACTCTTCCTCCAACTGGGATCAATTTGAAGTCAACGAGAGAAAATTCGGGATTCAATCCACATACGACGAATCCCTTTACACAACCACCATTTCTAAAGATGCTCCGGATTTCGAAGAACGTTTGAAGAGAGCTGACAGAATAGCCAAGGAGATCGAATCCCAGTCCCATAACGGTAATATCCACTTGGCTGAAGAACGTGGTATCGTTGTTGACGATTCTGGAGTCGACGAAGAGGACAAATACTCCGGTGTCGTTAGAGAGAATGCTTCAGGTTCTACATCCACTTCGGGTGATGCTTTGTTAATGGGTATGCTCAAATCGGGATCCAACCAACAACAATCAGAGTTGAAGGCTGCTACGCCTGGTAAGTACGTTCCTCCAAGACACAGAGCTGCAAACTTCCATGGTGACCCTGCAATTCTGGCCAGTTCTGCTACGATGGGTAATAATGACAGTACTTCTACAAGTACGGCTGTAACCATTGCCAACAGCAACTCTAATTCAACCACCACAGTTACAACGCCATCCACAATTCCAAAGAAACCTGAGGTCGTCCCTGCTTTTACATCTGGTGCTACACCATCCACAATTCCAAAGAAGCCAGAGCTTCCATCGACCAATTCCCAAGGTGCAGGCAAAGTTGTTTCCCCAACATCAACTGCTTCTCCATCTGTGAAGAATGATAATAGTAAGGTTTCATCCAGTTCACAGAAGACAACCATGACGGAGGAAGCTAGAAAACTGAATGTTCAAAGTGAGATCAACGCGTTAAAAGAATTCTCAGCCAATTTGAAGGTTCCTCATAAGATTCCTAAGGATTTGCTACCGATATTATCCAAGGATGCAAACAAGCAACAAGAGATCCTAAAGAAGAACGAAGAATCTCAACAGACGACTCCTCCAGCTCCATCACCTCCTCAACCACTAGTTCCTAAGAAGAAGTTAGATGCAAAGAATGCTACCACTTTCAAGATGAATCCGACTGCTGCATCCTTCTCACCTTCAAATTTCAGCAACAAGAACTCTCCACTGCCTTTGAACGCCAACTTGAATTCTCCACAGAATCAATCTGCAGGTATGGTGACACCATCAACGGCTTCGTCTTCCTTGTCGTCACAATCGACTACTCATCGTCATAAGAAGTCTCCAGCATCGTTCTTTGGACCAAGTAGAGTTCCATCTGCTGATAAACCTTTGGAAAATAAACTTGCTTCACACTTCAACATCCTTCGAAGTGCGAAGTTAGAACAGGAGTCCAAATCCCCTGCATCTACCACCACCCCTGTCTACCTCATAAATATCGAGAAATCATTTGCAACTCAGCCAACTTGGCCATCTACGATAGATGAATCCTACAAATCCAAATTCTCAAAGCAGCCAGAGTATACTCCTCACATACAACCTCAAATGCCGATGCAATCTCAACCTCAACCTCAACAACGTAGAATGTACATACACCACCATCAATCGCATCAACAACAACAGCATCAACAGCAGCAGCATTCAGCCATAATGCTGACGCCTCAAGCTGCAAACCCAATCATGATCCCAATTGGTCCTGGACACCCTGCAGCGCAACAAGCGGCAGCTCAAGACCAAGGACAGCAACAGTTCGTGATGCCACCTGCGTTTAACCCATACATGCCTATGTACGCTCCACCAATGGGTGTCGCTGGTCCTGGAGTGCCGCAACCGATGGGAGTTCCTCCTCAGCAGCAGCACTTCTTCCCTGGTGTCGCACCTGGAGGACTGGTGGCACACCCTGGTGCTATGCTGGTGTCTGTCCATGGTGGAACAGGCCAAGCTAGCCCGCCTATTATGAACGGACAACTGAGAACAGGTGGTAATGGTGGCGGCAGTGGAAACAGTCGAGGAAGACATTATGGGGGAGGTCAGGCACAAAGTGGTGCTAGGTTCCCAAAGTATTAATAGGTTAGTCTCCTTCAGGATTTCAGTTTTTGAAGAGATTTTAGTATATGTAACAGTCTATATGTATGTATCTACGCTTTAAAAGATCTTTTTTTTTCCTCCAATCTTTTTATTGTCATCGTTATTTTTAATAATTTTTTTTTAATTTTTCAAAAAAACGTTTTGGTTGAATCATAAAAGAAGTTGATTTCCTTCCGTATAATTTAAAACCCTTAAGAAAATCGACCTTGATGATAAGGAGTCGACGCGTCGAAAGTGAAAAAAAAATTTCTGCAATGCATGTTTTTCTGATATATTTATTTAATTTTCCAGCATGCATTCCAATCCACATATATGCTCTCTACTTCTGTAAGACATTCCGTACCTGAAAGAGAACGATAAAATGGCTTCAAATAAGGAGCCAGAAGATGGAGTCTACAGAATCTTAGGAAAGATCTACTTATCTGGATTTGATCCGATCCTCAAACAAGTGGATTTGCATGAAACCTACGGAATAACACACATCCTTTCAATTACCACAGATTTGATCTCTCCTAAATATAGCAGACCGCCATACAAACACTTACAAATATCCCTCACCGATGAACTGTCAACCAACATAATTGAACACTTTGGGGAGAGTAACAGATTTATCAACGATGCTTTGTTTGAGAAGCAGATCGAGATGGAAACAGCTAAAGGTTTGAAACACAAGAACGGGGTATTGATCCATTGTAACGCTGGTGTTTCTCGTTCTACAAGTTTCTTAGTCGCTTATTTGATGAAGTATTATGGATTAACTCTAGAAAAATCATTGTATGCATGCAAGAGACAGAAAAGTAACGTTCAACCGAACGAAAACTTCATGACGCAGTTGGAGTTCTACCAGCGTGCTGAATATACAAGCAACGTCGACATTTTACTAGAGCAATACCCTGAATACAGACAACTATCGTTAAACTTGCTAACGTCACAGAACGATATTCAAACGATCCTTGAAAACGACAAGTTTTTCACAACTGAAACGCACGAAAAGTTGGGCGCTTTCCAGAAGGACGATGGCACAGAAAAGAAAGTCGAATCCGAGTTGCGTTGCAAGAGATGCCGTTACTCACTCTGTAAATCCAACAAGTACATCAGCCACATTCCACCGACAAACGACGACTCGGTTGATGTGAAACAAGGCTACTTCATCAAGACTGCATACAAATCGCATCGTATCATCGACGTGCAAAAGGGAACGTCTTGTACGCATTACTTCGTGGAACCGATCATCTGGATGAAAGACGAGTTGATGAAAGGTGAGATTGAAGGGAAGTTCAGTTGCCCTAAATGTGAAGCCAAAGTGGGTGGCTACTCTTGGAGAGGTTCTCGTTGTAGTTGTGGGAAGTGGATGGTGCCCGCTGTACATTTGCAGAAGGCAAAAGTTGACCAATTTGAGTCGAAACCTTTGGTGTTGCCGAATTTGGTTATGCATGCTAGCAACAATAGTAGAAATTAGATGTTTTATAGAAAAGAGTAGCATTGCTGAAAAACGTTGAAAATTACTCAAATAATTAATAAATAGCAAAGAGGTTACATTTTATATTCTGAGTCATTATCATAATTAATCTACATAGAAAACGACCGAAAAGAAGTTTCGAACATTGAAAAAAAAAGCTAGCAAAAACAAAAAAAAAAAAAAAAAAAAACAACATTAACAAAGCACCGGCTTGCACTTTTGGCTTACTCAATAGTCATATCGTAATCCGAACTTTCATTCTCATCTACTCTCGTCTCAATGCGCAATCCAGATGTACTTCGAACACACCTTGCTTCTGATCGTTGTAAAGTTTGAGGTGTTGTGTCCCCAGTAGTCAAATCACTCACGCCTGAGCGAGACCCAGAGGCTGCAGTCGTGGGACTTAAAGTGGCAGAGTTCAAAATCACAGGATGTACAGGCTCACTTGGAGTTCTCTGCGGGTTGCGAGGCAGAGATTCCATAGAAATGCTATGGTCTTCCTGATACTCTTCAGCGGCCATGAACGCTTCGTCGTCAATAAGGCGGCCAGTGGCAGTGTTGGTGGCATTGCTCTGCCTTTCACCTGCTGCTTCATCATCATCATCTTCTTCTTCTTCGTCATCGTAGTTGATTTGAAATTCATCAGCATCAGGAATCTGATCGTCAAGATCAAATTGATGCTCCTCACCAGAGATGCCTTGCAGTTGGGTTGGAGCTAATCTCGTAGCATTTGGAGGAAACTCAAAAATTGAGGCAGGTTCGTTACTTTCCCGGTCATTCATATTGTTCAATTGACCTTGTTGAGTATTGACATCATCTAGTATTTCAATGTTAGCTTCGCTGCCGTCCTCAGCGTCATCGTCATCGTCGTCCTCTTCTTCGTCATCATCATCGGCGTCGTCTCCTATCATATCCCCTTCATAATTCAGTGGATCCTCTTCAATCTCTTGATCCTCAAACATCTGCTTTAGAGTTCTCTCAATTCCAATGGGCTTCAAATGTGAGTAACCGTATTTGCCAATATTTCTCAAGCGTACCAAATCATTAGAAATTTCAAAACTTAAATAGTCTAAAGTGGTATTCACCGTCGAATTAGCAGACAGTTGGATCAAACTTCCAGATGCTGACTTCGAAGACGAACTCGATACTGTCTTCAGAGCATTTGAAAATTGTCTCATAGGTCCAGGAAAGGCTGGGGAATAAGAAGATAGTGGAGGTACATAACTTGTTGGCCTGTTTGAACTAGCGTGTTGTTGTTGTCTTTGTTCTGGTTGTTGTCTTTGCTCTCCTTGAGATGAAGAGTTCGAATTTGAGGTCGATTGATTCATCCATATATGATGCGCATCTCTTGGTATTAAGTCTGGTAAATACATCGTTGATTTTCTATGATTTTAGTGACATCCAGTTAAAAAACCAATTTTTCATTTGGGACAAGTTGGGATCGAAATAAATAAACGATAAGGTTTTGCAGCAGACAATAAAGTATCATTACTATTATTACGTATACCGCGCACTTACGTAACTCCAGGAAAAACCATTTTCTGGTTGAATGAATATATGTATAGGTATTATAACGTTAGTTATAAAATGTAGATTATTTAAAGATGATCTAAGTATAATTGTTCATGGATTGTATTCACGTAATAGACTATATAAGATATAGAGAGTCCTGAAAGACAATGTGGATAAGTCTGTCGGTTGGTCTCTCAACAACCTACAAACCACTGTTTTCAGTCCTAAGACGCCTGCTCCAAGAAGAAGGACTCATAAAGTAGTAGATAACGGAAAGGAAACAATTAAAAGATCCAAGTTCTATCGCAGAATTGCTGCAACGCTATGATAACGCCATAATATTAGGCTTAATGAAAAGCCAGAAGAAGAATAAAAGATTTTTGGATAGAAGACATGTTCCGAAAGAGTGCGAAGTTGTGCACATCAGGTAACGATGGTACTGCGATAGTATCAATGTAAACCTGGTCACCAACTTAGAACTCTTTCGGAACATGTCTTCTTTCGAAAAATCTTTTATTCTTCTTCTGGCTTTTCATCGGGGTAACGAGGTGGAGCAGTCAAGTTATGGCTTTGAAGATAAGGAAATGTCGATCATGCGGTCTCAGAAAAGCTTCCAGTGAAGTGAGGGGAAGTATGCCGGTGAAGCGAGGGTGTATTTTGGGACCTGGTGGTAGTATAAGAAAGTCAGGCAACCAACCGCTTGTAAGAAAAATGCCGCATAGGCTAATTTCCTTATGTTCACTAAGATCGAGCAATGAATCCGTAGAGTTCACGATGTGAGTGGCAAATCATCAGGTTGTAATGTTCAATTTAGTTGAAACCCCCCATATAACGTTAGTTATAAAATATAGATTATTTAAAGATGATCTAAGTATAATTGTTCATGGATTGTATTCACGTAATAGACTATATAAGATATAGAGAGTGCTGAAAGACAATGTGGATAAGTCTGTCGGTTGGTCTCTCAACAACCTACAGACCACTGTTTTTCAGTCCTAAGACGCCTCCTCTAAGAAGAAGGACTCATAAAGTAGTAGATAACGGAAAGGAAACAATTAAGAGATCCAAAGTACTTAAGAATACTTGGTTTGTTCGCAGAACCAACGTCGATAAGCGTCGATAGACGCCTATAGTCGTTACAGGTATAGAGAATATCGCAATTCTTCTATATAAATAATAGTAATAATAATATATATATATACATACGTATCAATGCTGTCAAATATTTACAGGGCTGGGGGTAAATCGATTGAAGCAGCTATCAAAGCAACTTTGCAGGTGAACAGGGTGGGTTTATTGTAGAACGTCGGTTAAGCGGCCATCAATGGTGTCTCACTCTCATCTGATCCAAAGAACCTATCCCACTGTCCTCTCTTATGCAACATCGCCAACACTAGCACGACAGGTAATTGCCAAATAGAACTCCAGAAAGTCTTCTTTGCATAGACGTTTGCCAGATCAATCATCTCTTTGGAAGGTCCACCTGCCTGCATAACCGTCTTGGAGTAGTTTTGCCTTTGCTGCCACCAGAATTTGAAGGACATGTACGTTAACCACCCATTCAAAACTGACGAATCTATCACAAAGTATGGATCTGTGACACCAAAATATGTCAAACCGAAACATATAGGGAACATAAGCATCGAATACCGCAATGCGACTCTTGCGTTCAACATCGGATTTTTGAATGCAGTCATGACATATCCTGCTCTCTTATATTCATCTTTGATGTTATGACTCAAAGAGTTAAAGTGTGGGAATTGCCATGCGTACAACAACAATGCTAAGCACCACGCACCAGGCTCAGTTAAAGAGGAACAAGTGGCCCATCCCATCAATGGGGGTATAGCACCGACAACTGCACCAACCCAAGTGTTCAAAATAGATCTTCTTTTCAAAGAGGTGTATATCCATGAATATAGGACGATGTTTAAGAAACCGAGTGCGGAAACTATAGGATTGACTCCGAAGTACAATATGGTACAGCCTAGAGTTCCAGAGAGACCAGCAAAGACAAACGCTTCATTTGGTGTCACTAAACCTCTAACAACAGGTCTTGATTGTGTTCTCACCATTTGTTTATCAAAATCTGGTTCTCTTGCCATATTTATGGCATTTGCAGCACCCGAAGCAAGCAAAGTTCCCGTCGTCAAAAATATGAATTCGTAGACCGACGCACTGTTAGGTGCCAAAGCGTAAGAACAGATTGACGAAAGCATGATCAAAAATGTTAAATTAGGTTTGGTAAGTGCTAAGTATGGATCTTTCAGTTGCTTGAAAGTTTTCTTTTCACCTTTAAGGATCTGTTGAAGTATAGAAGTCTGGGGTTCTTTGGAAGCAGCTTTCGCTTTCACTTCGAATGGAATATGTGCAACAGAAGACTCATTAACAGATTTTTGAGGATGACAAGCAAGTGTTGTTTTGGCAACCTTGGCGATGACATTATCTGCATCTTCAACAGGTTCGGCAGTTGCAGCAGCGGTAGGCAACCCGCTGGAGGCAGATGAACCAAACGCTTTTTTCAGGTTCATGATTCTGTAATTTGGAACGAATTGTATTTTTGTGCTACCGGAACTTGACGAGTTATTTGAGCCATTAAATCCGGTAGAAGAGGAATCTAGAAGGCCGTTGGAATAGTAATAAAAGTTTCTTCTGCTTGAGGCAGCATTATTGGAAGCGGGCATTATCACAGCCGAGGATGAACGGGCTGAAGTTATTGATATCTGTTTCATAAATGTGGATGAGACCGAAGCCCTAATGTTCGTACTGAAAAACAGCGGGGATGATACCGTCATTGGCTGAACTGTTGCTTGCTTCCACATGACGAGAGATTGAAGGTATATGTGTGATAGTTCTTAGATGCTGGTATAAAGTAATGCTATGAAAGTCAGACGTAAAACATGCAATTTTAACGGACAAGACTATGTGATAAACAAGAAATTAACAAAAAAAACACACCGATTAACTGAAGACCATAAATAAACGGATGTAGCTATAATAAGTGGAAGTAAAAGTAATGTATAGATGCAATAGTTTGACTTCAAATTTTTCCTTTTTCTTAAGAAGAAAAAAAAATGGTTTATCCCTTTTGAATATAAGCAGCAGTTGAAAAAGATACCGTGCAGTAAATGTAACGAGGAACGGAGAAAACCTATACGTAGGACTAGTGTCAATAGTAGCTCTGACACGATTACCAGCTGATAAAGAGGTATAATCCTGCTGTTGTTTTCCCGAAGAACACGATTCTCGTGTTGTGTTCACTCAGCCTTTGATAGGTCAACTCTGTGAGCTGAGGTGAGTGAGTGAGTGAGCCTGATTTGAAGCGCACACTGCGCAGGGTTCCTCCGTCTGCCAGTTTCTGTCGCGGGGAGGAAACTCTACTAAAAAGCTGCAATCTCGATTCTCTGGGCGGTCCCATTATGTCAGCGGTGGTGCCCCACTGCCCACTGTATTTCCGGGTAACTACATCCAAAATTTCCAACTGAAGCCTGCTTACCTCAGTGCTTACGCTGTTGAGCTTCTGAAAATTTTTTGCACTTTCATGGCGGTGCTCCCGCCTTGCAAATCAGTCACTGCAAGGTGAGCGTTGCCGGAGGTTGTGTTGAAAACGAGGCACTGGATGACGGACACACCGACGGATGGCATGTGTCTACCTGCACGCTATAACTATCCTCCCTCCTGCATCCATTACAGATGACTTCTGAAGCTAAACCTGCTGTTGTGGTCTTGGAGAACACTTCTCGTAGAGATGCTTTAATCGCTGCCGAGAAGAAGTACCAGAAGATCTGGCAAGAAACCAACGTTTTCCAAGTCAATGCACCAACCAACGATGAAATTCCATACGGTACTCCTGTCGAAGAGTTGCATGAAAAGCATCCAAAGTTCTTTGCTACCATGGCTTACCCTTACATGAACGGTGTCCTGCATGCTGGTCACAGTTTCACCTTATCAAAGGCTGAGTTTTCAACCGGTTTCGAAAGATTGAAGGGTAAGAGAGCTTTGTTCCCATTGGGCTTCCACTGTACCGGTATGCCAATTTGTGCTTCTGCTGATAAGTTGAAGAGGGAAGTTGAAATGTTCGGTGAAGACTTTTCTGGGCTTCCTTCTGAAGAAGAAGAAATTGAACTAGAATTGAAGAAGCAAAAGGAAGAAGAAGCTAAAGCTGCTGCCAAGGCTCAAAGAGAAGATGTTACCAAGTTCACCGCTAAGAAGTCCAAGGTTGCCGCCAAGACTGGACGTTCCAAGTACCAATTTGAAATTATGGAGCAATTAGGTATTCCAAGATCTGAAGTTTACAAGTTCACCGATCCATATCATTGGTTAACCTTCTTCCCCCCATTAGTTCAATCGCACGTCAATGATATGGGTGGTAAGGTTGATTGGAGAAGATCCATGATCACCACCGATATGAATGAGTACTATGATGCCTTTGTCAGATGGCAGATGAACAGATTGAAGGAATTGGGTAAGATCAAGTTTGGTGAAAGATACACCATCTACTCAGTTAAAGATGGTCAACCATGTATGGATCACGATAGAGCTTCTGGTGAAGCTGTCCTACCACAGGAATACACCGGTATCAAGATTGAAGTTACCGAGTTTACTGAAGAAGCCCAGTCAGCCTTTAAGGAAGCTAACTTTGACTTAGCTGGCAAAAGGGTGTTCTTAGTTGCTGCTACTTTAAGACCAGAAACCATGTATGGTCAAACTTGTTGTTTTGTCTCGCCAAAGATTAACTATGGTATTTTCGATGCAGGTGAAGGTAACTATTACATTTGTACCGAAAGATCTTTCAAGAACATGTGCTACCAGAAGCTTACCCCAGTGAGAGGTGATTATTCTGCAGCCCTTAAGATTCAAGGTTCCAAGCTTGTTGGTTCTAAGATCCACGCTCCATTGACTAGCTTTGAAGAACTAAGAGTCTTACCTATGGAAACTGTCTTGGAGACTAAAGGTACCGGTGTTGTTACTTGTGTTCCATCCGATTCTCCAGATGATTTTGTCACTACTAGAGATTTATACAACAAGCCTGAATTCTACGGAGTTAAGCAAGAATGGGTAATCAAGGATCCAGTTGCTATTGTCCAGACTGAAAAATACGGTGATAAGTGTGCTGAATACTTAGTGAACGAATTAAAGATTGCTTCTCCAAAGGATACTAACCAATTGGCCAAGGCTAAAGAACTTGCCTACAAGGAAGGCTACTACAACGGTATCATGATGGTTGGTAAGTATGCTGGTGAAAAGGTGGAAATCGCTAAGCCAAAGGTTAAGAAGGACTTGTGTGACTCTGGTGATGCCTTCGTTTACAACGAGCCTGAGTCTCAAGTCATGTCCAGATCTGGTGATGACTGTATCGTGTCGTTGGAAGATCAATGGTACTTGGACTACGGTGAAGAATCATGGAAGGCTCAAGCCATCGAGTGCTTGGAAGAGATGGAATGCTTCAACTCCGAAACCAAGAACGCCTTTGAAGGTGTTTTGAACTGGTTGAGAAATTGGGCTGTTTCTAGAACTTATGGTTTAGGTACCAGAATCCCATGGGATAAGAAGTACTTGGTTGAATCCTTATCTGATTCTACCGTTTACCACTCTTTCTACACAATTTGTCACTTGTTGCACTCTGATTTCTATGGTAAGGAAGTTGGCCCATTAGGTATTACTGCCGACCAAATGATTGATGATGTCTGGGATTACATTTTCCACAGAATCAATGACTATCCAGAATGTGAAATTTCCCATGACAAATTGGACTTACTGAGAAGAGAATTCGAATACTTCTATCCTTTAGAGGAATCGATCTCCGGTAAGGATTTGATTCCAAACCACTTGACTTTTTACATCTACTGTAACGTTGCCTTGTTCCCAAAGAAGTTCTGGCCAAAGGGTATCAGAACCAACGGTCACTTACTGTTGAACAACGCCAAGATGTCCAAATCTACTGGTAACTTCATGACTCTGGAACAGTTAATCGAGAAGTACGGTGCTGACGCTACCAGAATTGCCTTGGCCGATGCTGGTGATACTGTGGAAGATGCTAACATGGATGAATCCAACGCTAATGCTGCCATTTTGAGAATGTACAACTTGAGGGAATGGTGTGAAGAGATTGTCAAGAACATCGACTCCTTGAGAACCGGTGAGTACAACTTCTTTGATACCGCTTTCGATAACGAAATGAACTCATTGATCGAACAGACTGACGAACATTACAGTGCTACGTATTTCAAGGCGGGTTTGAAGACAGGTTTGTTCGATTACCAATATGCTAGAGATTACTACAGAGATGTCACCACATCCCTGGGATGTGGCATGCACAAAGATTTGGTTTTAAGATATATTGATACCCAAGCTTTGTTATTGGCACCGATTGCTCCTCACTTCTGTGAGTACTTGTACCTGGAAGTCTTGCATAAATCAGACTCCATCAACAAGGCCTCATGGCCAAAGGTTTCTGCTCCTCACTCCAAGTCCATCTCTGATGCGTTGGAATACGTGAGAACTCTATCGAGATCGATCAGAGAAACTGAAGGTCAAATGTTGAAGAAGAAGAAGGGTGGTAAACCTTCCGATTTGAACAAAGACGAGCCTGCAGTCCTTACCCTTTACATCTCAAAATCCTTCCCTGAATGGCAAGACAACTACATCGAGGTTGTTCGTGAATTGTTCGAAGCTCAAAAGTTGGATGACTCTAAGGCAGTTAGAGAAAAGATTCCAGGTAAGGATATGAAGCGTGCCATGCCTTTCATCTCTGAATTGAAGAAGAGATTGGCTGAAGAAAAACCAGAAGTTGTTTTCAACAGAGAATTGTCGTTTGATGAAATTGACGTTGTTAAGAGCGTTTTAGAGGTCATTAAGAACGCACCTGCTGTTGCGAAGGTCACCCAAATCCGCGCAGTTACGTTTGACAGTGGAGTTAGTACCGGTGTTGATGTCGTTACTGGTGAAGAAGTTGAAATTCCAAGTGGCAAGATTTTAGAAGTTGCAGTTCCTGGTCAACCTGCCATTGGATTGAAGAATTTATAGATTGTTGTTGACATCCACCCCTTTTAGCACACTATCTATTCCTCTTTTTATCTTTTTTCTTAAATGTTATATAGTAATAATTGTGAATATCTGAATATAAAAATAAATTACTAAAGAGAAGGAAGACGGTTGCCAGATGCCAAATTTTTGCGATTGTTTTCGTTTTGTGTCTTGCCGCTAGATGACTATTAGCTGCAGTTATCCTGTTTGATTTCTTTCTATACTACAACAATAGAAATAAAAATTAAGCGAAAAAAATAGAATCGAATTAGAAACATTACAAAATAAATCAAAAGAAAAGAAAAAAATACACGCACTGAAACAGAAAAAGATAGGCGAGAGAAACATCGTTGCAATGTGGTCCAGTGTATCGACATATCATTGAATTGAATAGCGTCTCTTCTTCAATTCAGCAACAGTCCACGCCCAGTTTTGGTCGGCATATTTTTCACTTCTTGCCACGTAACTAGGCTGGGCTTCAACACCTAACGTAGCAAAATACTTCCCGTTGTCTTTGGCCAAAGTTAATTCATCGCTAAGCATACATTTTAAGGTTGAGTATGAGCCTTCTTCATTTGAGACCCCAAATACGTATCCGAATAATTGAAAAAATAGCCAGAACATAAATCCAATCAATGGTAGTCTCGTAAAATGTGAAAATAAGTTGGTATTCATCACAAATCCTGGGTGCACAGCGAAAGACAGAATGGTAGGATGGGTCCTTGATAATGATTTCATGAATTGGATCCCCGCAGTCTTTGCAAGGCCATATCTAAACCACGTAAAAACAATATTTGGTTTATAATTAAACTGTGTGCTCAATTTAACAGGGAAAGGGCACAGCCAGTGCCCCACCGACGATAAATAGATGATTCTCGGAGTGATGGTATCGTTATTCTCAAGTTGCGGGACAAGTCTGTTGGTTAGCAAGAAATGTGAGATATAGTTCACCTGCAATTGTATCTCAAAGTCATCTTTTGTCTTTCTGTACGGCAATGCCATAACTCCTGCATTGTTGATGATGGCATGAAGTTGTTTTTCTCTTGTTTTAAATTCGTCTATTGCGTCGTTGACGGACTTTAGATTCAAAAGATCAATCTCAAGAAACTTTAGTTCTCCTAAATATCTGTTCTTGATTTGGTCGCTAGTAAGTCTCGATCTTCTAAGAATAGCCTCCTCTCTTATAGATTTGATTGCATTTTCAACCCGGACCTTGGATCTTCCACCCAAGTAAACTATGTACCCATGAAGATATAGATGCAGGACAGTGTAATATCCAATTCCACTATTACCACCGGTAATCAAGCACACCCTTCTATCCTCATCAGGATTAAAATATTGCAATTTGTCGGGATCAAAGTCTGCCATTGATCGTTGGTGGCAAAGCTTGCTTGAGTTATTGGTGGATCATCAAGATGCTGTATAAACCCTTAATGGAACAAGGCTTTCTTAATCTAAGCTCTAATGCTTTTTATTGGTCAGGTGGAGATTACATAAGCAACAATTATCAGGGATTCCCTCTGCACTACCAATATAAGGTAGACGGTTGACCCCGAGCTCCTTATATTAGCAATCTGGCAACCGAAGAATCTGAAGTATTTGTTGGATACTTTTGAGAATCTGCTCCCATATGTTATGGTTTCAAGGTTTGAACATAATAAATTGACAATATATTTATAAATATATATATAGTAATTTGTAAAGGGCGTATTAAATTCTTTCATGCATGTGATGCACACATTAACAAATCTTCATTTACCTGATTAGGCAAGTTGCCTCGTTTTAGTCACTACTTTTAGCGTTCAAGCAATAAAATACATCAAAAAATCATAACATTAAATTATACATCTATACAGAAAACTAAGAAAACCCATTTCTATATCTCTTTTTTTGCTATTTTTTTCAAGAAAAAACCCCAAACTGTAAATATACAAAAAAAAACGCAGAACCTAATACAAATAAACAAAGTCTGGGTTCAAGTCACCCTTCATAATTTTAGTTCTTTCATCAAGTTTAGCCCATTCAGCTCTATAGTTCTCGTTCTTCTTATGTTGGTTACGAGAGTAGACAATGTAGAAGTAAACCAAGATCAAAAGAAGGGCTAATGCGTTGAAACCAATACACACACCTAGACCTTTCTTAAACATTGGAGAATCTTGAGATGGGAAAATGTATGACGAGATAATACCACCAATGTTACCGAAACCAATAACAAAAGCAGTTGCAACACCCTTTCTGGTGTGGCCAGAGAAGTTCAATGACATCCAACAAACGAAGATTGGCATTGCGGTATACAGACCCGAGGCAATTAAGAAACAACCACCGTACTTCAATTTGTAGTGTTCACCACCACCAAGGACCAGAGCATGTCCGATGATACCCACAATACATGCTAAGATTGCAAATGGTAATCTCTTACCCAGGTAGTCAGAAGTGAAGGCACAGAGAACAGAGAAACCTAAGGATGCTAACCATGGGTAAATAGAGTGGGATTGGGCATCCATAGCAGTGTAACCCAATAATTTGATAATAGTTGGAGCAAAGAAAGCATATGAGTAGGATGGAACGATCAAGCAGAAGTAAACCAAGGCAGAACACCAGAGCAGAGGGTCTTTGAAGACTTGTGCAACATCTCTCCAAGTCTGCTTGATATCGAAACCAGAGCTACCAGAGTAGACGGCAAGCTTTTGTTTTAGGAACTCAATTTCATTAGGTTTGAGATATTTGGCTTCTTCTGGGAAATCAGTAATGAAGAAATACAAAATGAAACCTAAACCAATAGTAAATGAACCTTCGATGATGTAAATCCATTGCCAGGAGTAGAAACCATGGTGGCCGGCCAAGTCGTGAATTCTATAAGCGAGAGCACCGGCACAACCACCCGCCAAACAAGTACAGGAGAAGAAAATGGAGAAACGACGTTGTGCCTCTCTTTGGGTATAAAAGTTAGCCAAAATGTAGAAAATACCTGGGAAGGAACCAGACTCAAAGACACCAAGAAGGATTCTAGTTGTCACTAAACCTCCAAAATTCTTAACCCAACCAACACTGAGGGTAACAAGCCCAAAACAAACGATCATAGCACTCATCCAAATGTGCGGCTTCACGATCTTCAAGCAGTAATTGGAAAGAACTTCAAAGAAAATATATGGAACGAAGAAAACAGTCAAGGCAGTTGAAAATTGGTTACCAACTAGACCAATATCAGCTTCAAGACCGTAAACCTTAGCATTAGAAATATTCACTCTGTCCAAGAAAGCAAGGAAGTAGAGAACACAAAATGGTGGAACAACCCATAAATCGATTTTCCACATCAACCTCTTTTGATTCACAGCATATTCAGAAGCTATTTGAGCAACTTTGTCGAGCTTTTCTTCATGGGAAAGCTTTAAATCGTCACTGTTAGAGTTGATTAATTCATCAGAGGAGAACTTTTCCTCCTCATCAAATCTCTTTTCAATACTTGGCGATGGAGATGACATTCTTTGTAGTAACCTCTACTTTGACAAGCGAAAGATTTCTTGGAAAAGTATTAAAAATGTGTCTGTTGCAGTTTTTTTTTCAACTTAAGCGGAATAAACGTCGTTATTTAAAGGAAACTTTCCAGCATCGATCAGTCATAAAAAGGCTTTCTTAACCGGATTTGAGATTGGAGCTTGCTCTCCCACGTATAATCGGGCGTCTTGCTTTCTCACGCCGTCGCGGGGAGTTCCCACAATTCAGACAAGACCCGTGAGGTCTCAGGTGTTTAATTATCGATCGATATACAGCAGGCGCCGCAAAAAAATCTGTGGACTGGCGATATCACTACCAGGCACCGAGAATTTGTACTGATTCGGGACTTGTTTGAAAAATAAATTTCCAGTTTTGCCCCCGTTACAGGCTTGTTAATCTTCAGCCAATCGGTTTCCCCACTTTTTTAGGGTGAAGCTTTATATCAGGAACAATAAGCAGCAATACCGTGGGATAACCTTCGTAAAGTTGGGGACCAAGGAAAGTGGAGGAAAGTCAAGAAAACCGAAAGATTTTAGCTCGATCGAAACATATATATATATATATATATAGAGAACTACAACTACATGATAAAGAGATGGAAAAAAACGAAGCATGTACCATATCTTAGGGGCTACCATTGATCAATAACACCTGTCGTGGATCCTTCTTTCAACAATGCTTTCATTCTATAATTGTTGAATCTTATCCAAAACGACTCAACGTTACCAATCCTTCCAATATGTTATATATATATGGTGCACACCAAGAATCAGAACAGACAACATCAGGCAGACGACATGTGTTATAAATCAAGCTTAAGTGGGTGACCAATCTGTGTTGGAAGTGGTAGCCGATAGCATACAGCCGTTAAAACAGGAACAATATGTATCCTGTTATTAGGAGTTTTCCGCACTTTGGTTGATGCTACTTGATATTTGTTAACTCTGGGCATCCACTATCAATTGCTTAATAATTTTATATTTGTTAACTCTGGGCATCCACTATCAATTGCTTAATAATTTTCCATCGTTTCGTTTTTAATCCACTATGGGGGGCCTCTAAATCTTGAGTAATTTCTCTCATCAAAAGGGGAAGAGGTCACATAAATACGGAAGAATCATCAGGCTAGAGTTGTTGAGTCATCAAAAAAATTCTAACAATTAGACAGGCTTTCAATTTCCCAATTCGGAAACGGCCGAGAAGGACATTGAACGGCACCAACTCTTTTCCGGCGGAGTCAACGGGGCCTTTATATCCGGAAAGCGTGAGGTGATGGTTTCCACTCTGACATGAAAAACTTTTTTTCGCTGGTGCTAGCGACCGCATGCCCGGTGATTATGAGCACTGTTTAACAGTCACGGATGAAAGGGGAAAAGGGTTAGGCCACCTTCTGAAAGGGTTTGGGGGAGGGAACTGTATAACTATACACCAACTGTGTACATTTCAAAGATCAAGTCTATCATAGACATGCCTCGAGGATACTCAGATCTAAGATTCAGTTAAGAAAATCACAAATATGTATATATAGGTACTATATGTAGTCAGAGATCCGCTGTCGAAAGAAGTGGGAACCTCAATGTATTTAAATAGTCTTGGGTGTGAGTGCTTTGGAGCTGCCAATGGCGCCTAGAATACCCGAAATCTCGCTTTGCAAAGTGGTGCTCGGGTATTCAAGGCACATTTATGCGGATATCGTCGCTTGCAAACCCCTATTCTTCGGGTAACCCGTACGGAGATGTATTTACTTCGATATAAACTCCTGTTGCCTACGCTAAGATCAATCCTCTCTGTAGTCTTCAGAAGCGTAGCAATTCTCTTTTCTTGAATTTCTTCGTGAACTCGATCCAGCAACGTTATCTCACATTTCACTAGACAATAGTTGTTCTTGAAACGCGGAAGCAGAAATATAGTTTCGGTTTACATTCAACTATTGAGAACAAACATGTATTTTGGATTTTTGTGAATGCTATAAACAAAACTGTAAGCTATGTAGAGTGCAATGGTCATAAAAATAAGAAGAGACAACGGAAAAGGAAAATATAAGTTGAAGCGGACTAATATCAAGAAATAAACTATTTAGATAAAGAAAGAGAAGGGGAAAAAAAATTAGAAAAACAAAATACAATCGAAACAAGACGAATAACGAACCTGATGCATCCAACTATGCCCTCAAATCACCAATCTTTTGGCCCATTTGCACTGTTTCGTTCTCCTTTAAATCAAACTCAAAGTTGACAGGAGCTTCAAAGACCAAAACAATGGTGGATCCTAATCTGAAACCACCAACTTCTTCACCTTTAAACAGAGGTTGACCATTTAAGATCTTAGATGCATTAGCATACGTAGCTTCGTAACAAGTGTTCTTTTTGACTTTCTTAGTTGACTTTTGGGATGTAGATTCAATTAACGGGGTATCCTCGGTAGCGACAGATGAACTGGAAGATTTTCCTTCATCCGAACTGTAAATCGAATGTTCGTATCTTTCATTTGTAGTCAAGTGGCGATCAAAATTCACTTTAATACTTCCGACGTTGGTTGCTCCAACAGGGGTCATACTAAAGAATCCATACTTCCAATAACCTAGTAATGCAACACGTTCGTTTAGTACAAACAAGTTGTTGAAAGTTCTTTGGAAATAAGGTGCGACGGAGTATAACTCTCCAACAAAATGACGACGTAAAGTGGCAACCCAGTTAGTTGGAGAATGGAAACGATGGTAATCACCAGGAGCCAAATAAATAACAGCATAGTATAAACGGGTTTGATGAGGAACAGTTGGTAGGAAAGTTTGGCTTGTCATTTCCAGAATTCTAGATGTTGTCGAAGCCAAGCTCGTATTGGAAGAGCTTCTAGTCAACGATTGGTCACCTTCTGGTTCATACGTAAGATCATCGTGCAACTTGACAAACTCTTCATCCCTCTTGACGGTTCTGTCATCGTGTTCAATATGATATTTAGGAGCTGCCAACTTCTTAGAATTTGTGGTTCCTAATAGTGAATCAATCTTATAGGTCATCCCTTTGACTTGTTCGATCTCACCGTCATCATGGATAATTCCGAATTTCAACACTTTACCATCGCATGGAGAAGTCAATAACGCATTTTTAGCCAATGGTCTCGTTTCTGGTCTAATTTCACGATAAAAGAAATCGCCCAAATTCTTGTAATGCTTTAGATCAGGATCAACCATCTCATCTAACTTAACACCAAAGGTTTTCGAGTATAATTTGAAGGCTGGTTCACGTAACCACACTGGTAACTCGATATTATTGATCTTACCCCATAATCTCGAGACAGCATTCAATGGTAATCTGGAGTATAAATATAACGGCCAAGAGTCGGGTCTAACTGGTTCATCCTCATCGATTACAGCTTCCTCAGTGTAACGTCTAGCCACAACACCAAAGAAAATAATGGAAATAGACGTCAAAGTAAACCAGTTACGTAAAAGTCTTCTTTTTCTTTGTGGCTGCTGTTGTTGTTGGCTTTGATTTTGGGATTGCTGACCCGAAGAAGTAGAGAATTTTCCTCTTCCAAATAACTTTCTAGTGTTGGCAATGAAATTGGTTCTGTTTCTAACGTTGTTCGTAGTGTGAAACTTTCTTGAAAGTTTAGAGCCGATCGAAGTCACTATTGAAACGTACGCAACCTTGTAGTAGGTGACATTTCTCTTTGGTCTTGGAATTTTTGGAAAGATATAGTAGTAGGTGCTGTAGTAGCGTCTAGTGCCCCTCTGCTGCTGCTGCTGTTGTTGTTGCTGTTGCTGTTGCTTGATATGGATGTTGTAGGCATTAATAGTAGCTCTGGTTAATGGTTTATTGATGGTTTTAACACTGTTGTCGGCAATAGATCTCTGTAGAGTGCCAGGAACCAACCCAAAAGGTCTGTAAGACATACTGAAATAATATTTGTAATGAATGAATGTCTTGTAAGTAGCTGAAAAGTTTGTAAACAAACTTTGAACCGGAAGATTGTGACAAAAAAAGTATCAAGGAATAAAAAACGAAAAAAAAACACTTTTTTTAGACAGTAAATGAATGTTAAATAAATGAGTGAAACCAGTGAACAAGATATTCAACGACTGACTGATCAACTGCCCAGATATTGGTCAACGAAAAACAATTAATAGTCACAAAAAACGTACAAAATAAAGAGAGTTAAAGGGGTAGGGACACGAGAAGGGAATGGAAAAAGTCACAAGATGAGCTCCAACATTTCAAGCAGCATAATAAATCAAAAATCAAGGAATCAGCGGAAGCCACAATATTCAAAAAACAAAAAAAAAAAAAAAAAACACACGGGAAGCCAACGAAGCGTGAATACTTCGTTCAAAGCGACGCGTCGATCTGTCTCTTTAACATGTGATTTCGAAAAGGATGTAAGGGTGTGATCATTGATTACATGTGGACGTAGGTAATCAGCGTGTCGTGCGGCCGAGGATTCACTCGAATCTGAGTGGCGAAACTCCACCATGAGACAAGAAGAAGAAGAATAATCACATTATTGAGTCCAGAATTGGATCTCAACCATTCTAGTTAAGATTATTCCAATTGAAAAACTATTTCTGTTTGTACCATGGCTCCCATTGCTATAGAATCTTCAGTCACTGTGGCCACCCCGTCAGTTCCAAATAAAACCGTCTCGGTTGCACCTTTGGTGTTACTATCGGTTGTCGATCACTACGAAAGAATAGTTAAGTCTTCCTCAACTTCTACCACAAGTAAGAGAGTTTTAGGTGTTGTATTAGGTGATGCAGATCCTAAGAATCCGACGTACAAAGTAACCAATTCATTTGCCATACCATTTGAAGAAGATGACAAGAACCCAGACATTTGGTTCTTGGATCATGGATTTATCGAGTCCATGATGGAAATGTTCAAGAAGATAAATGCCAAAGAAAAATTGATCGGTTGGTACCACACTGGACCTAAGTTGCAGTCCAATGATTTAAAAATAAATGAAATATTCAAAAAGTTTACAGTTAATCCTCTCCTATTGATAGTTGACGTCAATTCGAATGATAAGATCGATATACCAACAGATTGTTATATCGCGATCGACGAAATTAAGGAAGATGGATCAACGAATGAGAAGACTTTTATCCATTTGCCTTCGATCATCGAGGCTGAAGAAGCTGAGGAGATTGGTGTTGAACACCTATTAAGAGATATCAGAGACCAAGCTTGTGGTAATTTATCGATCAGATTAACTAACAATTTCAAGTCATTGATTTCCTTACAGGACAGATTGACCACCATCGTCAATTATTTAACGAAGATAGTCGATGGCAAGTTACCTATAAATAATGCTATATTAGGAAAGTTACAAGACATGTTCAACTTGCTACCTAATATTACAGCTGTTGCAAACCCTGAGTCCATTGGAGTTGAAAATCATAAGTTATCCACAGCCTTCAACATTAAAACAAACGACGAATTGATGATTTTGTATGTTAGCAGTTTAGTTAGATCCATCATTGCATTCCACGATTTGATTGAGAACAAGATTAAAAACAAGCAAATTAACGGAAACGGCTTGTTACAAGATGAGAAAAAGGCTGTTGTTACTGAAGATGAGAAGGTTGCCGACGACAAGAAATAAGCCTTGAATCTGTATACGTTCTATAATATGTTGGTTGAGTATTTGTATTATCTTGAACTAATAATAGAGATAGAATTTTTCTACCTGTCGCTAGTGAAGGTTGGAGAGTATATATTTTTGGTAGCCATATAAATAATGCATAATACGAAATGGCACGACTTCTGCCTTTCTATATTTTACCAGCTAGCTAGCGATTCTACATAAAAAAAAGACTGCACATGTGAATACTGATATTACTTTGCACTCGGTGGATGCCGATCAAGGTTGGAAATTCCCGATTGAACTGCATGCAATTAAGGGATCAAAGTTAATTCATGGGTTTACATTATATATATATACGCATTATGCCTGAGCTCCAACCCCGCGCCCACACCGCCTTGCAGAAATCCGAAGTGTCTTTATATCTTAATTTATAACCCGTTCCACTCTACATCACGTACATTACTAAAGATTTGTAAGCAAGAGATAATGATTTTATTAACGCAATATAAAAGGAAGCTATTAAATAAAATAGAGATTCATTAATAAATATAAACACTATAATTCATCAAACGGTAAGAGTTTTCTCATGCTGAGTGTTCGTATCATCAGCTTTCTCTAAATCAGTAGGTGGCAGTTGAGCATTATGGGAAGTTTTTTCAGATTCATTCACCCCATGGAAGACACCATAAGTCAGGAAGAAGCTCAAAATAATACCAACAGCACAAGCCCCAGTACCGAAGTAAAACGCGTACCTGAAACTATGCCACAAAAGCTCCAAGTGCTCCAGCTGTTGGTCTGTACCGTAGTACGGATTCTTTTCTGTTATAATTGCACTAGTGATTGCCAATCCTATAATGGCAGCCAATTGGGAAACAGTGTTTAATAAACCAGATGCTGCAGACTGTAGATCCTTATCAACAGAAGAATACGTCACCATGGTACCGATATTGAAAGTTAGATCAGCTCCAATGACAACGATGATAAAAGCTATAAACGGGCCTGCCCAATAAGATCTTGAAATTTCCATCGTTGCAAATATGATATGAGCCACCGTAAATGCCACAGTTCCCAACAACATCAAAAATTTGTATGGAATAAGATGCAGAGTTAGACCTGCAAAAATGTTAACACAGACACCAGAAATGATCATTGGTATGTATTTCGCCGTTGCCAACAAAGGCGAATTCTTTAAAATGTTTTCGAAATATAGACATGAGTAATAGGTGAAGCAACCTTGGAAACCCAACCAGGACATAAAAATGATCGAACAACAAAGAGAAAAGTTCTTGTTTTTGAATATCTTCATTGGAATCAATGGCTCCCGGGGAACATAGATTTCATACAAGACAAATCCAATGATCAAAACTATTCCAACAACTAATAATGCAATTATGTAAGGGGTTTCCCATTTATCTTCTGTTGAGTCGACTTGGGTCATACTAAAACACAATAGAAGAACACCAGCCAAACTCAAAATGGCTCCACCGTAATCTAGTCTTGTTAAGGTGTGTAGAACATGTTTTAGATCTAACTTCTTGTCCAAAGGAACAGCGAAATAAGCCAAAACTGACAGAAGTCCAAACAACATAGAAAAAAAGTAATGGATACTTCTCCACGATCCAACCAACTGACAACATATAGCACCGCCCAAATAGCCCACAACAGCTCCTAGTGGCATACCTGCACTCAAAACGGCGTTGTATCTGTTCTTTCTTTTGGATCCTTCTTTGTATACGGCACCCAGAGTACCGAATGCACTTGGGACTGTCAAAGAGATCAATAAACCACAAAAACCTCTCATGACACATAGAGCAATAAAGTTTCTCATAAAACCACCGATTAGAGAGAAGATAGCATAAAGGAAGAAACCCAAAACAATGGAATTTTTACGACCGAGCTTATCAGCTAGCGAACCCATAAACAAAAGACTGGCACCATTGGATAGGTTGATTGATCCGATCAACCATGAAACCGAACCACCTTCTAAACCAAAATAGGTTGCGGTTTGGTTTACAGAAATCAAATATGCACCCGCAGTCATAGAAGTACAAGCAGGCGCAAAAGTAAGTGTTATGATACACAAGATTTCCTGCAAGCCGGAAGTAAAGCAAGCCGGTCTGGATTCTAGATGACTGACGATCGAGTTAACACTTGCTGAACTAGCACTATCCGAGTGGCTAGCAAGGTCAGAGTTGTCGTGCGAACCAGAGTCGGCAGAAACCAGTTCAGGATTCTGCCGAGCCTCAGCATTTGTCACGCTCATGGATGTCTCCATAGCGATGGAGGTAGACTTCTCTATCCCATAAGACATGGTAAGAAATAAGAACCAGCGTGGATAACAAACAAATTGGAACTCTTATAGCACGATCTAGACGAGAGCAAGGAAGCTCAACCGACGAACCAAAAAAAAAATCCAACGGAAATGGCACGTCTATATATATAATATATATAGCCCTGCGTAACCAACCAACCGGCGGCCAGCCTCTGCGCCCTTTATTGAGCTCTATTGTTCGAGCAGCGGCATCTAATGAAATCCCGGCGCGGGGCTTGTGAAATGAAAGCGTTCCGCTATTTGGCCCGTTCTAGGATAAGGCCGAGATTAAATAAACTGGGGGTTGAAGCTTTGGCCGTTGCTTTTGTGCTGGTCGTTTGGATCCCTGAAACGTTTGACACTGGGAAGGGAGCCTAGCTGGCAACTTTTAAACTTCTGGTTTTTCGTTCCTCCGATTCTGTGGTACGTTAATAGTTTAATTTCTACTTTTTGCTCACCCCCCCCCCTTCCTTCGGAAATCAGCACCTATCGGATATAGGTTGTCGCCGCAGGTAAAATTACGGTCCAGCAAACTAATACTTTTAAAACAGAAGAATCTTAGCCAGAGTTCCTTCATACTATATATATACATCATATATATAGTATTATATAAATTTGTATATCAATTCTTCTAAACGTATGGTTGAATGTTGGTTCTCGGCGATTCGCAAGATCAAAGCTGCAAGCCACAAGAGGACACGGCCACTGGAGAGATCTGGTGCCGAGACTTCAGTGTTCACCTGCCAGTGGCGGCGACAGTTCCGCCACATACAAATTTATAGCATAGGGATTATCAAATTTTTCCAGATGCGACGTTTCCCTCCGTTTTGTAATTCGATATATTTTGCCTTTCCTGGAAAAATTGTTTTGTCGTTTCAACAATCAGTAAGACTAATTTCAGACCGAGCCAGTCCGTCCATCTATTGTCACTACTTAAAAGACATAAAACTTTTGTTTTTATCAAAAGATGAAATATCCAGTTTTTGGATATTTGGCGTCACCTAATTTTTGGAAACCCCTTAGAAAGTTTGTGTATTTCAAAACGAAAGAGGGTTCTAAAGTTGACGATTAATTTCCATCACGATCAATCATATTATATTCACCATTTGAGCACCTTTTGCTGCATCAGATTTTATACAATATATATATAATATAAGCTAGTAATTAAATCGGAGCCTTAGGCTTATCCAATTAATAGATTTGGTTATACCCAAGGACGGACCCTTCCAAGTTCTATCCCCCATATAGGCGGGGTTTCTGAAGTTTGTTTTTGCTTGACCATATATTCAACTTCTGATGAGTCGTCATTACCGTCATCTACCATGGAGTATTAATATGCTACAAGTATGACAGGGTCTATTGATCGTAACGGGAATCGATTATTTAAGGTCGATCTGATTTAGACATAATTAATCTATTGTAAGAGCCCGATTTGTTTGTCACACACTACTTCATTGAAAGCCTTGGCCGGATTTTAATCGGGTGATCTTCTATGTAAGGCTTCATAGATCTCACATATATAGCAATACTGTAAAGATCCAATGGTAAATTACTGTTAATTATTTAATGTAATTTACTTTACTAGTGGAGTAATTGTAAAAAGGTAACGTTAATTCTATTTAGAATTAAAAGAGTTTTGTAGTGTTAAGTCTATATGAAATGCTTTTATTCTTATGTGTCGTCGACATTATGTGAGCACAGCCACAGCTGCTTTCTCCCCACCATGTACAATCCTCAGCCATAGTTAACTGTATTCGCTTTCTTCACTTATACTGAATACTTCTCCTTCAAGTATTCCACATCACTCCCATAGTATTCTATTCTCAGTGCTTATAAGTCTTGTTAATATAGACTTACCTCATTCTGTACTTTTTCATTAGAATGATAAGTTATCTATATATATTCTATATTTTATAGACTGTATTGTATCACATCAGTGTATTAACTTCTGTGAGAGGTAAAATGTATTATTTAACTAATAATGTCATTCATGATTACCAGTTGATTTTTTTACTAGCAGGAAGCTTTTTTATCCAATTTCTACTTCGCATGATACGGCCGCTCTGGCTGAATTGTTCTTAAGAATTTGTACTATCCCTTGCATGGTCTCTCTGACCACATTGTTTCGGATCTGGCTACGCAGTTCTCTAGTCAACTATGTTCCACTTGTTAAAACAATTTGGTATTACTCACCATTTAGTGACCAGTGCGTTTCATCAAGGTTCTGGAAAAGTCGAACGGTACATTAGAATGTTAGAGGATTACCTCCGCTTGTTTGTTCATCTTCCTGAAGACTGGATTTTATTTCTACCGTTAGCTGAGTTTACTATTAATGCGATGTCTTCGCTTTCGCTTGGCGGATTGTCAATTTGTCACCCTTGGAGGCAGATATCGATTACATCCCCGCCTCACCTCATAGTATCCAGTACTCTTTTTCGGACGAGGAGCGTGATGCCAGTTCTATCGCAGATCTGTTGCAACGCTATGACAACGCCATTAAATTAGGCTTATCCAAAAGTTAGAAGAAAAATAAAAAATTTTAAGATAGAAGACATACTCCGAAAGAGTTCGAAGTTGGTGACCAGGTTTACTTTGATACTATCGCAGTATCATCGTTACCCGATGTTCACAACTGTCTCTTACCACGTTCCTTGCAAACGAAATTTTTTGATCCGTATACTATGATTGAGAAGATTAATCCAGCTTTCTATAGATTAGAGTTACCCAAAACTTCTGGACTGGACAACAAGTTTCACGCCGCTCAAGTACGCTTACGCAATAAGATTTTGGATGATTGGATACAATCATCATCACGTCCTCAAATGTTTCGACAGTATAAGGATGGTTCGGTTGAAATGGAATTAAGTCATAAGAAGGTCGGAAGAGGCTTCCAAATAACGGTTCATTTTCAGGATGACTCCTTAGAAACTTTGCGGCTTAAGGATGTCATCAAGACATCATCTGAAATGGTTAAAGAATACGCCATACGAACAGAGGAAAAATCCTTCGTTGACGTGGTAACCGCCGAATTATCCCAAACATTAGAGTAGACGTATAATAGGGTTTCCAGGTTCCCTTTCAAATTCCCTTTTTTTTTGATCTGTTCGATGAGCCCCCGGATGTGTAACGACTATAGGCGTCTATCGACGCTTATCGACGTTGGTTCTGCGAACATTCTAAGTATTCTTTAATACTTTGGTCCTTTTGATTGTTTCCTTTCTGCTATCTACTACCTTATGAGTCCTTCTTCTTGGAGGAGGCGTGTTAGTACTGAAATTAGTGGTCTTTATTTTGTTGAGAGACCAACCAACAAACTTCTCCACATTGTCTTTCAACACTCTATATATCTTATATAGTCGATACGTGAATACAACAAAGAACAATTAAAATTAGATCTAGCAAGTCACTAAACATCCTGAAAATGAACCGTTATTTGGAAACCTCAACTAAACTTCGTAAAGGGGAAAATTATAAGTATGATCACATGAGTCACGTCACGTGTATATCCCACGTGCGCTCCCTCTTTTTTCTCCCCTCCTTTAAGATTACGTAACAGATCGACAAAGCAGGCCAACACCCGACTTCACCGCAGGAGAACTAGCCGACAAACCAGTGTTGAAGAAGGAGGTGCAACAAAAGATCACTCGACCATACATGGCAACCCATAGTTTACACTTTAGAAACCCTCTTGGTTCGGAAGAGACAGACAGACATATTATTTTTCTGCTATGCCGATTCAGAATCTTGCACCATGGAATCCATTGTTTGCATCGTCGGTTGCAACAGAATTAGAGACCGAACCTTTTGTGACTTTCCAATTCTCCAACGTTGATCAGCGTGGACTGCCTCATGTTAGAACCTGTGTTTTTAGAGGGTTTCTATTTAACGATAGATCCACCAACGTTTTGCTATTTACAACCGATAAGAGAACTAATAAATTTGCAGAATTGAATAATAACCCAAATTTTGAAGCTTGCTTCTATTTCAACAAGACCAAGATACAGTTTAGATTCAACGGAGTGGTCAAATTAATAACAAGTGAGACTCACCCAAAGATTGTGGTCGAGAGCACACCTGGTAAGACAAAGGAATACACCAAAGAACAATTAAATGATATCCCGATTAATCTATTGGATGACGATTTTTATTCAACTAGCAACGGTGATTCGATAGACGGACCTATCAATTACAAGATTGTATCTCCAGCAGAGTTAAAAAAGTCACAAAGTTCAGTGCTATCTTTACATGATCTATCGTCATTAACGTTGGCCCCATCTTCATCTACAGCTTCGACCCATCCGTCTGTGATTACTCCGACTGATGAGGAGTGGAATGAGGAATACCGGAGAAATTGGGCAAACTTATCAAAATCACTAAAGAGATCGTTCAAGAAGCCAACTAGCGGGACTTTGTTGACCGAAGAAAAAAGAAAATTGCTAGATTCGATTAATAGAGGTGTTGATGGCAGAAGTAGGAATGGGGATGACGTCGATCCGAACTTTGTTGTTGTGTGCTTGTTTGTGAAAGCTGTCGATCAATTAGAGTTGGGAAGTGGAGGTGGTAACAGTGATAAGAGATATCTATTCAAGAAAAGTTATGATGTTGAAGCTTGGAAAGAGTTTGAAATTTGCCCCTAATTATCACGGGAGTAAGCATCGGATACTTCTCATTAATTTTCGGTTGTCATCAATATCATGCTCCAGTATACTCATCTTCCTAATCTATCACAAAAGAGTATATCCAGAATTACTTGGCTCATTGTATCCCAATATTAATTTCATCCACTTTTAACTTTTTTTTATGCTTTTGTGTAGTCAACTTTGTTTAGCGTTCATTTTTTTCATGATGATCATTTTGTCTTTATTTTTGTTTAGTTCTATTCACCTTTTTTTATTTTTATTTCACAGTTAATATTTTATCATTTTTAATTTTGTTCTCCTCTGTTTACCTGCTTATAAAGAATCATTTTGATTTTCAATATTTACGATCTGATTATGTTTTTCCTGATCTCTCTCCTTATTCCTGAATACTTAGTCTTTAATTTTCCTCATATCATCATGCCAACATGCTCTAATCCAATCTAGTAGCGGACTAAAAAATTCTGGTAGATCGCGGCCCAGTATTGGAATATGTTATTAATCCGAAGCCCATCTCCTTCGTAATATTTCCGATATCAAAATGTTTAACGGATGCGAAACATAGAAGCAATCATCAAACCTTGTTGGGCTTAATGAGCATGCCTCGGGCAAACTTCAAGCAACTTCAATATTAGTACGAAGTAAACTTATAGACATAATTATCCATAAAGGTATAAAGAAGCTACATTAGGGAATATATAATTAAGCTTCAACTGTTATCTATAAACACAGAACCTTTTGTGCTGTTCAGAGTTTGCTCATAAAAGATTACCTCTCCAGCTCAGTGATGAGTAAAAAATCACCAGCAAAACCCTTGATATACCGGCCTTTTGTTTCCAGAAACATACAATCAAAGGCTTCGGTTGCATTGTGCCAAATGACACAATACGTGGTTGAAGAAGAGAAGAGAATATTCGTCTATATATCGTGGACGGACGGGGAAAAAAAGGTGGTCAGTTCGAGTGAAGTGAAATTGTGTGGGTGGGTGTCTGCGTCACTATTTATGGGTCTTTAGGGCAAATTTCTGGATCCGTAGATTCACATGGCTGCGGTATCCAAGTCGTTTACGGTATGAATTTTTACCAGCTTGAGAAATGCCTGCTTCGTTTGAAAATAAGATTTCACACATTATTTCCTCATTGGGACGGATGCACTGGGAAGGAAGACCCTTGTTGACCCCATGGCGTGGTACGTATAATTAAGGGGGGAGCAGTCACATATATCTATGTCGATTGAAGTAATCCATATTTGTTTTGCAGTTAATGTGCAAAGGGATTCCCTTCTCTCGATCAATCAGATGCATATGATGTTTTCTAAAAAGCTACAAACTATCTTTTGGTAATAAAAAAAAGAAGGGCTAACAGAGCCTACGATTGAAATGAAAAACGAAAGATCAAAACAAGGTGGTAAACGGTATATAAATAGAAAAGAACTGACATAAAAACACGCCAGGTTCAGTAGCAAAGAAATTCTTGATCAGAAGTAAAGATTTTCTTTTCGTGAAATAAATTGGGGATCTAACCTTGCTACCACCTTAAAAAAAAGTTGGAACCAAAAAGAAAACAACAAAAATAAAGTACCTTTTTTTAAGTAAGTAAGTTATTCTTGTATCTGGGTATCAAAGTAATAGAGTCAATGCGAAAAGAACTAGGCCAATAAAACTCGAGGTAGCTTTGGTGGCAAAGCCTTCATAGACGCTTAAGCCCAAAGAAGAAGTCACCGCTGATTCTGAAGTGTACTCTTGCAACGAATAGGTAGCACTGCTCAAGAAGGTAACGAGAGACGACGATGAATCACCAATAGCTGGAATATCAACAGACACACTCCAACTCTCGTCACGTTTAAACAACTTTTTCTGGCTATCATCATCAACGGTAACGGTTAATGTGAACGAGGACTCTTCGTTGACATCAATTGGCGAACCAACAATGGAATATGTAGCAGCACTATTGGAAGATGGTAAACTACCACTTATGGAGCCAGACGACACACTTGAACCTTCAAGTCCGCTCACAGATGAGAATTCAAAGTTACCAGGATTAGTTCCTTCGTTGACGACAGTGCCTCTTTCGGCAATCGATACTGGAATTGTCACCGTAATAGTCACAATTTCACCATCAAATGAAAGTGAATATGATGGGCCAGATCCATCGCTGGAGGAGGAATCTCCAGAATCCGAGCCAGATCCCGATCCAGATCCAGATCCAGATCCAGAATCAGAATCGAGGGCAGAACTAGAACTAGAACTTAACGAAGATTCCGATTCAGAAGCAGAATTAGTTGATTCATCTTGAGAAGAAGATCCAGATGCTAGTGTGGAGTCACTCGACTCTGAACTAGACGATGAGCCAGATGAATTTTCATTAGATGATGAACCAGTACTTGAAGAGGATTCATCTGCTTCTGAGCTGGAAGACAAGGCGGAACTTGTTGACTCTTCATCCGAAGCAGAAGCAGAAGAAGATTCTCCATCCGATGATGATGTATCAGTCGTTGATTCTTCATCAGGCGTGGATGTAGAAGAGAGTTCTCCGTCCGATGACGATGTACCAGTAGTTGATTCTTCATCAGCTGATGATGTTGATGAAGATTCATCTGATTCAGGCCCTGAAGCTGATCTTGTTGATTCACCATCTGATTCTTCAGTACCAGTAGAATCTGACTCTTGAGATTCTGCACTAGTAACTGCGCTAGAGGACTCTTCTTGCTCCGGCTGAGAAGTTGCTGTTTCAGACGAAGTGCCATCTTCATCAGAGGTCGTTGTTTCATTGTTTACAGCGGTAGTTGGAGTTGTAGCATCATTATCAGAGGTCGTTGTTTCATTGTTTACAGCGGTAGTTGGAGTTGTAGCATCATTATCAGAGGTAGTAGTGACCATTGGAGTCGTTGTATCCTCATCGGGTGTTGTGGTGGCTTTTGGAGTCGTGGTGGTTTTTTGGGTTGTTGTTGTGGTTGGAGTAGTGTTCTTATTGGTTGTCGTAGTGGTCTTTGGAGTTGTCGCAGTTGTTGGAGTTGTATCCTTATTGGTCGTCGTAGTGGTCTTTGGGGTCGTTGTAGTAGTTGGAGTTGTCTTCTTATCAGTTGTCGTAGTCTTTGGAGTTTCTGTGGTGTCCGTCGTGACGACTGCATGCCTGGAATACTTAGTACTCAAAGTTGTAGTACTATCTGTCGTTCCAAGTGAATAACCATTATATCTCTTTTGCAATATTGAGGTTGTGGCAGTAATTTCAACACCATTGTATGTCGGATCAAACGTTTCTGTACTTGTCGAAATTTCATAAATGTAAACAACTTCAAATGTAGCAGAGTAATATTCATAGGTATTAATTTCACCAGGCATTTCAAAAATGTACGATTGATATTCATCAAACCATGAAACATCGCCTTCCATCTCGATTTCCAAATCCTCGCTTGTGCCTCCTGAAACGGAATATCCACCCTCAGACAACGAGTTCACGTCGAAAACGTTAGCGGAATCATCGACCACATTCACGGATACTTCATCTGTATCGTAGTCAATGTTTCCACCAACTGCACTAACATCCATACCTATCAATGTTTTGACATCAGCTGGAACGTAGATAAGCACGGTTGGTGGATCAGTTGAAATATCATCTGTTGTTGTGGAAGGAGTAGAAGTGATAGTGCTTGAGTTTGATAGATCATAACTGCCGTAAGAGGTTGAATTTGAAGATCCCGTTTCCTGTGGGCCTAGAGTTTGGGAAGAACCGGTGATGACCGCCAAAATTGGGGTTGGTATATAAGTTAACACAGCGGCAAATGAAAATGCGTCAAGAGTTTCGGTTGGTTCTGGAACTTTATCCCTGGTGTATCTTGGGTAAACAGTGAAATCAGCCGAATAAGTTCTCTCTTCTGTTAAGGAGTGATTCTGGCTGATACCCACACCAATCTGAATAGCACCCGAACTGGTTGCAGTCTCGGTATAAGTATATGACACGACAGTTGGGCTAATTGCGAGTCCGTCAGAAGCGATAGCTTCAAAATCTTGGTCAACATAGTAATGAGAACTGTTAAATTCAAAATTTTCTGCATTTCCTTCCATTAAAAATGGGGAAAGTGCAACGGGAATATCTACCTCCCAAACGACAAATGATTCGGCTTGGAACCCAAACAAAGTGGGATGGGCACTTGGAGCAAGTGACACACTGGTACTCAACACAGTCGAAGTGGTCACCGTATCCATTGCGTAGGTGACAGTGAAAGTACCGTTATAAGTATGTGTAACCCAGATGACATCGTCTGGAGTCATACCAAACTGGGCACTGAAGGCACCTCCTGCGGTGGCTGTTGCTGCATACGTCATAGATACAGAAGAGGATTGAAGCTTAGAAGTCACCGACGATTCGACGTTGCTACCATCGTTAAGAACGTTAAAGAAAGCCAAGTTGTAGGACCAATCGTTATCGTTTTTGGCTTCGACACCAAATGGGGTAAAGTTCGAGGGAACAACGACTTCGAAGACACCATTCCCAGTCTCGTCATCCTGATAAGCAAGTAATCTGACGCCGTAATCAATGAAATATGCCTTAGATTTCAGCTCAAAGGTACCATTTTCGGTGATCAAGTAAGCAAAACCATAATATTCGGTTGTGGTTACAGAAATTGGATTAAATCCGATACCAACAGAAATGACTCCACCAGTCGCACTAGTTGTACCGTTAAAGACCGACTCATCGCTCGTTAATTCAGACCACTGATCCGTTGCTGGGTAAACGTAATCCGTATCTAGATTGTATTGATCAGTGCTGTTGAAAGTAACTTTAACTGTGGTACCATATGATTCAGGGACATCAACTTGCCACCAGTACTTGCCGCTTTCGTCTTGATATCCAAAAATAGATGGAGTTGCTTCTACTATGGAAGTAGATGTAGACTGAGGCGTAGAGCCAGTCACCGTAGCAGTTTCAATTAGCGTAAATATAGTGTTATCTCTTTTACCCTTAGAAACAGTACCTGAAGCGGTTAGATAGAATGTAGCAGTGTATTCACCATCTCCAAGTAATGGATCTGCACCGAAACCAACTTCAATCTCCTTGGCGGAGACGGGGGCTTCAGAGGACAATTCAAAAGAGACGTACTCGCCTTCTATCGACAAATGATAGTAGTCTTCAATATTGTCGTCGGCCAGTGAGTCTTCATCATCAATCATAAAATAAAAGAGGGTGTCATCAAACTCAAAGGAATTGTCAGCCTCGGAATCGATTGTGAAGAGTCCAAAATCAGCTGGAACGTCGATTTGCCAAAATGGGGTACCGTCTCCAGTGGCTGAGATTGTAGGGGTCTCTGTGACTTCAGGTACAATTGAGCTTGAAGATGAAGCAGTGTAGACCGAACTGCTGTTGAAATATCCAGTAGTAGCTGAAACTACTTCTGGAACCCTAATCATTAGCAAGAGAAAGCCTTTCAAAAGGCAGCTATCTCTCATTGAAAAACTCTTGGAGCCCATCATTGCAAAGTTGAATGATAGTTTAAACGAATGACTAGAGGGTTACAATGTGTCAACAATACCAAGTGAAGTACACTCAAGAAATGACCAAAAAAAAGAGAACAAAAAAAACAGTTGGACGACAAGATATAAATCGGCACAGAATCTCTACGGCCAGATGGTTCGGCATTTGCCCATGTACAGAGTTCTACAGTGCCCACTTTTTTGGTTCCCACATTTCTCCGCCCGCATGCACCTTTTTATCCCTGTGGTACCTCGGGAACTCATTGCACTGTTCACCTCCATCTGGTCCGGCTCATGGTTGCTCTTCCCAATTTTTACCAAAAATACTGCTGCAGTATTCTTTAAAGAATAGTCGACGATCTATTCGTGTAAACAAGATGTGATATATACCTTAACCGTTTCCCTTTTGGAGTTTTTTTGTTTAAATTCTCTCACCATTTCAGAACTAAGGAAGTTTGCATTGGTAGCGAGGGGCGCCCACTATTTGGTTTCAAGACTTATTCACAGATTGCGTGTAGGGCACCCTTGTGGCGCCTTAGCTAAGCTGTGGTTGGCCAATGACTGCCCTCTGGGCAGCGCCCCTTCCAAGAGAATAGAGCCAAGGCAAAGGGCCCGGGCCCCGGGGTACCTTAATTTTTCCGTATCCGGAAATATATCCTTGTTTGGAATGCGCCGCACAGACATTCCCGATTCACTTCAGCAAATGTTTACATTTCTATCTTTGATTACAAAATTTACCGTGGAATGATCAAAGAGAGAGAAGGGAACAGGCCAAAAAGTACATTGAAAAGCAGTGGAAAGGTTCGAGTAGTAAGAAAGCAGGTATTGCAAAGACGTTAAAAGAAGCAGGGCCCCTTTTTTTTTGTAAGTAGAGAAAACGAAAATTAAATAAAGCACATGAGAAAAAAACTAAATTGGGAGATAGAAAACAAAAATGCATAAAAAATATTGTAAACAAGGGTGATTGAATTAGTGTGTCACGAACGCTTGAAATCAGCATTCGCAACGGGAAACGGTATATCTAAAAACAAAACTCTGAAAAAAAGGAACAGAAAAGAAAAGTAAAATTGAAGAAAAACAAGAAGCAGCGAAAAACAGGTCTAAATGTGAAAAATCGATCATATGATCACGAAGAGTAGGAATGCAAGGATACCACCAAGCAGACCAGACTGGCCAACTCTGACGGCTTCGCCTTCTAAAACACTAGCCGTTTGAGTTGATCCAGAACCACTGTTCGTCATACTCAGTGTGCTTAGCGTGTAGGACAGTGGAACTGCCGTGGTGTAACTAGTGACCGAACCATCGGAGTTAGTACTCACAACGACAGAAATGGAGTAGGCATTGGAAAGGGTGGAGACGACCGGAGTTGACGTGGTGTAACTGCTAACGTGACCGTTCGAGTCCGTAGTCTCAACAACGTACTCAGAATACGATGCAACTGGAACACCTGTGACTAATGATGAAGTCACGAAAGTTTCCAATTCACCGTTCGAATTTGTACGCGTGAGAGTCTCTTGTGAATAGAATGAAGTGGGAGTAGCAGTGGCTGCACCCAAGGCCGAAGAGGAAGCGTAAATTGGTGGAATACTAACCGATAAGCTCCAGGAGTCTTGTCTCTTGTGCAACTTCTTACTACCAGAGACATCCAACTCTAGTTCAACGTCGAACGAGGAACTCTTGTAGTAGTCGATCGGTTCACCAATAATCACGTAGGAACCCGCTTCGCCACTTTGATCTAGGGAACCAGTGGTTATATCATCTTCAACGTCTGAATCGGAAAGTCCTGTGGTGTATTCAAACTTAAAATTTTCTGTGTCCTCGGCAGTATTTTTAATAACACCGCGAGACCGGATACTTTCTGGGATGTATATTGTAACGTGGCATTCAGTGCCGTCATAATTAACTGTCCAAGATGGTTCATCAGTGGAAGAAGAAGAATCCGATGATGATGAGCTTTCGGAATCATCAGAGTCTTCTTCAGATGACGACGTACTCTCTGAACCTTCTGAGCTTGTAACAGTGGAACCAGAGCTGTCTGTGCCTTCTGTAGCCGTTGTAGAAGAACTAGAGTCTTCAGAGTCGTTAGATTCACCAGTGTTCGTGGATTCGGAATCATCTGAGCTTCCAGTTGTTGTGGTGGTAGAGCCTGAGTCGTCTGATCCTCCAGCACTGGTGGTGGTAGTATCGGAATCATCTGATCCTCCGGTTGTCGTAGCTGATTCAGAGTTATCGTCTGATCCCGACCCCGTTCTTTCTGAATCATCAGAGGTCTCGGTAGAAGTTTCAGAATCGTCAGAATCTGCGATCGAACTGGTTTTAACAGAAGTGTTCTTTGCAGTGGCAGTGGTCTTTGCGTTACCAGTAGCTGAAGTGGTTGTTTTCTTGTTACTTGTTGTTGAAGTGGCGTTTTCCTCGTCATCGTCGCCGTCCTCACTTGTCGTGGTTGTCTTAGCTTGGTTGGTGCTGGTCTTTGTTGTACTGGTACTGCTGGATGTAGTTTTAGTTGGAGTGGCAGTGGTACCTGCATTAGTAGTAGTGGTGGTGGTTCCGTCACCATCATCGTCCTCATCTGAAGTTGTTGTAACCGTGCTGTGTGTGAAAGTGGTACTCAAAGCGGTAGCAGAAGTCGTTCTAAGTTGGACACCGTTCGCTCTCTTCTTCAAATCTGCATCCGATGTAGAGGCAGCCGATGCAGTGGCACTTGGTGATAACACAGTACCGTCGTAGGTCGGATAGTATTCGGAGCTGATGAGGCTGTAATCGTAAGTGTAAGTGACACTGAACGAGGCACTGAACACTTTGTCGTCACCTGAAGTGCTACCAATGACGCTGAACACATAAGCGTCGTACATGTCGAACCAGGCAGACTCAACGGCAACGTAAACTCCCAAGCCGTTGGAGTTAAAATCGATCGTCATGGCATCGGCATCCACATCAGCAATGTTGGTCAAAGACCCATCTTCATCTTCTAAGTACAAGCTTGCAGCGTCGGTGTTGTAGTTGATGTTACCTCCAATTGCTTGCATCTCCATAGCGATGATGGTCTGAGCATTTGCTGGGATTTCAATTTGAACCGTTGGAGAACCTTCAGAGAATTGGGATGACGAGGCAACGGTGGATGTGATTCCCGGTGAAGGTGCTGGGCCAGTGGCTGTTGCAGCAGAGTCTTCGTCATCTGCAACTTCAGTAGTAACGGACTCGCCGGACAAGACAGCGTTGATGAGATGTGGGGTGTATACAAAGACAGCATGATAGGAGTAGGCCTCGACATCTGTGTCGGACTCATCAGGCTTTGTGGATTCTGAATAACGTGGGTACACAGTGAACAACGCAGAGTAGGTGTGGGTTGCATCGGTAGCGATTTGGTTCACTGCCGCACCGACCTGAATCAAACCGGTGCCATCACTATCGTAAGTGAACACCATCGAGTCAGAATTCAAATTCAAGCCAGCAGCAACGGCACCACCATCACCAACGATGTTTTCACCGTCCATGTCCACATAGTAGTGAGACTCATTGAAAGAGAAATCTAGTGCTTTACCATCGATCAAGAATGGAGCCAGCGCACCTGGCACGTCCAGTTCCCAAACGGCAAAAGTATCGTTCTGGAAGCCGAACAAGGTTGGATGAGCAGATGGTTGCAATAGAACGCTTGTACTGACCACGCTTTCGTAATCAGAAGCATAACTCACTGTGAAAGTACCAGTATAGAGTTGAGGAACGTAAATATCGGAAGCTGGAGTCATACCAAATTGGACGGTGTACCCTTCTCCACCAAAAGAGTTCGTGGTAGCCAAGTTCATAGAGACAGAGTTGCTTTCAAGAGATTCGGTAGCATCATCTTCAATATCGCTGGTGCCTTCAAAGACGTTATAGTAGGCAGTATCAAACTCCCAGTCACCTTCGTACTCACCATGAATGGCAAATGGTGTGAAGTTAGAAGGTAACAGGAGTTCAAAAACACCATCACCTGTAGTTGAATCTTGGAATGCCGTTATCCTCACTCCAAGTCCAATGTAGAAGTCTTCAGACCGGATGTTGTAGACGGTACCATCTTCGGTGATAACTGTGGCGAAACCTGTGTAGGCTGTTGAAGTGATCAATAGAGGGTCGAATCCAAACCCAACAGCCGAGTAATCGCTGTTAGAGGGACTTGGATTTGTGTATGACATGGTGGAGGTGGTGGTGTTCCAGTTGCCCGATGGATAGTAAAGGTCTCTATCCAAGTTGTATTGGTCTGTGCTGGACATGTTGACGGAGAACGCACCGAGACTGGCAGGAACTTCCACCTGCCAAAAGTACGAGTCTTCCACTGCAAGTCCGTATATTATAGGTGTCACCGATGCCGATGGTAAAAGAGATGAATAGGAGGATGATGATGAATATGAATATGTGGTTGAAGAAAAAGATATCGGCGTTGAAGAGTTGGTATATATTATTGCCGTAATTGCAGCAGCCAGTTGGGTATACGAGAGAAGTAGAAACGAGATTGTATTTCGGATATGTATCATGGTGAATGTTCCTGTAGTGTATGATTATATTATATATATATATATATTTTTCTTGCACTTTTCAAACTGTGGATGGTGTGCAGAACTTGTGTGGGAAAAGTAGGTAGTAAAATAGCGTTATGTGAAACTGGGTATTGGAAGTGTTTCTGGATATAGCTGGACAACGAAGGAAAAGCTGTAGAAGAAAACTAAGGCTTAGCTATAGGCAGTAGTGCAAAGAAGCAAAATCTGAAAAAAAAAAAGTTAAAAGGGATGGAGAGGCAGCAGGAGATTGGCGGTGCTGGCAACGATGGGAGCCTGCAGATCAAAAAAAATGGAAACGAGTGAAGCTGAACTCAGAGGAGCAGATGGGATATAGAGATGTGAAGGGAGGAAGGGGAAGTTGAAGATGAAGAAGTTGGAGGTGTCTAGGGGTTGAAGAAGGGCACCAGAAGGAAAGGCCACATATAATTCATATAGACAACCACCATCAATTCACAGATTCACAGATTCACAGATTCACACCCTCCTTCCGCATCGGGCTAATAACATGCACCTCCGCTGCACGCGGCGTATTTTTTTTTTTAATTTTTCTTCCTCTGCTCTCAGCTTGTCGACAGGGCCCGGCTCTGGGCTCTGGCAGCTGGCTTGCCTCACACACTCACAGCAGCTGTGTTCTACAAGCTTCTAACATATTTATAATATTTGTATATGTATATATGTATATATATATATATCGACATATGTCATTATATTACTTTATCAGACCAGTTCTTACATGTATATATATTATAACTTTGTGGTATCAGCTATAGTTCTGTGATGATGGACCGTACAGCGGTAATGCACCACTCCCAATCAGTCACAAGCTACAACGTCCAAAAACAGCTAAAGAAGAAGCTTGAAGAAGTAAGAATTTGTTCGCAAAAAGAAAAAGAAATTCATGGCTCTTTTGGCTTGAGCGGCTCAACACCTCTACACGCGCCGCACTCCGACGTAGAAGAGAGAGAAAATAACTGGCAACAGCCAATCAGCAGCCAAAATTGGTGGCACCTCGGTGACAGGTGTGCACTGTGCACCGCCTGTGATTCGGCAACAATCCCGAATTATTATTATATTTATTACTCCATAAGATGGGCTTTCTTCAACAATATTATAGCACAGTCAATTGACTCAATTTGTGGGAATTCATTAATATGGCTGACAGCTGCTATAATCACGATTCCATTTGGGCATCCCTCTTTCGCGCTCTTTCAAGTAAATTGTAAACACATGGATCGTCTTTCAAAAGAAAGTTTCTCTTATAACTATCTCTGAGTCTGGGGTACCCCATTGGCATTTTAATTTTGCTGCTTTTCTTTAAATACTCTAGATATCTAAATCACTATCATATATATATATATATATATATATATATATATTGTTGTCCAACTACACTATCTCTTAGACCTACTTATCAAAATTTTCACTAGAGACAAATCTTTTGCCTGCTATTTTACAACAACATAATATAGATGGCTACTCCCGGTCTCTCTTTACCCTTGTCCTGTCAACATTAGAGGGAAACGAAACGGAATATGTATATGGTATATCTATGAACCAGTTGAATCATTTGAATTACCTACCAGCATATATAGCCCCAAAATAAGGGACTATCGGGGAATCCAGATCTATATCTCCTATTGTCATTGGGTGAGATATTGGAACCCTGAACAAAACGTTTGTATACATCTTATTACACAAATCAGAAAACTATATAGATGAAGGCTACATATATATAAGGTTGTTTCGTTTTTAGATTATTAGATGCTATATTTATAGGCAACTTGATGAGCAATGCGCAGAAAGACATCCGCTTTGCCGATGATTATAACATTATTATATTGATTAACATATCGAAGTGTGTCAGCGATCGATTATATAAGAGTGATACACCCTGTGATGCCTAAGATGTTTACATGTCACATGGGGGAAGGAGAGGAAAATTAAATGAAGAATGTCATCTGCTGCAAAGTCTCGGTAATTTCCATAAAGAGGACTTACTTCACGATAGTGTAGTAATCACAATGGAAATGAATCTAACAACAAGATCGAAGGGGCACTTTCTGAGGGTTGTACTTGCAAAGAATAGATCCGATTAACAAATCTACTGAAAGAAATACAAGGTACTGAAGTGTGGACCATGAATATTTTTGGAAACACTGACAAGCAAAGCGTATACATATGTGCAATAACTTCAAAACGAAAGCTGTATTGAGATATAGTTGCAGAGAGATAAGATTAGATATAGATATATATAGATATATATAGATCGGGTGATATAGTGTGTATTCCCCCGGATACAGATCGTTATCATGATCCAATTGCGAAACAAATGTATAGGAGAAAGCACACATTAATACGTCAAATGGGCCTCTCCGAGTGTAACCCCCGCAAACATTTCTCCTAAAAAGAATAAAACAAAACACTCCGGCACTCCATTAGCAAAACAAACTCTCACACACAGCTCCTTTGAAAGCCCAATTCGCGAACCCCGGCCGAGAATTTACATATATATATATATATATATATATGTATCACACACAGGGGGAACCGTATATATATATAGACTTGGGCTACCGCGGCGAGGATACCCTGATTGGCGGTCCAGCAGAGATGGCCGCAGGACGCTGGTCATGGGCGGCCGCCGGCCAGGGGCGGCACGGTACACCGAGCAATGTACCTGCTACTACGCCAGCACCAACTCCTCCAGTAAGTTGTGAGTAGTCCACTCTGGGAATTGAGCTACTGCCAATTAGAGCCTCTGAGTGCAGAGATGTATTTGACCCCCCAGCGCGAGGTAGGGAGGGAGCGCACGCACGATGCCATAGAATGAAGGTGCGAGCGGAGAATCCGAGCCGGACCGCCGGTTCTGAGCGAATATGGGATCGATCAATCACTTGGAGTTGGCCGTCGGCCGCCCTCGCCGCCGCCGCCCATCCAAGTTGAACGGCTAATAAGAGGAAAAAATTGTTAGCAATTAACTCCCGCTGCGCCGCACAGCCAGTGAACTAGAACGCCGCACAGCCCATGAAATTGCCCGCTCGCTCGCTGTGCCTGTTGGAGGTCGAGTCGAACGAGTGGCCCTTTTCGGCAGGTGGAGGGGGAAGTCCGCGTTTCTTTTTCTGTGCGTTAGGTTTAATCTTGTGCCTTTCTGCTCGATAATGATCGATCGATGCTCTGCGAGTGTGCCATGCGCTGCTATATATCTGTTTGCCTATCACCACATTTTGATCTTTGCTTGTCAACTCCCCGTTTCTTCTTGGTTGGTTTCATTTCATTTCGGTTTGTTTAACTTCTGCTTTAATTTTCCATTCCATATACTCATTTGTCCTTTGTTCATCTCATATCTTCACTTGTATTATAAGCGCCATCTCGTCAATGATGCCATTCGATGATAACTACCATCTGATCAACTCCATCTCCATCCAGCCTAATGAAATGACCCTCATATCAACAACCCCTTCGCTACAGTCAATACTTGTGAACAAGAAGAACTCCTCATATACGAATTCCATCAAGTCATATGGTTCTAATTCTCTATACAATAACTCGTTCATATCAACCGATATCGATGACATATCGCTAATGACCAACGATGATTACTACTCCATCGATTCCGAAGATAACGATTCTCTATACTCGATAGTGGAGCAACTCGACCATCCTTTGGCAACAGTGTCCGAATCAAAATCTAAACCAGTGCAGCAGCCTTCCGATCAACAGAAGTTGGTCAAGAAACAATCTAAGAGAGAACTCCTCTATTCTAACCTTTCCAAATCGTTGAAGTCGCTCACTTTAAATGCTGCCAACATCCTATCATTCAATGAACGTATCACTGACTCTAGAATTCCAAACTCCTCGCTTATAACTACAACGCCTCATCAACAGAATCAAGACAAAATAGAAGAAGTTCCATTGCAGACTTTCCAAACGAGATATTACCCAACACAACAACAGCAGCCAACGATGCTACCAACCAATGTTAGATCCAGAGAACCTAGAATTAATTCTAACTTTCTTCGTTTGTATGCCCAAGATTACAACTGCAAATCGCAAAACCTTCTTAGAATATCCGACTACGAAATAGATTTATATCAACAGGATTTGATAGAATCCGAATCTAATGATTTGGATACCTTTTTAAACCAATTTGATTATTCAGATTCTCCTGCAAACTTCAAGACGGATCTTAAGGTTGGTCTCCTATCGAGAGAGAAGCTGTGGTTCAACGTTATCTTACCACCAAGATTGGATTCCCCTCCAATGCAACAAACTCAGAAACCTAACTATGTTTATCTACCAGTTGCCTCCTCCACTAATAATAACAGTCCATTGGTTGTCAGAAACTCTGGAAAATTTAAACCCTGGATGCAATTCAAAGATTGTAACTCGCAGTGCAAAGCATTAAGACCTTGTGGTACGTTGGATAACAAGATCCAATTCACGGTGAAGGGATGGTGCAACGAGCGTTGGGTTTCTAGAAGCTGAATGTTGGATTTCTACTAAAATTCATATGGCATGTTTTAATTCAATTCAATTCGATTTATAAAGATTAATACCCAATTTTGGTTTTTTTTTTGTTGTTTCATTTATTCATTCTAGGTTTTCGGTGTATTTTTACGATTTTATTTATTTATTTTATTCATTCTATCCATTTATTTATTGATTGATTGTCAGGACTTTTTGGTTCCAGATTAATATTTTTCAACATTTTACGCTTCTAATATATTTTATTAACTTTCGATTCAAGCTAATTGATTGAAAATTGTAACTTGAATGTATTATCAAAGTATATAGCCACCCTAATCTTTGCTTTGCGTTAAGGCGATTGGTTCTCTCCACTGGAAATTTATCATTAAGCGACGTGCCTACAAATGTTGCCGTTGGATTACGGAGACCTCCGCAGCTATTGGGAATTCCCGTACTTTTGATTAAAATTTCAATTGATCAAAAAGAGGAGCAATCAAGCCAGTACGTTGTTTGGCTTTTTGCCGTGCAAAGACGCAAAACTATTTAAACTTATAATTGCAGGAATCATATATATATATATATATATATATTATAGATACAGGCCATGTATATATAAAAAATTCAACGGATTGATTTCTACTGACGATGGAATTTACAATACACAGTAATTTAGAATACAACCTACGGGGACATTAGAGTCAGGGAGAAAAAATTTCCGCTGGTAGTTCTTCTTCGATCTTGAGTCATATATAAATATACGTATATATATATATATATCATATAATATTTAAGGTATACCAATGTCATCCGCCCTTTTTCTCCTTGGATGGGACTGCTTGGAAGGGTATAAATTCGGTGGAAGGTGTCTTCTCATAAGCTTTAACCGCTTGCAAGAACCACATGACATTGCACACTTCGAAAGATGTCTGGCTGGGGATTCCTAAAATGTTTCAATATCTGTGAGACAACTAAGATTAATCGAGAGCTAGCATATGCCACCATGTGTATAAAAATGCTGTGGTCCAAATAACAATCGAAAAAGGAGGGAGACAAAAGAGGGAAATTTGTCCCGCGTGCGTCGTGTCCTGCACATATACAATATTCTATTAATTTATATTGGTCGATCGATATATTTTGCAAGTTCAGATTTTCGGCGGGTAGATCTTAAGAGACTGTCTGTGATGACATAAGCCGTTTCGTCCGCACGGCACATCCGCAATTTGCAAATGCGCAGCTCACAGACTACAGTTGTCAACTTACAAAAACAGTCGCTTGTAGCTCTTTCGAGAAGGATGAAGCGAAATATGTGCTACTTAACGTTGAGTATGACGCATGGAATAGTTGTCCATTTGGTTGTCTGGTAGCTTTAATACCACCTTTTGTAATATGATAGGTTCTCTAGCTTATAATCGCTGTCAGATTGACACGTTGTCCCGTAGTTGAAGATTGCGGGTAAAGTCTGCTGATTTTTGCCGCCATTTGAGTTTGGTACTGTAAATTAAGTATTATATATATATATATATATATATAATTAATATATATTATAAATTTTAATTTACAAAATCTATAGAGATCCTTAAACCTCATTGCAGTAAGTACAGTACCAGCTAGCTTATAGAGCGGGTTGTTTGAGGGAATTGCGCAGGAATTCATTGTGCCTTAAAGTTGGCTCCAACTAAAAATCGGATCGATCTTTATTATATATATATATATATATATATATATATATATATATAGTTTTCGTACAGCCTGGCCTCTCGGACGGATTGTCGAATTTGGAAGGACGGCTTTCTTTCCTTTGGAATATTTTCTCTTTTCCTGAGATGCGCATCTGTCAATATTTTTTACGTCATTAATTAGTCAGCTAGAAAATTAGCGAATGGCTTTGCAAGCCAAATTTATTCCAAGGTGGCCATGATGGAGGGCGTTCGCCGTTCAAGCTTCTAGCATATGCCCAGCCAATAAGTATTCTTCTTTTTGTCCGCATGACTAGTTTAGGCAAATTAGCGAGAGGCAAAAGGAATATAACCAACTTTCAAAGCTGTGATATTATACTTACTCTGAAATAGATATCCATGGAAGTAGATTACTTTGCATTCCTGAAGGTAGGCAACCAACAAACTTTAAATGCTCATCTCCTTATAGCGATGACCATACCCCAGAGAACAAAGCCAATAGGGCAACGGCTGAAATAATCAATGCCTCGTGATGCTCAAATAAATTATAACTGTAAATGTTACATTCTACGTAGTCCATTTATTAAAATGAATTTCATTAAAATATAGATCATATAGTGGAAGGAGACCCTCAGACATACTGTACAAATTCAAAGAAGACGGACATACTAATAAATGTTGTTGATAAAAAAAACTAAAAGCTGTAAGAACTACTTGCAAACAGCAAAATCAAACGGAGAATGTGAACGAAACTGTATGATGACATAATAGTCCCGGAATAACATGGCTGTCGATTTCAAAAATGCCGTGACAAAACATGTATTATATCTGGAAATTCGGTATCAGCTTTTAATGCATGGTTAAAATGAAAAGATTTGATCTGAAACAAATAGCAACGCTTATATTTAACGCATAGTCCGGCATGTATGAATGAGCTGTGTTTTTTTTTTTATTAATCCTCCTCTATTATTCGAATGTGTAAATTCATTTCGAGTTATATATAGTCCTCCATTTTTCAGAAGCCTGATTTGAGTAATTGCTTCATTCTAGCACTATACCTTCTAAACCGGGAGAACCGTTACAACCAATTGACTTACAGCGATGCCTTGTATGGCTTTGACTATTGATTCTCGCAAAAGCTTTTCCTATGAACCAGTGAAGGGGTGAATGGTAAAATTAGTATATTAAACTATAAGTTATAATACCCTGGAAACATATGGCCATTCAAGACTGTTTCTAAACCAATGGCTCTTCAGTACAAGTATACATACATACACATGGTTAAGATAAAAATCTAAAATATAAATTAATGCTACACTCTGCAAACGTTGCAGTTTTTCAATTTTTTCACCGGCGGAGGCAAGATTCCTCCGTGCGGCTCTCTGGCGCAACCGTTGGTAGATCTTTTCTTGCTTTAATTTTTATGCGGCGTCGATTACCTGTTTTCTTAGGTGATAATTCGTTTTCCCTCTTTTAACTGGTACGGTATCGACTATTAAACAACAAATCTATATATATATATATTCGCTACATTAAACTATATATATATATATATATACTGTCGATCAAGGCAGGTTGGGGAAACGTCGGTTAGTATAAGTGGCTACTGATAATGATATCTCCCCCATAGTTAAGCGCTAACAAAAATTTATCGTCAGCCATTATATTTACCGTTTTTTCTCTATAATAGTCATCTTTTGTCCAACTTGATTTCACCTGCCGCATATATATATAGTTTTTGAATTACCAATAAAGTACAAAATATTGTGGAAATGGATGAATGATAGGGATTACCAACTGGTGATTAGGTAACAAGTTTAATAATAGGTTTATCCTAGAACCGGGAAATATATATATAGACTTATATACATTAGTGGTAACCAAATAGTGTTATGATAGAGTGCACGACATGAACTGCATCTTGAATCTACTCAAAATACATAAGAGATGTCTTCATGTGATGAAGAATGGCATAGGTGAACGAGTCAGAATCTGGAGAAGTTATAGAGGAGAAACACTATGGATCGTACTACTTTGAAAGTCTTTGTGCGGTTTGTAAATTGAAGTTCGACGTCAAGCACACCAGATAGTGCATAAGAGTTAAAAAGTCCTATGTATTCTTCATTGCCAGACTTACTGGAAGGTTTATCAACTAATTGAACTCTTAACGAATTTACTGCTTTCTTTCTCATAATACATTTTACTTGTAAAATATCAGCAGATTTTAACAAGTATAGTTATCTGCATCTGGACAGATACGATAAACGCTAGTTTAATTTTTTTTTTCAATCAAAGAAAACAGCGTTTGTGGTGAACAAATAACTGGTTTGAACAAGACGTGATTCTCGGTTTTGCAAGATTTCAAAACAGTTTCATCAGATACATTTGGGTGAGAATGATCCACAGAAACAAACGCTCACTGAAAAAAAAAAAGATAACTTCAAAAGCCCATTTTTTTATTTGAATCATATACAATAGAACAGGTTCTGAAAGGGCAATAACGGAAGCACATGGATCAATTGGAAGTCAAAAACGGCAGCGAATACGATATTTAATGAGTTGCCTTTGCAAAATACACTATCGTCAAAGAACCCATGTTAAACAAAAGGTAATCCCATTTATAATATACAGCGGATCTAACAACTCAAGACTGACTTTGAGAGAGCAAGACCAAAAAGTTGGGCAGCTTCATCTAAAGAAAACACATGGTACGATCTGGAATCGATAATGGAAACATCTTGAACATGCGGCTTTGAATTATATACTTCAGACGTTATTACCAATAGCATCAATGCCTTATGCAATTCTCTGATCATGAGCGGAGTTTATCAAGCTTAGATGATCTCTGACTGATCAGCATTCTTACACATCCAAGAAATCAGCAACGACCAACAATTCCAACGCCATTTCTGTAGGGATATCAAACTCGGGCACATCGACTGATTCCTTATACTTCAAGTTGTAATTCAAATACTCTATCACTTTCTCCAGTAACACTGCATCTAGTTCATGTAATTTGATCCTGTTGGTCGAGGACTCTTGGAAGGACGTGTTGAGCATACCTTTCAACGTGCCACTCACCATGGCTGCCTCTCTAGATACTTGAAATTGGTATCCATCATTAGATATAAGTGTGACATATGAAGGCAATTGAACTTCTTCGGCATCCGACATGACTGATAGTGACTGTTGGATTGAAAAACACAATGATTAAATGAAAAGTGGCAACGATGGGTGTAAATCTGATATCCGCTTTTATTTTCAGCACTCAAAACTTAAAAGTCGCGACGGCCTTAAACAAGCTGGTAGACCGTAGAACTTAGAACTTTAGAACTTAGAAGTTAGGAGGGGACGAGCCGACGCCTATCGACCAAAGGCAGGAGGGTGGATTTTCAAAGTGCGGGTTCAGTTTGAGCTTGGAGGTGTTCATGTTCATTTTGACCGGAAAGGGCATACAATCTACAGTATCGCATGCTTTGTATCAGATCAAGCAAAAATGACGACATCAAATCCAAGTTTAGGTTGGGAACGTCTACAGAATGTTTTTTACAGATCTCGAGAATGTTTCGAAATGCAGTGGGTGGATGAAGATGGCGAGCGGACGCTCAACTTGGAAGATTACAAAGTTGCAATTGCTCCATATGCTGCGGCAATTGCCCTTTATTCTTCAAAGAGTACTTCCGGACTTGCAGTTAACAAATCGATTGACCTTTATTCTGGATCTGGCTTGAAACTACGCTCAATATCATGGTTATCTTCAATAGGTGAAATCGTTGAACTTGGGTGGAACTCCAAGTTCCAATTGATCGTTGTGATGAGGTCAGGAAAGTTCCGAATTTACAACAATCTTGAAGGAGACTTTGATGAGTATGACTTGAAATCTGACTCGGATGTCATAGAGGTGAAATTTTGGTCTGAAGGTTTCGTGGCAAGATCCATTGATGACACTTTCAAGTGTATCTTAAACTACGAAAAGGTTTCGCCTGTTAGCCTCCCGCAGATGAGCTCGAAAGAAGAACTGAAAAGACAAATAGTAGGATGGACGGTGGTACCACCTTTATACAATAAAACTATCAAAGTTGTGGTGTCTACTGACATCAGTGTACTCATTATTGGTTCCGATAGCGTTACAGACACGAACTTTGTTGGAAGTGGTTCTTATACGCTGATGGCATTAGCATCAAATTGTGAATTCATTGCGTTGTATTCCCCAAAGAATAATGAAGTTTCAATAAGAACACTTGACTTTTCTGTTTTACTGAGCAGCTTCGAGTCGGACAACGATTCTCCACCAATACATTTAGAGTGGTGCAGCAACGATGCTGTCATCGTTTCTTACAAAGATGAGTTGAAACTAGTTGGCCCTTCAAAAGATTCATTGAGCTTTTATACCGATTCAATTACGTATTTGAAATCGGAAAACGATGGTTTGTACTTCCTCAACAATGATCGTTTGGAGTTTCTTGCCAGGGTCAACAACGTAACGATGGAAACATTCAAAATTGGTTCAACTTCTCCAAGTGCGATTTTGTTGGATGCGATTGATCAAATTGATCACCACTCTCCAAAGGCTAATGAGAATTTGGAAATTATAAAAGGCCATTTGACTGAAGCTGTTGACAATTGTATAAGGGCTGCTGCAGAGGAATTTGAACCATACTGGCAGAAAAAATTGCTGAGAGCTGCATCGTTTGGGAAGACAACCATAGATCTATACAATTCAGATGAGTTTGTTGATGTTTGTAACAACTTGAGAATTCTAAACATCATAAGACAACCTGAAGTGGGTATTTTCCTTACGTATTCTCAATATCTTGAACTTGGTGTTGAAAGATTGATAAAGTTATTGCTTCTACGCCAGCTACATTATCTTTCTGTGAAGATCTCAAACTTTTTGACCCTTCCCACAGATGATATTTTCATTGATTGGGCGTGCTGCAAGATCAAGCATTCGCTGGATCTGTCAGATGCAGATTTGCTATCCAGCATCTTGAAAAGGTTACTAAACAAGAATGTTTCGTTTGCACCGATCTCGATGATGGCATATCAAGAAGGTAGAGTGCAGTTGAGTATTAGCTTGCTCAATTTTGAAAAGGATACATCAAAAACAATACCTCTATTGCTTGAAATGGAACAAGATGATTATGCGCTTTTGAAATCAGATGAGAACATGGACGTCGATTCAATAATGTTTGTTTTAGTTACCCTTTTCAATAAGTTGTCTTTACCCGATTTTTTCAAGATTCTGGATGGTAAGCCTAATGCTGTAAGTCTTTTCAAATTGAAAATTGCATCAACAGACATGCAGTTGCTCAATGATTACTATTACCAAGCTGATTCCATACCTGGGTTAGCAGATATAGAGTTCCTTAAACTTGCAAAAGAAAAATCACTAGATAACGAGAAACAGATTCTCTCCAAAGCCTCAAAACTTCTAGGAAGATCCAAGTTTACTGATTTTGAGTCAAAAAGATTAAAAGACGAAATTAAAATAACGGACACAAAAGTAAAGTTTGAATCTGAGATACCAAGCGTCGCCAAAGCTCACTCTGCCAAACAAATCCTTAACGAAATCATAAAAGAAGACTTGAAGAAAGCAACCAAAGCATACAAGGATCTGAAAGTATCTGAAAAACAATTTTATTACAGTGTAGCTAAGACCCTAGCGAAGATCCCTGAAAGAAGACAAGAACTATACGAATTTGCAGCATCGAAAAAGTCTCCCATTGGTTATGAACCATTCTATTTAGAGCTTCTCAAAAACGGAGATAAAAGGCAGGCGTCAATGTACGTCGCTCTTTGTGCCTCTATGGACTACAGACAAAGGTCTAAGTGTTACATCAAATGTGGTGACTTTAAGAGTGCTATTGAAGAAGCGTTCAAGAAGAAGGACGTCGATATGTTGGAGTTGATACATGGCCTTACAGATAATAGTGTACACAAAAGACAGATTGATGATCACCTGGAACGGTTGACGGGATCTAGAAGATAGAAATGAAGAATATAATAGATTATATTATAGAATCGCAAATGAACAGCAAATTAAATTTACAACATAAAAGAAAACACAAGCAGCATTATAATGAACAAGTATAAAGTAATTCTAAAGTGGGGAATCAATTTCCAATTGGCTTCGCCGTAAAATCGCCATCTTTAACAATTCCTGAACTGAGACCTTCTTCACCTGTCAACCAGCTTGGAATGGACTCTGGGTCAACGATACCTTTAACCGAAAGTTCATGCAGACCTGCAAATATATCGTTTCCCATTAAGCGTAGTCGAATACTAGGAGCATCACCAGTTCTACCTTCTATCTTATTTACCACCGTAAAGTCACCAGATTGAATCGGAACCAACGAGGAGTATTCGTTCTTTTCGTATGCTCTCGAAAAGGTATCATCTTGTTCATTCTCGTCGTCTGAATTAATCTCGATCACATCTGATTTCTTTCTCTTATTGGTAGGGAGGTTCGTCGTCTCATAAAGCACGGTGGTTTTGAGTGGAACAGTTGATCCCTTAAATTTAATACTCGCCACTTTCTTACGGTGTATCAGCTCTTGTTCATCTTGAGACAGTTCGATGTCCATTGGTTGGCCAGCCAATCTCGAAGGATTCAAAATCAAATGTTCTGTAATGTCACCAAGCGGATTGATATCGACAGTTCCGTCGGCATATGGGGCCCAGCTTCCTAACGATTGACCAAACCTTGAGACACCTTTTAAAATATACATCGCCTCAAGTGTTCGCACTGGTGCTTCCTTGTTCTGAACAAGCTTTATCTGCCTTAAAGGGGTCGACACGGTCATTTCAACAGCCTGTAAGATGATTTTAGAAACAAGATCTTCTTCGTTACTTGATGAATGGATCAAGTTCGGAGAGCTTGTTGGGATTGTTAAATAATAGGGTCTGCGGGACACAATATCTGGCTGTCGCTTGTGATTCAAATTTGTACTATTGGCCCTAGATCTCTTTAGATGGACATACTCATACATTTGCAGTCTGACAATCACTAATGGAAATTGAGGGTGTCTAGAAATATATATATGAGTCAAATAGAGGTTGGAAAGACTTTTAATGAGGCGATCTAGAAAGGACTGAGAATCCAATGAAAAAATGAACTCTTCGAGTTCTTCATCTTGCTCGACGCTATCTACTTCTTTATTTATGATTCGTGCTGTAGAAGACGCCCAACTGAAGCCTGCTGGCTTGTCGACTAAAAGTTGAATGTCGATTTGTGCCAACTGTAGTGCATTCAATCCGTCGGGGTAAAAATCAACTAGTATTCTGTCAATCAACTTTCTTTTGGATGCAGATTGTAACTTCAACGCTCTGAGAACATCCAAAAGAGCATTGATTAAATCGATTTGTGTTATGCCTTGTTTTTTTTGAGCTTGTGTGACCTTTGGATGGGTAACTGGTATCTTTGTCCATAACTCGACCAAGTTGAAAAGGGACTCTGTGGAAAGTTTGCCCAACTCCTTTGAAGTAACCAAAGGAGAGAGTGGTGGTATGTAGCTATTGGAGAGAATCCCTGTCTGTTTCAATTTATGTCCTCTCATTATTAGTTCATTTGTGAGCGATGAGACGTGAGCAAAAAGAGTGATATACCAACTGTACCCTCAACTGAAGAAAATCAAATCAAAACAACAACAAACGTTAAGCGGCTCGATCCCCAGAATCCCAGATCTGCAAACTCCGGGTAATCAGCGTGGTCATTGATTATGTCATCTGAAAAAAAATTTAAAGAAGAAATTTTTTTGTTTTGGGGATCTATTTTTTTTTTTTTTTTTAATAATTTGCATAGGATACTAGATAATCCGGTTTTAAACTGAAATTTAACAACATATTTCTGTTAATCCTAGTATTCATCTACTTCATTCGAAATGAGTGACGCTATTGATTCCCACTCGGCTTTTGGTAATGCTGCAGACAACGAAATTGACACCAAGTTGGACAGAAGAACCTTGTTTGTTCGTGCGATCCCATTAGATGCCACAAATGAAGAATTGAACGACTACTTTTCAGAATTTGCGCCAGTCAGACACGCTGTTATTGTCAATGACAACGAACATAAATCGAGAGGTTTTGGTTTTGTTTCTTTTACACAAGATGAAGATGCTGTCATAGCTTTAAAAGAATCTAAGACAAAGAAATTCAAGGATAAGCTACTACGAGTTGACGTTGCCAAACGAAGAGAACGTAAAGAAAAGGCGTCCAGTAAAGAATTTAAAAAACCAGATACACAATCACAGGAAGTCACCTTAAAGAAAAGTGCAAAGTTAATCATCAGAAATCTACCTTGGTCTGTTCGTGATCCAGAAGAATTAAAAAAGGTTTTCAGTCAGTTTGGATCTGTTAAGGACGCACACATCCCAAGAAAGAAGGGTGGAAGAATGGCAGGGTTTGCTTTTGTTACAATGAACAGTCACAGTACTGCAGAGAAGACCATCAAGAACTGTAATGAATTGAAGATTCATAATAGAGAAGTTGCTGTTGATTTTGCTATTGACAAGTCAAGATGGGAAGATTACAAGCAGAAGGCAACTGATCTTCAACAGCATAGTGGAGAGTCCGACAACGACAACGACGATAGCAGTAGTGAGGAAGATCAGAAAGAAGAAGAGAAACAAAACAGTGAAGATCCTGAAACCGTCAAGGATGATGAAAACGACGAGGATGATGATGCTGGCGAAGACGAAGGGGAGAATGATACTGATGACACTGATTTGGGTGATACAGTTATTGACATGGATCTTGACGCTGAAGAAGACAAAAAGGAAAAAAGGAACAAACAAGAAAGCTTTTCTGTTTTTGTTCGTAATGTTCCATATGATGCTACCAGTGAATCGTTGAAAGAACAATTCAGCAAGTTCGGGCCAATAAAGTACGCTTTACCTGTGATGGACAAAGAATCAGGATTATCCAAAGGTACAGCTTTTGTAGCATTCTATAAATCGTCTGATTACGAAGACTGTTTGTTGAATGCCCCGGAAGTTAATCCTAACTCTATGTTGATCCCAGATGATGTGTCACCATTGTACGTCTATGAAGGTAGAATTTTACAGATTAGTGCTACTGTCGATAGAGAATCTGCTGCAAGATTGACTGAGAAGAACTCCAACGCACGTAAGGAATTATTGGGCAGATCCCCAACGGAGAGAGACAGACGTCATCTTTTCTTGTTGAATGAAGGTAGAATCACTGCGGATTCTAAGCTGGCCAGTGTTATTTCAAAATCGGATTTGGATATCAGAGAGAAGTCATATAATTTGAGAGTGCAGCAATTGAACAAGAACCCAACATTGCATTTGTCATACACCAGATTGGCTATCAGAAACTTACCCAGATCCATGAACGAAAAGGCATTGAAAGCATTAGGTAGAAAAGCTGTTGTCGAATTTGCTAAGGAGGTGAAGGAGGGCCAAAGACAGCCCCTCAGTAAAGAAGAAAATTTGAGATCTAGTAAACACCAAGATTATATCAACGAAAAGATAGGAGTAACCGAAGAACAGAAGGCAAAACAAAAGAAACCTGGTTTAGTTAGACAGGCTAAGATTATCAATGAAGTTAAAGGTTCTGGTGAGTATGGTAGATCTAGAGGTTATGGTTTCTTAGAATTTAGAGATCACAGATCTGCTTTGATGGCTTTGAGATGGATGAACGCTCACGAGGTAACTATCCCTGAAATCTTAGAAGGTTTGACTGAAGACCAAAGAAAGGTTGCTGACGCAGAAGGTTTGATTCAGAAGAGAAGATTGATTGTTGAATTTGCCATTGAGAATGCTAAGGTTGTCCAACGTAGAACAGAACAATTGATCTTGAGTAAGAATCAAGACATGAAACAAAAAAGAAATAGAGAAGCAGCAGAGGCTAATGGTGATGCATCCCAACCTGATCAAAAGAAGGCTAAGACCGATCAAGGTGATTCAAATGATAGGGAGATGAAGAAGAGGGCAAACAATAAAAGAGGTCACAAGAAGGGTAACATGAATAAAGGTGCAAAGAAGACTTACAGTGGACCGTCGAGAAGTATTAGAGACGATAATGAGAACAGATCGTTTAATGGCAGCAAGGGGAAGTCTAGTAAGTCAGGAATGTCCAACGATGTGAAAAGATTAATCGGAATAAAAAGAAAGAGAAAGCAAAGTAAGAAATAATTTTTAAGGGTGTATAGACTATTTAAAACATGATATTTTGTAACTTAGGCATTTTAATTTTATTTGTACTTTTTGTTGATTCGGTCTATTACAGTCAAAAGTGCTCTTAGTTAATAAAAGAATGTGAAAGCATAAATGGTATTATTAGTCCGTTCCATTCGAGGAAATCAAGAGAAAATTGAGTCGTGAAAAAAGTAATGTACAATGAAGTGTCTAAAATAAACGAAAAATGTAAAAGGGGGAAAAATCGTCGAAAAACACGATTTTTAGTTAGTGATCTCTAGGAGGTCTCTTCATCAAGGCCATAGTGTTTTCAACCCATCTATCAGCTCCACCCTCCATGGCCATGATTTCATAGATCGATTTGGCAGCCAAGTTGTTCGACTGGTACCCAATAACCGCAGCATTTCTGGTCGATGGAATTCTCAACATCTCCCTTTCGACTTTCCATCCAAACATGGTAGCAATATCCTCGACGTGATCCACCAATGATGCATACCTAGAGTTGGAGGAGTACGAGGTGCTCTTGTTATTAGCTTGTATCTGCTTATTTGAACTGTATCTGACTTTTTCACCGTTCAAGTTGTGTGAACAGCAAGGAATAACAATGAATGGATAACCAAACAAGGGAATCCAACAAGTCAACTCATCTGAGTGATTTCCGATAATGAACGTGTTTTTAGGAAACTCAACGGTGTTGACCTGTGGAGAACTCAACAATTCAGCTGAGGTATAGCATTCAACCATTTGGACTTTACTTTGTGAATACTGCGGTAGTTGATGGTCAAGCTTGGTATTACCCTGGTGTTGCGGTTTAGGTTTCAAAGGAACCTTGAACACCAGACCATTATCCAGAAGATGAGGCTGCACGGATCTGATGGCTGGGTGGGGTCTGAGCAAGACGGCTGGTACAATAACCTGCTCTTTCAATTTGGACTGGACTTCACTAGGATATGTCGCCCATGATTTTCTTGCTCTAGCATCGATACCAAAACCTTTGTACCCTTCCATTGATAAGATATAAACTAGTAAACCATTACCGCATCCAAGGTCTCTAAATTCAAACGATTCCTTGTTTTCATAAATAGTGTTCCAAAATTCGATCAAGAAAGCAGCAATAGCAATGTCTTCAAACACATGCTTCCTTGGATCTGTAGATTCACACCAGTTGTCTACCAAATTCTTTGCGTGCTTTTGTTTTAACGTGATGTATCTATCTTGGAAAGCGACTTTGGAGACAACTAAATCGTGGTTGACTCTTTTCTGGTAACCATTCATAACACCATTGGAGTGTTTTCTTGCTGTGTTCAGTAATCTAAACGCAATTCTGATGGCCCTTTCAGTTGGACTCAAATTTTGGAAGTAAGAAACAGATTGATTAGCGAATGGTAAATAATGAATCGAAAGTTTGTTATTTTGGTACAATATACCAATGGATTGCACTTCAGGCAAATAGAACGGAACCTCCTCTGGATCTGAAATATGCGGTGTATAAACAACTAATGTGGAATTTTCTTTGCTATTGTTTAAAATAAGGCAAGTTTGGTTAATAATATAATCCTTGGATGGGTTTCTAGGAATCATTCTTCTGACAATTTCCAAGCTTGGTCTGAAATTTTCACTTAAAGGAACTTTTTTTATCTCCAGATCATCCATATTTCTTGTCAAAATCTTTTCATCTTCATTATTCACAGTAGTCTTAATGTTTTTGTTGTTGTTTAATAGCAACTCTTCTGGGTTTTCGTTGACATACTCTTCCACCGTTGGCTCATCGGAGTTCTCGCTGTAGAAGTATTTGTACTCTTTCAATATATCTGCCCTTAAAATAACAGTTGAATTGATATTTGGATTTCCGATTAAGTTGGACATGGCCGTTATATAATGATGAAGTTTGAATTCAACATCCATCTCAAAGATACCACACCAGTCTTTTCCCAAGACTGACTCCTTGTCTCTGATGTTTGGGATCTCATTGGGTTTTAACGTTGATTCTAAGTTTCTTCTTGGTTGTTCAGACCATTTCAATGGTGATGATGTCTCATTTTTAGATTTTGAAGGTCTGCCTAAATTATCACTTTGCATCGGTGAAATAATGCTAGGTTGTGGAGTAACGATTTCTTCTTCAAAAAGCTCCTGAGCCTTTGGGTCAGGTGAACCCTCGGAAGATGACATTGTGAAACAGTGAAGGTATTTAATAGCTACCGATTCAACTCAGATCAGCAGATGGAGCTGATGACAATGCCCAATAGTGACTGGAGCCAATAGAAGGTAAATTTTTACCATTAAGGAACGAGGCAAAAATAGCCTCTAAACCTTCGAATGTACTTACAAGCAGATCACTATGATTCATAAAATTTTTCAAGATCTTTTAACTTTCACCGTGCAGAGATGCGATGATGCAGGTATAGATTAATTTTATTTATATATATATATATATTAAGTTGCACTGCCTGAAAATTTGAAACGATCTCTGCAAGAGAAGTCTGCTGCGCCACAAGTATATGTGATGTGCCGGATCTAGCAGCGCGCAATCGTCTCCACTGCCCGGGACGCGTTCCAGCTTCCAGGTAGTTAGTCTGCAGACTGCGACTCTGCTGGAACTGGAAGGCACCGTAATAAGCTACTGTACGCAGGCGTAGGGCGTAGGCAAGCCATTTTTTACCAAGCCCTGGCTGGCAGTGGGCACCGCCACAACAGAAACGCAATTTATCCCAACTGGGATAAAAGCCAGCTTGAAGGGAGGCGGCGCCACTGGCAGGAGTCGGTGGCCCAGGCTGAATTTGAGGTTCATCACCAGCTTTCTTTTGTTCAGCTGTTCCGTTTGACAGTATCTGTCTTGCTGGCCGTCTTTTCCTCTTCTGAAACTGTGATTTGTTCTTTTTGTTGATTTTAACAGAGTACCCAAGTTTGAATATTAGGAGTGTACTCTATAATACATTTAGCCGAAATAACTGTTCGCTATACTTGCACCATTACCTGAGATTGCTTAATTTGATATCTATAATAGGTTATAAATAGAAAATTTTTGTTTGCTGATTGTTACATAGGAAAGGATCCGAGCACATATATACCACCACTACACAAAATGTCTGCATCCTCATCACAATTTCAGCAATTAGAAAAGCTAGGTGAAGGTACCTACGCCACTGTCTACAAGGGAAGAAATAGAGCACTCGGAACCTTTGTTGCTTTGAAAGAGATCAATTTGGATTCTGAAGAAGGTACGCCATCGACTGCCATCAGAGAAATCTCATTGATGAAGGAACTTAAACATGAAAATATTGTGACATTGTACGATGTCATACATACTGAGAACAAACTAACGTTGGTTTTCGAGTATATGGACAAAGATTTAAAGAAATACATGGATGCTCACGGTTACAACAAGAACGGAGCTTTGGAACCTCAACTAGTGAAATCTTTTATGTTCCAGCTTTTAAGAGGTATAATCTTCTGTCACGACAATAGGGTGTTGCACCGTGATTTGAAACCACAAAACTTATTAATTAACAACAAAGGGGAGTTGAAGTTGGGTGATTTTGGATTAGCTAGAGCTTTTGGTATTCCGGTTAACACTTTTTCTAATGAAGTTGTCACTTTGTGGTACCGTGCTCCTGATGTTCTTCTAGGTTCCAGAAACTACACTACATCGATTGATATGTGGTCTGCAGGTTGTATTCTGGCGGAAATGTTCACCGGTAAGCCATTGTTCCCTGGTTCTTCTAACGAAGATCAAATGTTGAAAATATTCAGAATTATGGGAACGCCTAACGAGAGAACCTGGCCTGGTGTTACAAACTACCAAAATTATAAATCCAACTTCAATGTTTTTATTCCACAGGATCTAAGAGTTTTGATCCCTAACATCGACAACCTGGCTTTGAACCTACTTCAAGGCTTATTGCAGATGAGACCAGAGGCCAGACTATCTGCTAGGCAATCTTTACAACACCCGTGGTTTAATGAATATACTGGTAACGGTGTGAACACCGGATATGATCAGCAGATACTGCAGCAACAATAGGGACTGTCCTGCTAAATGAAGTGGGATTTTGAATTCCACAGTCATTGGTTAAAATGTCACTATTTCACATATACTTTCTCGCATCTTTATATCCCTTTTATCTTTCCTATTTTTACTTCTTTATTTTTTATATTGTATGTTTTCTCCTTCTTTTTGCCTTGGTGTTCATCTTTATTTTTTCTATCAAAATGCTTGTTTTGTTTCCCATTTCTTGCCGAGTTTTTGGCAATATTTTTACTTCTACTTCTGCTGCTGCTACCGTCGCAGCCGCTTATAATTATCATTTATTTATTTAGCGTTTCTACGTGTATGCTTAAAACGTCATTGAGTTTCATCGAGTTATTACCTGCTCTTCTTTTTCGACTTTTTCGTAGTTTGTCTACTAACTTGATTCAAAATGGTACTCGTTGGGTTCACCCCCTCCGTTTCAAGTATAGACAAAGCTTTGAGGTCTTTGCTATCAAAGATATATTGCCAGAGTGAAAGATCGTCACTCAACTTCTCCTTATCAAAGTGCTGCAATAGAATTGGAACGAGGGCAAATGCATTGGTTGAAAATGCTGTCGTAAGGGTGCTCGACTCATGCAGTAGAAACTGTTCTTGCTTTGGAGCCAAGCACTTACGTTCAGCTGGATCAAATCTCGACTGCTCAGTCTCTGATTCTGGTTCCTCAGATTCCGAACTCGAAGACGCCGAGCTAGAACGGGAACGGGAACTGGAACTGGAGTTGGAGTCTGAATCCAAATCTGAGTCCGAGTCTGAGTCCGAAGACGTTGAATCGTCTGAGCTACTGGAACTGTCGTTGTTGTTGGCACCCTGCGTATTTTCATTACCACGCTCCTGTACATTCGAATCTAGAAAAGCTTTTCTAGAGTCCAAAAGAGTTTTAAAATAAAAGCATCTCAACTCGTAACTATCTTCATCAGAAGCAATGATATCCTCATCCACCGCCATGTGCTTTGCCGGTTTTCCTGTCGCTGACTTGGCTGCTGCATCGTTCAAAAGAAGCATCAACATGAATATATAATCTAATTTGTATCTATAATTTGTCACGTTATGGTTAATTAGATATTTTATCAATTTCAATTTTCTCTGATAATCACTGTGAATGTAATCAATGTGGGATGGTTCATAGCAACTAAAATATGGGAACGCAATTGGGGTATTCTTAAATTTTTCGACAATCGTCACCTTGGTTTGGTTCTGCTTAGCCAATGCCGATGATCTTAATGCCGCAACATCTTTTGCTACTTTCTTTATTGCATATTTCGGTAGTATTAGATCAATCCTCAGTGTCTCAAAGTAGGACCTTTTCATATAGGAATGGAAAAGTCCCTGTTCATCCATCACTTTCAAAACATAAGCCGACTCGTATCTTTCTTTCGAGTTGTAATTGGCCTCATCTGCATCGCTCGCCATTCTCAAAACGTCCAATCGTGTCAGTAATGCGTTTTGAGTATGATCATGGTCTTCCTCATTACTGACTCTTCTCTTCAAGAAACTTTGTTTCCTTGCCCGACATTCAAAAATGTGAAGATAACGGCTCTCAAAAAACACCCTATCTATATAACCTTTGTTCTGTTTGATAAGTGCGTTAAATCGTTTATTCACCCAAGATATGTTGTTCACATTTTCTGACAAGATGATAATTTTGATAAGGATCTCTGGAGGTAACTCCATAATTGAATGGATTGACATCTTTTGTTTCTTTGATTTATGACTGGTTTCATTACTGTAGTCATCGATCTCTTCTTTATCATCAAGAGTGGTCGCACGATAGTAGGCGTGACGTCTAAAGTCGGGCAATAGAATACCTCTTGAATCCCTCTTATCGGTGTATTTCTCGTTGAAAAGGCCAGCAGAATCCCAAGGGATTAAGAAATTCCTGGAGTCCAAAGGTCCAAACTTCTTGAACTGGCTCTTCTTTCGGCTACCTCTATTAGTACCGTTAGCTGGCTTGGTGTTGTTTGGCAAGTCTACGTCATCGTAGCTAAATAAAAACCCTGGAATGATGAAGCCCATTTGACCACCGTACTAATCTAGATTAAGAGAAGGAATCTACAACAAAAAGGAATTATGGTGAAGGGATATAAAAAGTAGTCCTGGCAAGAATTCTATATATGAAAAAATGTTGCGTCGCTATCTGGGAGATCAGCGACGATCGTCTCACAAAGCTCTTTGCGGCGGTGCTCCAAACTAAATTCAAAAGAGGGAGCTAAAACTTGCGGTGTGCCTTCAAAGAAGTACTTCTAAATGACCACTAGTGGGTAACATCGCGTGTAATTCTAACCAATTGATATATTCATTGAATTAAAATCTATTACCGTGTGCTCTATTTCATTCGGTGTCTAGATTTCAGAGTGCGCATTGCTCCAACGCACCTCAAAAAAGGGCTTCGAAGGAAGGGACGGATTTTGGAGGATGAGCTGGGCTCTGACCCAAGGCTCTGACTGATCACCATTTGAACATGGACAACGGATAGTCAGATACTAATAGTTTCAGTGTAGAAAGCAGCATGTATATACAAATTGGCATGAAAATTGAAGATGAGAACAGTTATTGGATCATGCATAAATCGTGGGGGAAGAGTTCTCAATCGTTCGGGAATCGGGATTGAGCTTTCGCTGGGCAGTTGGACGCGCCAGTTCCCCGAAGGGGCAAGCCGTTCCCCCAGGTTCGAGGGGGGATGCCCTACCAGGCTGTTATCTATATAGCCCACAAATTGACCTCATCTGCATCTGCTCTGAAGTTTCCCTTCATCTGTCTCTTTAAGTTCTCTATTTCTCTTGATTTTGTCGCCAACGTTAGAACTACTTGCGGCAACATGACTTTATTTGGAGTGGCTCCTTTCTTTGTTTCTTCATTGGCATCGGTTGCAGTGTCTGAGTTACTTTTCAACAGATATTCCCTTGAAATTGAAGAATTCCTAGAGTCACACAAGAAATCGAGAACTAAGTCACTGACTCGTTTTATTTACAATATCCACCTTCAAGTGTCGTCACTGCTGACCAAAGCTTATCAATTCCTGTTCGATCGTAAATCACCATATCATGGAAAATATGGAGGAACAGTGGACCATATGGTCGTCTTCCCAATCAAGTCTGCAACTAGAGGTATCAAGGTGACAGAATGGGAAGTTGATGAATATGGTTTGAAATATGACAGACAGTTTATGTTTGCCGTTATGAGTGATGAATTGAAATGTTACAAACCTCTAACGTTGAAAGATTCTAATAAGTTGTTTTTGTTAGATGCCCAATATGATGCTACTGATAAAATGTTCAAATTTACTTATCCTGTTTCCAATGCTGATGGAGAAACCGGTGAAATTGGTCACTTAGAATTGCCATGTATTGTTACTCCTGATTTTGTTAAGCAATCTAGTTCGCACGGAGAGGAACAGGTTGATATTTTGCTATGGGCAGTCAAGATGAAAGGATATATTTTAGACCAGATTCTATCTCCCATCTTTTTAGAGTCTATGGGATTGCCAGCTAATACTGTTTTACTGTATTCTCCTAACGGTAAGTTATGCAGAATTGGTTCGCCAAAATCTGTCAAAAGAAATACTTTATTTCAGGATTACTACCCTATTTTAATGTGTTCTAAAGAGTCGTTTGACCAAGTTAAAGAGGCGGTCGGCGATGCCGGCGATTATTTGAAGATGGAAAGTTTCAGGGTGAATTTAATTATTAGAGATGTGGAAAAACCTTTTGTTGAGGATCTGTACTACAAGTTGGATATAATATCTCAAGATTTGAAATCTAGATTCAACTTCACTGCAGCTTTAAAATGTATCAGATGCTCTGTCCCTAATATCGATGTTGAGAAAGGGGTTATGGATAAAAAGGGAACGATTTCCAAAGTTATGAGCAAATACCGCAGAGTTGACGAAACAAATCCATACTCTTCCTGCTTTGGTATTTACTTGATTAACCACCAAACTAATTTTGTGATTAAACAAGGCGATACAATCGATTTATTATCCAAAAAGTGCAAGAAGATGGATGAGGACCCATTTAGTTGATTATGGCATTCTTTCCCCAAAGTGTTTATGTCATCTTGTTTGTTTGTGTTTTGTTTTCCTCTTTTATTTTATATCATTTTTCAATTCTATAAAGCCGGTTGCTTTTACGCTAATTTATTGGTCTACATTATTGATGTATATGTCTGGTATATATTGCCATTCCCATTGAAAATGAATTTATCTATTTATCTAATTAGATAGCTGCAAATAGCTTAGTCATAGTTGATAGCTACCCCACCCGTACCTAGAACTCTGTTAACTGTAGCTTCGTCGACATCCTTCAAAATGACATGAACGTGAGCTAACGATTTGATACTTTGTAAAGCGGCCCAGTTCTTAAACCATGCAATATTTTCCCTAGGAATACCCAACCACTCAACAAAGGTGGACTGGATGTATTTTTCAATTAATGCCTTGTCAGCGTCCGAGATGTCACCGACTTCAGAAGCTGGGTCTGGCAAAAGTGGGAACTTGACCCAAACACACAAGCTCTCTGAGTTTTCGATAAAATAAGGAAAAGTGTTTCTAGTGATCATAATATCGTCTGTGTTTGCAAAAGGACGTTCATCGGCACACTGCAAATGGTTGTTCAATATATCTTGCGATGAAGTGTTCAATGGAGTATCCTTTGGCATCCAGAACAGTTCGTTGACAATGATGTTGGTGATTGGGTCAATGCCAGCAGTCTTCAATCTGATCTTCTGGGCATCATATTTGTCCATAACCTCTTTGGCCCTGTAGAGGTTTTGAGTTTGCATGCCGACAATGTGGTCTCTGGCTTCTTCAAAAGGCATCGGGCTCGATCCAACAGACATGGTGGTTAGTTATCTATCTTAAACGTGTGCTACTTGGATTAAGAAAACGAAGGGAATATATAAATCCAAATTTTCTTCTATGCGAGACAGTAAAAGTATGCGGGAATGTGCCTATATGTTATATACATGTTATATATATATATATACATCCAATATCAAAACCCACACGTGTGGAAACGTGTCATGTCTCGAAACCGAAGACATGGTAACAGTTTTTCCGGTTTGTCGGATAAACAAAGAGAATCTGCGCGCACTAACTAATTTGACGCTTTTAGATAACATGCCTTTCGAATTTCAGCGCCAACACCTCACTGAGAGCCTTAATGACCAAATGTGGTAATATATATACAAATAGTTATCACCCAAATACGATATAACGCAATAAAAGCATAAACAACAAAATTTAATTAACTGACGAAGGATCCAGATGCCTGATAAATCAAAAATTGAAAAAAGACCGAAACTCAACGGTGATAGAGTCATAACTTGGAACGTATAATCTCATCATCATAATCTAAGGCAACGCCGCCAGTTCCCAAAACTTTATTCAATGCATCCTCCGGGACTCCTTTCAGAATTACATGAATATGTGGTATCGATTTGATACTTTGCAAAGCTGCCCAATTCTTAAACCAGCCAATATTCTCTCTTGGTATTCCTAACCACTCCACAAAAGTTTTGCGTATGTAGAGTTCTATGAGTTGTTTATCGTGAGCAGAGATATCACCAACAGATGACTTTGGATCTGGTAACAACGGGAACTTCACCCAAATGCAAATATGTGTAGTATCGTCTTCTAGATAGTATGGGAACGTATTCTTCGTTATAATTACATCATGAGTATTTGCAAAAGGTCTTCTATCGATATAGGTGATCCGGTTCTCTATTAGTTCCAACGAGGGCGTTGTCAGCGGCGTGTCTTCAGGAACCCAGTGGAGTTCTTTCACAATCAAATATGTGACCATATCGATTCCTAGCTCTCTTAGCCGTATTTTATGATCCGTGTATTTGTCCATACATTCCCGAGATCTGGTAAGCAAGTGGATCTCGTTCGACTCGATAAAGTGCTTCACTTTCGAGAATGGCATAGGACTTGTTCCGATAGACATGATGAGGGTTTGTGATATGCGAATAAGAAGTCTTTGAGACAACGGAATTGGGTAAAGAAAGATAAAGCTATAATATATATATATATACGATTAGCTATAAAAAGCCTATCAGGTTAACTGACTAATGCAGATTCCCGCTTCTAGAAACTGCCTTTCCAGGCTATCTTCAGATCCAAGGCGCCGTGCGGCGCCCCTTCCCCAGGAAGCCTTTGTTGCCTGTAGAACAGTTGTACACTATAGCCCGTAGACTTGAACATATATCATATTATATATCAGTCTATGAAGGCAGGTTGGGCAGGTGTCGGTAAATATAAGTGGTTAGTGATAATTATAAAACCGGTTGATATCTCCCCCATAGTTAGGCGCTAACACAATTTATCGTCAGCCATTACACCGTTCGTTCTCTATAATAATCATCTTCTGTCCAATTTGATTTCACCTGTTGTGTACATAATGTGTTCCAGTCAAGACACCACAAAATTGTTCCTCAATCTATTCATTTTTTGGCCATTACAATTTGTAGATTTAATAGTCTTTAAAAATACACAAATGTCTACTAAACATCCTTTGGGTATATAGCATATAATCATTACCTATTATTACGGTATTGCTTTGTGATGCATGCTCCTATCGCCATTGGTTAAAGCAAATAGATGTGTTGCTGTGGTTTGAGGTGTTTGAGTCGTGGAATATGGAATATTGGGCACTAAGACCAGAAAACACCACCATCTCTGGGGAAAGCAAACGTAGATAGGGATGTATCAATTATATGTCACGTGAATTCTTTATCATGTGATTAACCTCCACGTGACAAGTAAAGCCTCGCCCCTATTATTTCGAATTTCGAGAAGGTTCGTGAAAACTTTGGAATTTGGACGAGCACAGAAGAGGAATAGGTTATGTAAGCCGAGACTGCCCAATGCTCTTGCGCCACGACATCACCCCATCCATCACGCCTTCTCTAGGGAAGTCTTGCTCCCTGGTGAGCCATTGACCAATGAATGGGACGTCTCTGTTTTCAAGGCTAGCACGGTACGGCGTGAGATTGCAGATTTGAGATAGTTCGACGCATATAAAAAGTGTTGGATATCCTACATTTTCTTCTTTCTCCTTTGATATAGTTAGTCGTCTATCATTCTTCAATTAAAATTCAAAATATTCAATTACAAATATGGATCAAAGTTTACAACAATTGCTATCGGAGCTTTTAGGCTCTCAATCGGAAAGCGTGCCTCAGAGACCTTCATACCCTTCGTCGAGATCTGGAGTTCCAAGATCCGGCTCTCAGCGGAGAGGGTATGCTCCTAGATCAAGTTATGAATACCCTTATTTCAGATTTACTGGAGATGAACCTGAGCCTGAGCCTCGCCATCCTGCGTTCTCGTTTGCTTACCCTTCTGCAGAAAGAGCAAGAAGAGATCCACGTGTCTTCCGTTTCGCGCCTGAGATCCCTCAACCACAAAGAACTCAAGCAGATCGTTCCCCTTTCTTTAACTTTAGATACGCAGATCCATCATATGGTGCCGGCCGTTATCCTGGCTACCCTTACTATTATGAGGATGATGATGACGATACTGATTACCAACAGGCCGATGTTGATAGAGAGGATAACATGCCCCAATATTTTGAAAGGGATGAGGATGCTTCCAGGTCAAACCCTTCTGATGAAGCTCAGTATAGAACATTGAATGATCTATTTGCTCCATATTTCACTAGAGGAACTATCAATCAACAACCTCAAAAGTATGGCAAGTCATTGCAGCCGGAAACGAATGAACAGGAAAGAAAGCAGTCTCAAGCGGAAGCTAAAGCTGCATTTGAACAAGAACACGAAGCAGAGACAGATGCTGAGGCCGCTGCTTCTAGCAACGAACAGCCGGAAGAGTCAAAGCCTCAGGACGATGAGCAAGCGAGGGATGAGGCTATCAAGGAATTATTGATCAATGCTTTGAAAAAGAAAGCAACACAAGCTGAAAGGGCACCTGCTCTTGCACAACCTAAACTTTCCAAGAGAAGATCGACCGTGAATTCGTTACAGCACAGCAACCCTTCTGGGGCTTCTCTGAAGGTGGATCCGCTACAGGTTTCTGCTCCTCAATTGAAAACAGATTTGCCGTTTTCTCCACCTATTAATGTCTATGATTTTGTTGAAAACTATATCGTTGTCATGTCTTTGCCTGGTGTTTCTAAGGAATTTGTTGATATCGATTACCATCCTACTTCTAATGAGATTGTGATCAAAGGTGAAGTCCAAAACAAATATCTATCTGATGATCCTTCGGTTGACAACACACAGATCTTAAAGGTCTCGGAACAAAGATTTGGATCCTTTGAGCGTGTTGTCAAACTGCCTGCTTTCCCAGCTGTTGATGAAGACCGTATTCAAGCTAAATTCAACAACGGTTTATTAGAGATCAAAGTTCCAAAACTTAAAAAGGAAGAACAGGCCAAGAGGGCTGTCAAAAAGGTTACTTTAGAAGATGTTCCGGACGAAGAGTTAGTGAGAGAGAGTCAAACTGATTATATTTAAAATGCTTATGTAGCTTCTCTCTGTGTTTTCGAAAAATGTTATTTTATAATTAGGCAAGAAAGATTAAAGTAATGATAAACTGGTGATTAAGTAATGTTGAATCTATATGGGATGCTTTCATCCACAGCTGCGTACTGTACATCTAATTCCCACAGATTTGCAATCCTCGGGTACAGTTAACTAGATCTACTCCAGCCGATAAACACCACATCATATAGCATTCTTCACTGCTTATCCACATCACTCCCATAGTATTCTATCTCCAGTACGTGTATGTACTGTAAGTGTATAATCGATCCTCATTCTTTACTCCTTCATTAGAATGATAAGTTCTCGATATATGTTATATATTTAGAAGGAATTAGTATATCACGTATGTTTGGGGGTCATTATGAAGGTGCTATTTATTACTTAATTAATAAATTCATTCGTGAGTAACTCATAAGGCTCCTATGAATCTTACTAAGACGGGTGTTGTTCTTCAGAAAGATTTTTTTGGTTAAGAAATCCTCACTCATTTACCGAGGCAAAATTTCTAGAAAGGTTTGAAAAATCCTGAGGAAATAAGGGAAACCCCACTGAGAATAGATTTTATTATTGTTATTCGCAAACGGTATACGTAAAAATTGGGACATTCGATGAGAAAAGTTTCATTTTTTTAATTCAATGTTCCAAACGCCAAATTGATTAAAAGTCCCCACAAAAAGCTTTTAATGCCCTACAATGGAGTATAGCTATATATTCATCCTTGTATGTGCAACAATAACTTTGAAATGTGGGGGTGAAAAATGAATATTTTTGAGCCACATGATGACGTAATAATACATAAATTATCAAACGATTTAAAATTTTTTTCAGGACTCATATTTAATTAGAAGTATATATATATACTTCAACTATAGGCTCATATTCGCTTTCAAATACATTGGAAATTTTCTCATAAGTTATGGCACCAAAGAGACCAATAGGAATTGGAAAAGCTTCAAAGTCGAAGAAGTCCAAAACAGCAGCCTCTGATACCGAGGCTTCTAAATCAGATCAGCAACAGCTACTCCATTCGGAAAATGACCAACCGGAATTAACCAACGAGTTGACAGTTGAGTTAAGTGAAGAGGTTAATCCTGATGATCCATTGGCTCAATTATCAGGTCTATGGAGGACATGGCTGAATTCAGAAAGAGATAACGAATTGATCTTGAATGGTATTATCCATGAATGCGATCGCATGATTAGAAACTGTAAAGAGAATGGGGGTAACGAAGACATCCAATTAACTCCTGAGTTTTACCTTATATATGGACGTTCATTAGCAGATCTGGCTCAATTTCACACAGAAGTGGGAGAAGAAGAAGAAGAAGAGAAGGTGGACGACGTGGGAACGAGCGACAATAAGAAGCAGTTGGATACAGAAATTGAAGGGGACAAAGTCTCCGACTTTTTCGAGAATGCGTTGGATAGAATTGATACAGGCATTGAAAAGTTTGGTAAAAGCGCTGCAGTATTATATTTCGCAAAAGCTGATATCATCTTACACAGAATTCCTTTGGAGTTTATTTCCAAAATGAATTGCGATTCAACAAGAAAAGAGTTCCCGAACATTACTGAACTATTACAAGAATCTATTGACAGTTATGAAACTGGTGTCGAAATATCTGAAAGAGAAATGGAGTTTGAATTGTTCAACCAAGAATCGACACTAGATATTTTGAATTCCTTAGATGACCTTTTGGACATCATCGATAACTTTGGAAAACAACCCACTGAAGGTTTAGACAGTGATCAAGAAGACGAAGATGGAGAAGACTTAGATAACATTGTTGAAGAGGTGAAACTTTCGAAGAAGCACCCATTATATGAGATCCAGCACAGTGAAAAATTCAACGAGTTTTGGAGGGCTGCATCGCTAAAACAGCTGTCGCTTTTGGATAAGATCGAAACACCCAATGCTTCGCTAAGAAGAAAGTTGTGCAAAAAGATTGGCCAATCGTATTTGATGGAGGCAGAGGGTCCAATATCGATATTCACTACTTTGGAGTATGATTCCGATAACGGAGATGGGGAAGATGGAGAAGGAGAAATCGATGGTTTGACGGCTGCTCAGGCACAGAAGATTGCCAGAGAGTTAGTGTCTGCAGCCCTAAAGTTTCTAACTGATAGTTGGGATGAGGAAGATCCGCAAAGTTGGGTAGATATAGCTGAAGCTGAAATTATGATGGGAAATTTGTTTGAGGTTGGCAGTGACGAGCAAGAATCATGGTATTCAAAAGCCGAGAAGAAATTGAAGAAAGCTAACAATGCTACGCATGGTAAGTACGAGGATATTTTGAATAATCTTTTGAACCAGGAACAATAAATTACACGAAGAGGTCTGATTCGTCTTTCTTAGTAAGAATTTATATATGTGTAATTTATATTTAGTTCGCATGATGGCGTGAGTAGTCGCAAACTGAGGTCAGCGATCACCTTAAATCCATAGATACAAATTACCAGAATCATTTAAAACTAAGTACATATGTCCAAACTCCATCACCAACAGCTGAGTAGCTGATTGTAAAATGTAAACCGTACCATTAACTTCAATTTTACAGCAAATTGCTTGTTTTTCATCATTTTGTCGCCCGGTGATGTAACGAGTATTATACGGTATATAGCCACCTTATTACTCTTTTTATTTTAATGTTTCGAAACGCGTGTGAAACACTTTATTTTATTCTGAAACACCCAATTTTTCTGAATTCTACTCGTATATAAGAAATTAAGAAATTATGTTTCTTCCCCGTCTTTCGAATCTATTCTATCCTTTTTTTTCTCTTTTACAACCATTCAAAACTAGATTTACAAAGCTAATACTGGACTTTATTCAATACATATTGGCTCATATCTTGGAATCAAGTTGATATTGTAACTATAGTATATATATAGTTACTCTATTATATACACTTGTTTTTACATCTGTATCGTTCTAACTTCCTCAGCACCTTTGTTATTCTGGAAAGGGTACAAACTACAATATTGATCACACTTCTAGGAGCGTAGTTTGTGTGACACAGTCAAGAAGTTCCCAGTCAATCAGGTACTGAAGTGATAATTAATATATATTATACATATTATATATAGATCTAAGAGCTTCGTCAATTTATTCTTCCAAATTCTCATAAGGTACCGGAAGTTGCTGCGCGGAGCCACGCAATTCAATTTCCTGATCGGGAAGGACATAAACAACGCGTTTGGGACCCCAATGATTCTGTTGAAGGAAACGTCAACAAACATTGCGCATGCATTTTCATAGTTCCTTGTGTAGATCTGTCTCGGAATCGATACTGAGATTCCTGGAGAAATTCATAATAAATATATATATATATATATATATATATATATTTATTTATTTATTTATTTATTTATATATATATAATATATATCATGAATCATGAATTATGATTCAGGATGCCATAATTCTTCAACAGAGCATATAACGAAGTGGTCCTGCATGATTACATTTTGACAAACTAGGGCATGCCGAAGTTTCTTTGCGAGCTGATCAAAAAAAATATCGTCCATGCCGATCGCTTCTTTGCAAGAATTCTGCTACGTGCATGTGTGTTTTTATAGTCGGATTTGAATGCCTTTCTTGCATTCATGCACATGATTATATATAGAAGAAATTCATCTATTTCCAGCGCAGTCACATGAATGATGGGAGCAATATGATAGCGAAATCGATGGTTGACCGTTTGAGCCTATTTCAAGTTATAATCTGCGTATAAAATATATATATTATTATATAACCTCGATGTTTCAAGTTGAATTCTCCGTCAATGTATATAAATTATTATATATATATATATTATGTATTGTAAAAATTAGATTCGAAGTACAATCTACAACAGGAAGTTGTTCAAGATCTGGGTAGCCGGCGTCGTATATATCGCTTACAGGTTAACTTAACCGATCTTCTTAAAAATATACACCGCTCGCAAGAATTCAATTGCAGTCAACTTAAATCTGCCCGCTTTTCCTTTAAGCTCTACACCTCCAACGTTTACTTCTCCCTGCAGTGCGTTAATAACAGCCGAGTCCAAACATAAAGGAGAGACTTTCTCTCGCTCGTTACAAGCTTCTTTTTAGGATTCGCCCCGCGGCCACCACCTCCGAAATCACCAATTTCCCACTGGTTGCACGCTGTAGTACACAATCACATCAATCAGGGAGATCTCAGCAACAAAATATATTTTGCAATATCGATCAATCCTTACTGTGCTCTCGGAAAAGCTCTTCTACATAACAATTGCAAGCGCATCCAGGGAAGCAACCACCACGCCAGAAAACCCTCTCACAAGGCCCCACACTAACGCCCGCCCCCTGTAGTTTTTCCGCGCACACACACCATTTCTGCCATACACACAACCTTAGAGCTTCCGCAGGGCAGAACCAGACACCTTCCTTCAGCAACTAGTCACATTCTTCCAACTTCATCTTTTTGGTACTTAACATTTCCACAATTCTGTGGGGGATTTCTGAACATTGAGCTAACAGCATCAATATTTTCGTTTACATTACTCTTCTTCTTATCACTACCTTGTTTCAGATTCTAGGAAATCGCTATACTCCGTAAGAAGTTTACTCGCAGGAGTGAAACCCATCCAATATACCAAACATACAGAACCAAAATAATATCAACAGGTATACCGCAATGACCACCCCTGATATGGACATAGACTCTCCCACATATAATCGGGCTGGCCTGAGTCTACAATCAAAGATTGAGCTAATGGAGTCGCCTATACTCAATACAAAAGTGAACAAAAAAATGTCTAAACAGCTGCCGCTTCGTCCTGTGTCGCATCAAAGATCAAACTCTCTTAAACGACCTTTGACGATGAGCCCTAAAGTTGATTCACCAACATGCTCCGTTTTGGCGGCAGATTTCTCAACCAACTTCCATGTCAATAATAGTGACTTCAAATCTAATAATCCTAAAAAGATTTTACTACCATCTATGATTAACGATTCAACAGATGACGTCAACAAGGAAAATTCACCTTTATTTGCAAGTAAGGGCCTTTTTAGTTTTGGGCTGGACTCTAATTCAAGTTCATCAACTGGAAATAAACTGAAGCCAACTTTTAATCGGAAGCATTTACGCAAGACTGCCTCAAATGCGTCGTTCAAATCAAATTCGCTATCTTCATCTTTCTATCATAGTCGATCAATATCCTCCTCTTCCATTTTGTTCAATCAGAATCAGAATCAAAATGCTTCTGGTTTATCGTTTCAGCAGACAACATCATCTTCCATTTTTCACACCAGATCGAGATCATCAAATTCAGCACCAGAAGAATTTGATAATGCCCAGCCTTTACACTCGCCACCTCTTTTTTCGTCAAAATCCAGCAGATCAAACCTAGAGATCAGAAACAGCAATCAGAAATTGACACCTAATTCTCAATTCAAGGTTCTTGATATTGACTCTTTAGCGGTTCCAACGCCAATCAGCGAGAAAGTGATTGATACAGATCTACAGACCAAAGTATCCCCAGAGACCCAGTCGATTATCAGTCGCAACAAGTTGAAGAAAAGCTTTTCCTTAATGAATCCACAGCATAGTAGTTTTGAATGTTCATCGTCTGCCTCTTCATCATCTGCCAGTGAAAATGAAGATGATGACTCGGATACAGATCAGGCTACAACCAACGACATTGAAACTCTGATTAAAGATCTTAGCGACAATGAGAGCGAAATGGATGAAGATGAAGATGGAGATGATATCCATTTTGCTGATAATGTCGGCTCGCCTCTTCAACATCGTACCAGTCGGTCAAGAATGGATTTGAACTCCAACTTGAGATCCAGACTACAAAGGGCTACATCAATGGTTCAATCGCATTCAGAATTGAATAGAGCTGCAACGATTTCTTCTATTCCAACATCGAAGCGCACGAACCACATGAATAAACCACAACTTTTCAAACTGTCGACTGCGAACATTTCAAATCTGGGGATTTCGGAGTCCCTATCCGCTGGTACTTCTCAATTGGCAAATAATATCAGTGGTTTGAGTTTCAGCTCACGTTCACCAGCAACGCAAGATTTCAACACTAATAATTCGATCATTTCTAAAACGTCGATAAAGACATTTGAAGTCGATGGTTGCACCATTCCTAGAATTGATGTGGACCAATTCCATGAGATCTTGATCAGCTACAAAAATAAAAACGAAGGCTTTTCCAATTTCTACGACGATTTAATGATTATTGATTGTAGATTTGAATACGAATTTGAAGGGGGTCATATTGATCTTGCATTGAACGTTTCATCTAAGAAAGAGTTGGAATTCCTGTTGTTAAATGAAAATGTTATCAAACAAAATCCAGCAGATTACACCGCAGCTTGTAGAAAGTTGATAATTTTCCATTGTGAATTTTCTTCCCATCGTGGCCCATTAATGGCGAACAGTTTGAGAACTTGGGATAGATACCTAAATAGGGATCACTATCCTAACTTGTACTATCCGGATATAGTTATTTTGGAAGGTGGATACAAAAAGTTCTTTGAAAGATATAATGGTGTGCACTGTTTCCCTTTGAACTACGTCGAAATGGAAGATCCAAATTTTAGAGAAGAATGCGAGGTCCAATTGGATAAGCTGAGGAGGGACTCAAAGATGAGTATGAACAGAAAGAATTCATTCTGCAGCATCACCAGCTCGTCAGGAGCCTCCAGCTGCAACAACAGCGCCAATAGTAGCCGCAGTAGTCTAGGCTGCCTCAAGAAAGGATTCTCGTCAAGTCAAGTGTTGAATTTTGGGGCATCGACAAAGTTAACTGTCAAAAGCTCTCATACAATCTCTAGCTTAAAGAATACAAACTTTTTATTCACTGCGGATGATATTGAAGAGACTGAGAACAAGAGGGATCTATTCAACTTCGAAGATGAAAATGACGAGAATGTTTCTGGTGGACTCGTTTCAGGTGAGTTGGGTGGATTTGGTAATAGTCATGTCGATTTGGATAACTTGTGCGACGAGTCCCCTATATTCAACAAGACGGTCAATCTACAGACTACTTCAGAAAGTAACACAACGTTGGATGTTGGGCCCAGTTCGAGACTTAACAGTTTTAGAGGCTCTTCGTTTGGTAGTAGAACTACTGACGACAATTCATCAACATTCAGTATTCCGACACCTGTTCAAAGAATTGAGTCAAGATCCACAGTCAGTTCACAGGGCAGCACCTTCGGCAATGACAGCGCTGCTACCAAAGATGGATCTCCATCTCCAAGTGTGCACACCTCAAACTTGTTCAAGTTGCCGTCACTTCCTTCTCGTAAGATTCTTCATGTCAGATCGAATACGGTTGCCTCCTTCAACTATCATTCTCACCATCGCCAGTCATCCAAAGGTCTCAATTCTGAGGCAATAACGCCACCCCGTTTGACAAATCTAGTGAAACATCAGAGCTCTCATTTTCAGCATATGTCAAGTAAGTTTACCAAAAAATTTGAAAAACATATTGACACTCCGATCTCTAAAAAATGAGCAGCAAATCTGATTTGGCATAAATGATTACTTTTCATGCGTATTCTCTCTTCATTCAATATTTTTGCATCTCAACTATTTGTCTCAGATTCTTCTTAGATCTGGATTTTTTAATATGCACTCTTTTTGTGTTTTGCTTTTTCTTTGTCTTTACTTTTTGAATTCTCCTTCGTCATATCGATGTGTCGGATGATCATCGATTCTTTTTTTTTTTTTCAGTTTGTTACGTTCACGAAATTATGAAACACTTTCTTTTATCGCCGTTCTTAATTTATAGACAATATAGTTGAATAGTATATTTCCCTAGCAAGTACTTTAGACGTCGATTCTTACGAAAATGCTTTGTGTGTTCATCAGCAAAATAGTTAGAAAAAATATATACATTGGATACTCTATAAAACAAAAATAGTATATACACAGACACAAGGTTCATAACGATTCGATTGGCCCCCAGTTTCTCAATCGACTTTCTCTACACTCCCTTCCACCGCTGGGTATCGGTCCCATTCTATTCAAGGGCCATATTATGTACATTGCCTTCCCAACAATCAAGCCATTACTGATTGGCCCGTAAGTGTTTGAATCGATAGAGTGGACATTATCACCTTCTACCCAAACGTGATTCACTGGTATCAACACACGGTTTCTTGTATCTGGGTACCTTGGAACTATCAGATCCCCTTGCTTTCCCTTTATTCGCTTTGTGTATATTCTCTCAGGGTTTATGGGAGACCGTAGAAACACTACATCATCGATCTCCAAGTTTGCACTCGATTTAGTGCCCAATTTCCACAAGATGACATGATCTTTAGAAGGGTTCGTAGATGCACTTGGCGGATTGAAGGTGGGTTTCATCGACATTCCTTCAATTTTTCCAATGTAAACGACATGCTCAGTAAATGCATAGAGCACCGGTATCCAGGAAAGAAAATATAAGGACCTTTTGATTGTGTATTTGAAGATTTCTCTGTTCTTCGGCGCTATGTATTGTTTGTACAAGGTTGATATTGCGGACCTAAACATCATTATTACAGTGGGAATTATCACTGCCTATGATCGTTCCTGTTATTGAGATACGGGAATATCAAGTCCTCTTTATTTGGAAATATCAAGGTCGAGTAGTCGCAATGTTGAAAGAGTTGGAGCAAAATCGTACACCACCAGGTATACAGATCTCTAATGAAAGCTCTTTTAACTTGTTAAGATGCATGTACACAGGACAAGTAACTCTAAGTAGATCGAGCGGGCGCCAGCGCTAAGAGGTGCCGCTAAGTGTAGTTAAAACCTTTGCACGCTGAATTTCTCATGCATCGAAGCCCACCGATTATTATGAGCTGAGAATCTGTATACTCCGGGCTCTGTGAAAACTGTGGAGGGGTCCATGACTATTACTAATGGGCTTTTTCCTTGCGGATTCAATTCAACTTTCTCTTATAACGAACAGTAAGGGACTCTGCAAGTTGCTAACTAATAGATCAAGTTGATAAACATGCCATGCCAAACTGGTGACCAATTTGAAGTATGTTTCTTTCAGCTCTTTTGATTTCAAACCCTATGTTCCTAAATCTAATTACTAACACGAATGAATTGTAGGCTGTCTATGCGGTGCCACTGCACTGTGAAGGATGTGTTGATTCAGTAAAGAAAGCATTAGGACAATTACCTGGAATATCTAAACTTGACATTGATCTAAAGTCCCAGAAAGTGACAGTCACTGGCTCAACAGCTCCATCAAAGGTCATCGATTCAATCCAAGCGATTGGAAAGGATGCCATCATCAGAGGTGCAGGAACTAGCAATTCCGCTGCAGTTTGTATATTGGAGTCGTTTGATGAAAGTGATAAGCTAATGCCAGTTAAAGGTCTTGCCAGAATAGTCTCAGTCAACCCTAACGAGATATTGGTTGATTTGACTTTGAATGGTGTGGAAAAGGGAACTTATTACCCAACTTTCAGAGAGAGTGGCAATATTTGGAAAGGTGCCTTGACCACTGGGAAATCAATGTATGATTTTCCTCCTGTTTATGCCAATGAAAAGGAGGGAAACCTGTACAAATGTCAAGATTTCTTGAAGGTTCCTATGAAGATCACGGATTTGATTGGAAGATCTATGGTTATCTCTAACAAGAAGGACGATGTCTTTGCTAGTTCTTTATGCGGTGTTATTGCTAGAAGTGCTGGAGTGTGGGAGAATGACAAGTACGTTTGCTCATGCACAGGTAAGACGATATGGCAAGAGAGAACCGATGCTGTGCAAAAGGGAATCAACTAGATTTTAATGGGTAGATTATATACTATACTTATAATGAAATGAGACTTAACTATGAACATTCATTAAATAGAGGAACTAAAAAATCACTCAAACAAGAAAACACTCAACAGCCATAGATTATATAAATGATCAAAATTGTACACGCAATTTACAGACAAATACCAAAACGTTCGAATATAAAAGTCAAAGAGAGTAAAACACAAATAGTTCGATGATGGGAACAGTACACGATTAATTAACATTTGAGGGCAATATCATTTCTAATCTTCAACTTCTTCGTCAGGTAATACCTTTTTGGTCTTTTCAGTTCTGGCGGTCGCTAGCTTTTGGTCTAGTAGTTCATCAAAATCAGCATTGTAGTCATCATCTAGTGCCTCTTTGCTGCTACCTTTCTTAATGCTACTCTTTTTGGAAGACTTGGATGATTTGGCAGATTTTCCAATTTGTGCTTGTTCGTTCAATATATCATTGGCAACAGCAATGGCTTCTGCATCTGCATCTGCCTCATCATCATCATTATTATCATCGCTACCACCTTTAGCAGATTTCCCAAGGTCTGCAACTGGATCACGACTTGATTTACTGTATTGATCTGGAAATTCAATTTCGTACGAAGAGGAATGCTCCTTTTCAGGGATACACTGTAGGATAACTAAGGAAAAGAGACAGAAGAAAATGATGTATCCGATCAATTTTCTTTGTGGAGTGGTGAAGTAGTTCGTTGCCACACGATCCATCTTTCTGTTTTTCGGCTTCATGGCATATGGCCTTGGGAGGTCATATTTCTTGCTTCCAAATCCCTGCATCTTGGAATGTGGAAAAGGGGTGAATTAATTGGGAAAAGGTTAATAGTGTAGAAGAGTGTGAGATAAACCGCCTAGCTCGCTGTTATTTCAAGTGTAAATTGTCAGCCAAACGTAAATTCTAACCAAAGACCAAGCTCAATACAATTGTGGGGCGGTTGATAAAATTGCAAGTAGCAGCTGTGCCGATTCCCGTTGTCAGATCCAAAATCCAGTAAGCGTAGAATGCTATTCCTCTCTGTGGCATCAACAGACCCTGGAAATCCAGTACTAAAGTCACAAACACTCGATACTATCGCAGAGATCAGTTGTGAATCTGGATACGGTGGGTTACGTAACCGTGCATCTCAGCAGGGCAGGTGAAGATCGCATGCTGATTCCTTCGCGGTTACGAGGCCCCGGTCACCGGTCGAAAAATTTGTGACGGTGAACATATTCTATTTTTTCTCTTCGCTTTTACTCCTTGAAAACTTTTTCTTCTTCTTTTTCTTTTACACCACTTCGATAGATCACCAAGGGATGGTGGACGTTGATGCATATTTTGAATTGAAAAGATTGTTTGTTTGAAAAAGGTTTTTCAATTTCTATTTGAAATATGAATTCAGGTTCACAATATTTCTCCTATGACGTTGATTCGATCTGGAAGCTTTTTCTGAATTGCAAATTTATTTATATGATGAACATTTTTAATTGGGAATCTCTCTGACGATATCGTTAAATCATCAACCATGGAGAAACTTAATGATTATTATTCTGACCTATGCAATCAGTTCAGAAGTTTCTTTCGTTTCAATTCATAGGAAGAAGATTATCATCTCTTCTTCTATTCAAACAAAAGTCTACTGGCCTGTAAAACAATACCGTTGACCTTTTCATTTGGTGTTTTGATTGTTTTGGAATCACGATCATAAATGCAAAATAACTCACATATCAAAACTATATAAAACAAGTAACTTTAAAAAAAAAAAAGGGTTGTGGATGAGGTTTGGATTTAAAAAAATAGAAATATGAATCAAATATCAAAGATGTTCAGAATAACCTATTCCGTCTTCTTGTCTTCTGAAGCGACAGAAGAAACCTTTTCATCCGCTTTCTTTTGATAAGCGTCGTGTAAGCTATTGACTTGCTTCTTCAAAGTTTCAGCATCAATTTCCTTCTTTTTCAAGACTTGTTTTAACTCTTCAAATTCGACGTTAGTCAAAGACTTTTTCCCATCATCTTTACCGGTAGTAGCTTTCTTCATGTCTATCAATTTCTTCTTATTCTTGACCATCGACTTCAATAAAACGATATTGAACAAGATGGCAATTCCTAGAAACATCACCGCACCAGTGATGTACATGTTTCTCTGTGCGTAGAACTTCTTCAGTCTGACCTCCCAAATAGACCCGTACATACCTGGAGGAGGCATACCGGAGTAGCTACCTTCACTTGGAACACCGTTGCCTGGATGGAACTCCTTAGGAATCTTAGGAAGCGCAGCTCTCAACGAGTCCAGAAACATCGTTCCGATGATACATCCACTAAACCCTAACCCGATCTTTACGTTCGGGTTTTGATATAGTTTGTAAACCAAATTCACGTACATCTCTTGAACTTTGTGTGGCAATGGCATCACTAAGATAGCCATTAATGCCATTTCAAAGATCAATGCAGCAAAAACCAAGTTCATTTGTAACGACATCTTGCCTCTCTTATTGTTCTATCACTCCAAAGGGGGTTCCACAGATTCTATCTGTCAATTTGAAATTAAGCACAAAAATAACTTTGGTTAATCGTTCAGTTATTTGTCAAATACAAATTACAGATAGCAATTGTCTTTGAATCATTCAGAAAGAACTACAAATTCTTTAATGAAGGACGGCAAAATCGTCTATATATTCACCTCCGAAACATATGAAATTTCCTCCTCTAAGCTTTGGTGATTACATAATCAAATGGATATCAAGGTCCACGCAGACTTTAGTTGCTTGGTACCTGTGATAAGTTCTATATATATATATCTTTTTGTATTTAGGTGGCACGTGATTGCTTCTGTCAGGTATCCTTCTTAGTCTCAAAGTGTGATCCAAATGGATGTGGATTCTTTACGGATTATTATGGGCATCGATGTGTTTTTTTTGATCTGGACCGTGCCTGTTACAATGTCTCGGATCTCGACTACATTTACACGTTACTAGAAACGGCAAATCAACCTCAACATTATCTTCAGTACTTTGTAAAGATCCATTTGGTAATGTAGGTTAATTTATAACTTAGAACTAAGAAATATAACGACAAAGGAAAGCACACTATTATTGCTAACACATATACTTTCATAAGGTGTGAAGTTTGGCTTTACCTGATCAACTGTAGAATATTTATTCATTTAGCATATTAGATATAATGTATAGACCTCAAAGCGAAGGAGAGCTGAATATTAGAACAGGTCATGGCATAACACCAACTGTATGAATAAAGAGTCGCCAAAAAGGATAAAAGATTAAAATGGAACTGCAGAAAAAAAATAAAACCACATAGAAAATACTCTTGATTCACTTTTGAGACAACGTGAAACAAAAGATTGTTAAAGATTGCCAAAGCAATTTTAAGACGAAAAGCAAACGAACTTTTTTTTTAAAAAAGGGAAGATAGAATGGACCCTATCTTCAAAAACCATGATATCTCCTATGGCGTTCAGTAGTACCACAATATAGTAGAGAATATCAAAAAACAAAAAAAAAAAACATAAATAAACCAATTCACAAAAAAATAAACACGGACAAGAAGAAACCATAACAAAACCAAATACTAATTAACCCAGAAAACCTGCAATATCTATAATTTCATCAAAAACTCAAAATAAAATGTAACAATTAGCAGGCTGTCGCCGTGCAGTAATTCTTTTGATTATAAAATTGAGGATAGTACTCACCATAGGCGTTTGAACCTGTGGTCATCAGGGACGGTATTTGGCTAGTTGAGGCTAGTAGCGGATCAGTCTTGGATGCAACCTGGAAATGGCCCAACGAATAGTAGCGCTGATGATGCGGGAGATGTTGAGATAATGCTGGAACTTGCTGTTGAGGGAGTGCTTGTGGAAGCGGTAACGATAACATACTCGGAGTACTATTGTTGTTGTTGTTGTTGTTGTTGGCAGTCGCTTGATTGTTCATAAAGCATGAAACTTGATTTGGAGGATTCAACAACACATGATTATTCATTTGTTGATACAACGAATAGTAATCATTCGAGCTGACATTCGGAGGTGCAAGCGTGGCTCCGCCGTACTGATATGGATTCTCAAACGCAGGTTGAACACGAGATGCCTGTGACTCACGAACAACCATTGGTTGCTGGTACTCAGTATACCAAGGAGATGAATTGATTGGAGTCAGTGCAGGTGAAAACTGAGAATTATCAGAAAACAACGAACTCGATGGTGATCTCATATCATATGGAGTGGCCTGATGTTGAAGAGGTGGTAAACGCTGATAGCTACCATCCAACTTAGCTGTGATAAGATCCACATTATGGATATCTGAAACAGGCAAGCTGGGTGTACTACTGGAAATGGTATTAGGAGCCTTGCTTGGCTGGAACTTTTCACACCAAGTCTTCCAGCAGTCTTCAATACAGATGAAACCATCCTCATAATGTAGTCTCCACTTGATGGCACCTAGCCATTCCCTTTCTAGAGAGTTGATTAGTAAGACATCTAAGCCCGTGGCATCGGACCATGACTTGTTTCTGAATGTGTTATCATCATTAAATTTGTTGGCCAAAACTAAAGCGATGGTCAAGTTTTGAAAAACTTGAGAATCATCATAAATCGGTTCGTCCAGGTATTCCATTTTATCGGAAAGATACAATAGAGCCAGAACGATTGTAGATTTTGGTAATCTGGTAGCAGATAAGACCGACTTAACAGTGTTGTGGAAGGAGGTAGAAGGATTATCATTTCTCTTCATTAGACCGTAACATAACCAACAAACAAATCTTACCATTTGATCCATATCATAATCCAAGACGGATGACACACCACCAGCAGCCGCTGGATGTTGCTCTTGCGGTTGCTGATGTTGTGGAATCTGATTATTGATTAACTCATCTTGGAGATGTTGCTGTTGTTGTTGATGTTGTGGCAACTGCTGAGATTGCTGTTGAGCTGACAAATGGTGTTGAACAGCGTTTGGTTGCTGTTGAGATTGTTGCACGTAGTAATCATTTCTGCCAGGCTGCGCCATAACTGGTGCGCCATTTTCGTATGGAGTATAATACGCATTCAAATCATAAGCCGAAGAATATGATATAGAATGTTGGTGGTGATATTGTTGTTGCCGTTGTTGCGATTGATGAGCAGGAGGGGCTTGATAGGATGCATATGGCTGGTAAGATGCATGACGTTGATGGTAATGATTATTACCCTGCTGAGTATGTTGTGAGCCCATAAAGTAATTCTTTGTAGTTGCAAACATGATGGTAAGGCACAAACGATATTGCTCTTCCAGAGTGTTATTCGATTAAAAATCAGAAAATTGGGTGGGTCTTTCAATAATTAAATGACAAAACGATGTCTTAATTAAAAGCTCGCTTTGTTGATGTTAAACTAATGAAAGTGACGAAAAGATGAAGTTCTTGCTTCTATGCCGTCCAAATGAATTTCACAAATAGGAAAACAATATTTGGTGATAACCCAAAGGAAAATAATGAACTGCAAGTGTATTTAAGATAACTTAATATCTCAAATAAATAGAAAACGTCTTTTGAATAGATTTGCCTAATATTAGCTTAGTTAAGAAATCACGATGATTGAAAAACAAATCTATAATATAGCAAAGAGTCTATCAGTTGGTAATGTTCTCCTTGTTCGAAAATGTTCTATACTATAGACACTGTAGTAATTATCTGGTGAAACCAAGTAACTTAAGTAATATTAGCTCCTCAATAAAAGTAAAGTTGTCAGAAGAATACTCTTTAAACGACGTTAATGAGTAAAAGTCCAATATTCAACGAGTTGATATTAGACAAATGGTTTGCTTTGTAGAAGGAGAGCTCAAAAGAGGTCCAAGAGATTGCTTGACGAACAAAGATATACTATATATATATATATATATATATATATATAATATGTAAAGGATGCTGACAGAGATAAAATTTTCCTCTTTTCTGACTTGGGCTTTTTCTTTTTTTTTTTCTTTCTTTTCTTTGTTAGCGGCTGACGGCTCACAAAGGGCGTGGACGGTGGCAAAGAAGTCTGCTGCTGAGCTGGTGGCGTTCGTTGGCGCCCGTGGTGATGGCCCGTGGACCGTGGTCCGTGGAGAGACTCGCTGAGTCGCTGAGCACCGTAGCACGGAACTGTACAAAGTGCGAGGTCTAAGGCTTTAAAGGAATGAGCGAGTCGTGCACAGAGCGGGAGCCAGCCTCCACCATCCATGGCCCAGGCGGGCGGCTGCCCACTGCCCAGGCCCCACAGTGCCGGCCCCTCCTTCTGTCCACGGTGGCTTGATGACAGACGAGTGTCGCCGTTGAGAGCCGGCAGCAGAACATCCCATCGTATACGCACGGTCCTGGATGCTGAGGCTACCTAGCAGTGAGCACCCAGGCTAGGCCGTTTGGGACTGTCTATCCTAGCATAATCATTTAAGTTCCAACTTGTAGCTGGTGACCGCCACCACCGCGGGCGCGCTGGAAAATTTTCATCCGCCTAGCCTAATGTCTCTTCTACAACTGTCGTTGAGCAGCGATATATGTGGAATTGCCATACCGCCAGTTGCAGCTTGCTGGTCGGGTGCTCGCGTAGGCTGTATACAGTACGGCGGACGGGCGAGTACGAAAAGTCTCTTTTCGTCCCTAATAGATAAATTGACACAGCCACTAATATAGATGAGGCATCTTTTAGGATGAGTTTTGGTGTCACTACCGTTTCTCTAAATTTCCTAATGGATTATTGCTGTTGCAATGATAAAAGGCATACGATAATAATGTGCTATCCCGTAATTTTGCAGCTATTGGCTCTAGCCACTTAATTTAAACTAATTTTGCGTCGGGTACAAGAAACCACGTACTATAGATTGAATTTTATCAGATTATATGTGGCAGGCTATCGTCGGGTTAAAGTCGTGCGGCGTATTCTCATGTCAATTTTTGCAGACGACTTCTAAGTTCTAAGTTCTGCGCCGCAGTGAAAAAGCTGTCTATATAGGGTGGGTCCGGGAGCAATCCCATATTCAAGCATGAACTTTTACCATCTGTAGACTCACAAAAACAATATTAATTTGTATATCTAATATATATATCATTGGTAAATTACCTAGGAGTTGAGTAAGGAAAGAGAGGCGGATAGGGAAGATATGGTGATATTAAGCTGCCGGAGCAGTTATGAATCATGGATCAACCCATAAAATACCTGCAATTACACATGTAACTGCTTGGTGGACACTGGACTGGAGTCCTGGACGCAGTTGGAAATTTGTCAACTCTCAGTGGCCCGAGATGGTAAAAAAATCTCCGCTTCGTAAAAAGTGCACACAAATTATATATTATAGGTTTGCCACAGGAATGCGCTGAGGATCCTTTATTTATCTGTGCAGGAAAAGCAATTTGCCACCAACAAACGAATAGTCATTGGTTGAAACATAATTATTTTATATTATAATATTTTGAATATATATATATATATATATATATACATAGTAGAGGATATAATTTATATTAAGTATAGCGAGGTCTATGTTCTAACTGTCTATGATTATATCATTTTCAGTTGCAACTTTCCTGCCATTAAAAGGTTTCCATATATTGTATTTACTTTTAGAAAGTTCAATATTGATCGATGTCAATTTCCACACATGGGAAATTATTTCAAAAACGACGCCCTGAAAGTAAACTCCTCCCCTCGGAGTCGGAAGCCCACATGGTGTAATTGCAAGAAAAATTCTACGTGTTGGGATTTTTGCCCGGCCTTTTGCAGAAACTGCTTGATATACAGAACCTTAAGAAATCACAAGAAAAAAAAGCCTATAGCGTGCTACTCAGTCCAAACCAACTTTGGCTTGACTATATGTACGTCGAATCTGCAAATCGTAGACGTGTCAGCATTACTCTTTTCGGATTTCTGATATCATTTTTGTTTTTGAATTTTGTATCGATCGGTTACTGGTATATCTGCACATGAGGTTTGTTGTCTGACTCATACTGTTATACAGACCATGACAAGTGTGACTGGTAGCAAATCGTAGCATACTCTAGCACGCAGACCAGTTAGAAGAATTCTTGTTGCAACATAATATATAATATATATATTTTTATGTTATAAATTATGATGTACCTACACTGAACTGCCATGTTAGATTTTTTCAAAATTGGTACAGCAAACAGAGAGAAGTTGGCATAAACATGAAATTTAATGTTTTCTGTTTCATATCCGATTATCGTAATTTTGTTTTCTTGTTCTGTTTTATTATTGAAGTGATCCACCGTGTAGCATTTTCCAGAATACAAACTATGTATAGTTCTCCTAAAGTGAGAGCACTCCATTGGCTTGATCATGCTTGCCATACTTACGCGAACTGAGATATATTTTCAAGATTTCCTATCTCGTGCGCACACCGAATACCTGCCCCACTCGGCATGCTGGTGCAACATCTAGATTTTACCACTTAGACAAACATATTTCAACATTATATATCTATATATATAGCCTTTGTTTCAACTCTTATTTGTCGAACAGATCTATTATATATATATATAGGACCTAGCGTTATGGAAAGCAGTGTTATGCGGCATTCTGTGGGGTACCAGAAAGTGTAAATCACACTAATATTCGATTAATAACACTGAGCCTCCAATTTTCAAAAAAGAAGCTCCTCCGTCCCACACTCTCTACAGTTCAGTGAAATGGGGCTAGATATATATAAATAATATATATATATATATATATATACTGGAGCATCGACTGGTCTCAAGTTTTTTGTCGGATAGTGGTAGCTTTCTAAAAGAACAGCTCAGTTATAGCACTGTCTGTCTGCGCTATATCCAGAACTCCTACAAATTGGTGTCCCGCCTGAAGAATCCAGATTTATCCGACTAAGATTAGCTCAGCAATTATGAGTGGTTTTCTCGAAAAGAGCTCAGGTCCGTCGTTTTTTCTTTTCATTGATGCGACGCGTCGGCACCACACTAAATTCGCGAGTCGCGAGACTTGTAAGTTGTAACTTTCTAAGTCGTCACAATGTCAAGTTTCCACGATGGTAACAATTTTGTTGTCATTTGATTCCCGAATCCCGATTTCTGAAAGATTTGACCGCGCCACTGTAAAAAACCACGTTTGCTTACCGAACCTCCCAAACTTCGCACATCAACATTATTTTTCTGTGGAATTCGTTTTATCTCCAAAGGCTAAGACCTCAACTTTCTCTAAAGGTGGAAACACAAATGGAAATTCTTTCTACCTATTAATGACCTCAAAAGCAAAATGCCATCTATTTACAACACTCAAGACAGAAGTCAAGTTTTACAAAAAAATTATTTGCGTTAGATTTCATGAAAAGATTATTAATAAATAGAGTAAAATACACAAACGGATAATAAAAAAATAGCTAACCAACGAATAAAGCTTCAAAAAAATTTAAAAGGGCGAGTGAATTTTTTTCAAACAGAAAATAACAAAAAAACAAAACCTTTTAGTTTTATATTTAACCACCGAAACCGTACAAAGTTCTACCTTGTCTCTTCAAAGCGTAAACGACATCCAATGAGGTGACAGTCTTTCTCTTTGCGTGTTCAGTATAAGTAACAGCATCTCTGATAACGTTTTCCAAGAAGGATTTCAAAACTGCTCTAACTTCTTCGTAAATCAAGGCGGAAATTCTCTTGACACCACCTCTTCTGGCTAATCTTCTAATGGCTGGCTTTGTGATACCTTGAATGTTATCTCTTAAAATCTTTCTGTGTCTCTTAGCACCACCTTTACCTAGACCTTTACCACCTTTACCTCTACCGGACATTGTATATTATTGTAATTGATATAAGATTATTCAAACGAAAAGAAAAGATTAAAAAAAATTAAAGAATAATTTTCGTTAATCTGAAATAGTTTGGAATATTGTGAAGAAAGAAAGAAAGAAGAAAAGGAAGAAGAGGTGTTGAACTTGACACAGTACGGGCGAGAAATAGAGGGGAGGGAAATGCCCAATATATAAGACAAAAGTTGAAGGGCAAGGCAAATTAAATTGGAGAAGCGAAACCTGTTCAGCAATGCGAAAGGGAAACTCTGCCAAATGGCAAAGGATGGGGGCAAAAGGCAACATAAGGTCACCCAACCAACCGAGAAAACCAAACGGCAAGGGCAGGCAGCGTGTAATGGCAATGGCAAATTGCAATGGCAACGGTTTACAACAACAATGTGTGCGAGGATTAGGAATTGCGAGTGTATGTGGCACCTCGAATTCAGGAATATCGCAGTCACTCTGCCAAATACCGCATCTCAGTTGAAATTGGAGTGCCAGGATTTATCAACCAACTAATAGCGTGTCCACAAAGTGAGAAAAAACCAATCTTAGATCCCTCTTGCCATTTTGGGCCAATCAGAGAGCGTCTTCTTGGACGTGCCCTAGTTTACTCCTCCCATCGAGTAAACCACAGCACGCGCGGGCACCAAATGCCAGCGAGATGAGCCATACTAAACTCGCGGTCTGCGTGTGTTTGAGCAACCCACCCGTTTTTTGGCACCTGTTGGCACTCGCGCATCATCTCCAATTTTTGCCTTTCTCTAATATATAAGCATGTTCGCCCTCCGCTAGAAAATTTTCTTCTTCGCTGTCCTTATCTTTCTTTCCTCTCTTGCTCTTTATCTATTCAATCCATATACAGGTTTACCTTTTAATAATGGCCAGAACCAAGCAAACCGCAAGAAAGTCCACTGGTGGTAAAGCACCAAGAAAACAATTAGCTTCCAAGGCTGCTAGAAAGTCTGCACCAACCACCGGTGGTGTCAAGAAGCCTCACAGATATAAGCCAGGTACCGTTGCCTTGAGAGAAATCAGAAGATTCCAAAAGTCCACTGAATTATTGATCAGAAAGTTGCCATTCCAAAGATTGGTTAGAGAAATTGCTCAAGATTTCAAGACTGATTTGAGATTCCAATCTTCTGCTATTGGTGCTTTACAAGAATCTGTTGAAGCTTACTTGGTTTCCTTGTTTGAAGACACCAACTTATGTGCTATCCACGCCAAGAGAGTTACCATCCAAAAGAAAGATATTCAATTAGCTAGAAGATTGAGAGGTGAGAGATCCTAGTTTATTTGTTTGGTGAACTAGCTTTGTCATTTTTTATTTTTAGTTATTTATATGTAAATTATCTTGGGTTTATTTAGTTTTATAATGATCGGGTTTAAATATTCAGTTTTAATTTGATTAGGTAAAGGTGTTTTATTTTGATATATGTTTTAAAATTGTCTGTAAATTTGTTTATATGAGAGCGTTTTGTTTGTTTGTTTGTTTGTTTGTTTGTTTGTTTTGGCAACCAAGTGGCTCGATGGCGGTGACTTGATCTTGATTCTTGTTATTATGAATCATATCCTAACTCTGCGGCTCAAATTACATATATATATAAATTTATATATATAATATGAACTATTTTCTGAGCAGAGCTCACACAGTCATAGCACGACGTTTGTAGTAGTAGTCAATCGATGGTTGACGTTTTGAACTGAAGCTTTGTCTAGTTTGACACAGGTTAGTATCGTATGGCAGAGTTTTGATAGATTTAAAATATCGGCTTTTAACCTGTAACGAATCCTGATCTGTCTCCTCTTCTATACCGTTTACGTAATCTGATTTATGGAACCTTTTAATGTATTTGCATAAACCATATAGAAAAAGAGTAATCTCGATCCATTCCGCCCAAGGAGAACTAAAGTGCTGGAAGGAGGGTCATGAATTTTCAGTGACTGTTTTATGAATGTCTTGAGTTACAGTGTTATAGCTTATGACTGTACACTGTTCAGTATGTTCGACCCGTTCAGACAATGTTCTTATATAATTTGAGCCAAAGAGTTAGGATATAATTGATAACAATTCTTGAATTTATAATATATATCCATATATATTAGATAAGCAACAAACTACTTCCGTACACCGGTTAAATCAGTTGAATCTTGACCGCGATCTGTTCGAAGAGCGGAAGACCACGAATGCAAACAGTAACAAGAAACGCAAAAGTAAGATTGTCCATTTATTTTGGAGGCTCAGTTGTGCCAATTGTGGATTCTTTTTAGATATATCGAGGGAGGTAATAATATAGTATTTGATTTTAAAGATGGATCCATATAGCGACAGCGGTGGTATGTTTTCAAATTTCACAGTTCAAGAACTACGTTTTGCGATATACAAGATGTATTGGAATACTAACAAATGGTCTTCAATGCTATTAAATTACAGAATTATACCACATAAGACAACAGTTTTACTCCTCTAAGTATTCCGAAATTGTCAAATTAGATTTTTCAACAGATATCATATTTAACAACGAAGACAACAAGTATGAAGCTTACAAGTATCAAGTTAGATCATTGCTATCTATCAACGAACCAGCAAAGGCTTTAGAGTTGATAGACTCCATTGTAATCCCTGCAAACTATCAAATTGATTTCGAAGCCTTGAAACACTATTGTGCGTTTGTTGATGATAAGACTGAAATTGCTGAATTTGAAGCTTTCGCAGAGGAGAACGTTGGTAACGATAGCGTGAACTTGTTGGCCGGTTTGTACTACACAACTCTAGGCAATCCAGAGAAGGCAATCTCCGTTTTGTCCCAATCCCAAGCGTTTGAAAATATCTCGCTGTTGATCTACGTTTACTTATCAACGACAAAGTTCAAAGAGGCCAACAACGCTCTAAAGCAATTCAACAAGATCTCTCAAGACGATATCACATACACGTTGTCTTTATCGTGGTTTGAATTATTACAATTCAACGATGCATTGAATTCTGCATTCTACTTCTACGATGAGTACGCATCTAACGAACAAACCATTTCGATCAAGAACCTAATTGCGTTGTTTGTTGCCAACTTGAAACTATTGAGATTGCCAGAGGCACAGGAGGTGTTGACAAAATTATCTGAATTCAAGAGCGACTTCACACCGGTTGAATTGAAGCAATGGGAATCTGATTTGTTGGTCAACAGGATCGCATTCGAGATTCTGAAAGGTAACGAATACGAAGGCTTGTTGGAAGAATTGAAAGCAGTTGACCATGACTGCGAATACTTGGTCGATTTGAGGGACAAGAACGTTGTCTTTGATGGTATCGTTGAAAAGTATGCCGTTTAAATTTGTGCCGTATTGACCTTTCCTTTTCAAAACAGAAAAAAAAAATAATTAGACATTGGATGTTCCTGACAAAGAGACTATGTATAGTTGTATTGAAAATGAGGTTTGTTTGATTAATATAATGTAATACGTTTTTGTCTTTACTTGATGTTGTAGATCGAATAGGATACTAATTTGAAAGAAACCCCTTTTGTTTTGAGGTCAATAGCACCTGCGGGCTGTAAGTTGTAACAAATCTTAGCAGGCTTTCTCTTAGAGAGAGGTGCCCTAGAGAAACAGTGGCCTTTTGCCATTGACAGTTTTCACTACTGACACTTCGACGCTGTCTTCTAAGATGCTATATATGCACTTTCGATTCTCTACCGGAATTTATTCATCTACCAATAAGTATTCTCAGATCAGCACACAAAAAATCATCATAACTAGCTCTTAGATACTATAAAGTCCTTTAAGATAAATTTGAATATAAGTGCTGAGTTACCTTAATACTTAGGTGACAGCGTAAAAGGGAGAAAAAGATCAAATAATCTTATAGAAAGGGCACTCAGCAGGCAATTTTAAATATTCTATTAGTACCCTTTTTAGTATTTATCATCCCTCGACAGTGTCGACACCGAGTAGATAACATGAATATATGTGGTATATATATACAATATATAGTGGCATTCAAAAACCGAGGGCCCCTTAAGAAGAGCCACAATTTCTCATTTTACTTAGCGGGTGCCATAATTTCTGAGGCTGTGCAAGCCCAGGAGTTTGATTTTTTATGCAAAGTCACGTGCGACTTCGGGAGCCCCACCTTTTGGTATCTATATATTTTTTTTTTTTTAATTTTTCACCCTCTTCATATATAATCGATTGCTTCCTATTTGTTATCGCTTTCTTTCAGTTTTCTCTTCTTCCTATTTCTTCTGTTACTTTAAGTATATTCCATATCATATATCATTATGACTGATAGACTACTAACAGCAGTTACTTGTACCGATGAGCATCATTTGATCGTTGATGACTCCGAAATTCTATCAAAACTAGTGATCAACAGAATTACATCCATTATTGAATCTGGAGCCAAACCAATCTTGATAAATTCCAACTTAAGTTCGAGTTCGATAAATTCTTTACTCAGCGATACTGAAGGTCATGAGCTGGATATTATCAACAAGAGATTCGAGTTGAAAGATTTGGAAATCTTCGGTAGATTGGAAGTTGATAACGTTATCGATAGGGTCTTTGTCACCCTCAAAGGACAAGAATCGTTGAAGAAAGCCATCTCTGAGAGATGTAGAAAATTAAGAATCCCTGTGAACGTGACCACTTCAGCAGAGTTGAGTTCGTTCACTATGTTATCGACTTATAAAAAGGGTAAGTACTTCCAGATGGGTCTGACAACCAATAATCAATCTTGCAAATTGGCCAACAGATTGAAGAGAGAGATAGTACAGAAATTACCTGAAGATTTGGATGAGATTATTGAGAACATAGGAAACTTGAAACAGCGGATCAAGTTCCAAGATATGGAGGATATTTTGGAACGTGAGGATAACTGTAACGTTAACAACGACAACAAGGATTTGAAAAGATCCCGCTGGTTATCGCAGATCATCGAATATTATCCACTTAACAAGCTATCGCAAATATCTATTGACGATTTGACCGACGCTTACAAGGAGTCAAGTGATAACTCAAAGTTACAACTTTCGACAGAGAAGAAAACCGGTAGAATTGCACTCATAGGTTCTGGACCTGGTTCGCTATCGATGCTCACTATTGGAGCACTGAACGAAATTTACAATGCCGACATGGTTTTAGCAGACAAGTTAGTTCCACAACAAATTCTTGATATTATTCCTCAAACGACAGAAGTTTTCATCGCTAGAAAATTCCCAGGTAATGCCGACAACGCACAGCAGGAACTATTGAATATTGGATTGGAGAACTTGATCAAGGGTAAGAATATTGTTAGATTGAAGCAGGGTGATCCATTCATCTTTGGAAGAGGTGGTGAAGAGTTTTTGTTCTTTGAAAGTCACGGTTTCAAACCAGTTGTGTTGCCTGGTTTGACGAGCGCGTTGGTGGCACCTATAGTGAGTTCTGTGCCAACTACACATCGTGATGTGAGCGACCAAGTTTTGATCTGTACTGGTGTTGGTAAGAAAGGTAAGTTGGGAAGTTTGCCTGAATTCCAAGCCAACCGTACCGTTATGTTCTTGATGACTTTGAAGAAGATCTGTGACATTTTACCTGAATTGTACAAGAGAGGTTGGCCTACCAGTTTACCTGTGTGTATCGTGGAGAGAGCTTCCTGTCCCGACCAAAGGGTGGTGAGAACCACTTTAGGTGATTTGATTGAGGTGGTGGAGATTGTTGGCAGCAGACCTCCAGGGTTGTTGGTTACAGGTCACTCTTGTGAGGTTTTGTACAAGCTGAAAGAAGGTGAGAAGTATAGAGTTGAAGATGGGTACGTTGAAAACGCCGAGGATGCAGAGAGTCATGTGTTGAGCAGCATCGTGAAAAGTTGGACCAGTAACGAATGGATTCACAACAAAAGCAAGGCACACGTTGGTGGCTGTGTTTGATATAAGAATAGGGACGTCTAGCATATAGATATATATATATATATATATATATATATATATATGTTTTGCTTTTTCTTCTTTTTGGAACGTGCAGGATGTATAAATTCTAATGTATGATATTAATTATTAATAAAACATGGAATGCCTGAGAGATAGTAGAGGCTGTGTAAAATGACACACAGTGGAGAAAAGCAAAGAAGGGTGTTGATTACAGAGCTTTGTAGACGATCCTGGATTGGTCCAATCATCAGCGTTAGGTGATTGATTTTACAGCAATATATATATATATATATAGATATATAGATCGACGGCAAGTCAGGAAGCAGTTGAAGAAATGAGTGACTCCCACCGGGAGATTCGAGACGACGTGACGCTCCAGGACCAGCAATCCAGGGTGCCGCATGCACGCGCAAGGGTTCTCCAGGGGTTCTTCTGGCATCCACCCTGACCGTTGAGGAAGCTGTGCCTCTCTCGGGTGTGAGCAACGATTGCTGTATAGCCATAGTTATGTATTCAAGGTAGGTGTAGATTGAGTGCTGTGGTAAAGAAACAAGGACTGGAAGAAAGTCAGAAGATAAGGGTAGATAGAGGGATAGGCCAAGCCAAATGCAAAATAGGAAAGAGAGAAACCTGGGGAAACGCAAAGGCGAGGGGCCGAGGGGCCAGGGCTGCCCAATGTGCCCCGGCCAACAGCACCGCCACCAGAACGGGTGAACAGCGAACAGGTGGTGAATGGCAAATGCGCGCGACCGCCACCAACAAGTTACAACGGTAACAATCAAATCTGTTTGGAGGAGCTGACAAAGACGCCCCGAATCGGGAAGCCCCGCGGACGGATACAGACGGCGTGTGGGAACCAACAAATTTAGTTTATGCCTTCACCCAAAATAAATACAGAGGTTTCGGCTGGCTTTGGACTATTTATCGTTCGTTCTGTACCTTGTTGCATCACCTTCTGCTTTTTTTTTTTTTTCATTGAAACTTGGGTTTTTTTACTTCTGTGTTCATCTCAATTCACCTTTAGCCATTATCCACACCAGTTATAAATCACTTTCATCATGGCTGCCTCTAAAGTTATCGCTGCCATCATCGGTAAGTCTCATCCTCTATTCTTCCCTTTTGCCTCTCGCCTGGTTCCTTCGACCCCGTCCGCTAATTGTCGGTTCGGCACCTACGATGCCCCCTACACCACGTTCTTGGATGTATCTCTATATGATTTTTCTACATTTGTCTTTCAAATTGACTAGCCTTGCTCAATTGGTTGGATGCTGTCTATTGTAGAACAGGCGGATGGAGACAATTGATTACATGGCCTCTCTTTTATACTAACACTCCGCTTTCTCATCTTACAGCTGTCTTATTGCCACCATTAGCCGTCTTCATGGAAAGAGGTGCCGGTAGAGACTTGTTAATCAACATCATCTTGTGCTGTTTTGTCTACTTCCCAGGTATCTTGCATGCTTTATACATTGTCTTTAGTTCCAACTAATCTTAAAGAAACCAAACAAAACACAAATTGGATTGCATTAGAATGAACGTTTTCATTATCTGTCTTACAAATTAGGGGGTACGGATTAGAGTGGTTTAATTTATTTCTTCTCCGCTGTTTCTACTGACAGAGATAACTCTTTTGTTTATTTGACCTGTTATCTGTATTTTTTTTGCTCCCCACTCCTTTTAATCGATTCTACTCCTCAGGCCGTGTGTTTTTATGGCTATCGGCTTTTGTATCTTTTTTTTTTCTCTTTGTTTCGTTCGTTAGCTCTTTTTTTGGTTTGTTCGTCCCACCTTATTTTATTAATACTACGTTCTTATTTCAACTAATGGCAGATACAATGCAATCCTTCTGCCTCTTTTTTTTTGCTGTATTTTTTTCCAGACCTTTTTATGTATTTTATATTACAGCTTATGTTTTTTTTCTTTATAAACGGAAAAAAGGATATTTAACTTTATTTTCATGTCAGAATGTACAATTCTCCTCTTCTGTAAAAGTTTAAAGATAGGATAGAAAAACCAGGTTAATCTACAGGTCTATCAGCAATAGCATATTGGGTATCTTGAGAACAATGTTTGTTCAATGGCTTCTCCTTTAAGAAGTTTACTGCAAGTGGTTTATGGGAAAATAAATATGGAAAATTTTTTATTTGCAGGTAAAAGAACATAAAAACAAGGGTAAAAAGTCAGCTCATCAACTCATATAAACAGTAATAATCCATTTGTTTCCAAGAAAAGAAAAGCAAAGTTAAACAGAACCAGTCAACTATGTTATGGTCTGAGTTTCATTCCATTTGTTTTTCGTTGTTTTATGTTTCGTATATTATTTATTGTAATTGTGGAACCATCATGTCCATTAATGGAGATTGAATGAAGATCACACCAGCCTATAAGAAATTTGAACGTCATTTTTCTTTATGTTAGTATATTGAAAACATAATTTTGTAGAATATTAATTAAATGAGGCAGTTGAGGTAGTCAACTGAATGAATATAAATATATAGTGGGGCAAATTTGGTTATAGTTAGTTCGCTAAAGTTGTATAAAAAATGGGTTGTCTTGGTTGGAAAATAACTCTTGTTTCTCTCTACAAGTTCCGAAATGGATTAAATAAACAGTGAATGGCCGATGCTGATGGACGAACGGCACAAGCTGGTAACGAATTATTCTTTCTACCACGGAAAGCTGATCATATTAGAATCTGGTTTGGTACACTTACAATGAACAAGCCTACGTTGACGGCGGCGGAAAAGAAAGGACTGCTAGTGATGGAAGCCTTTGGCTCTTGAGGAATATTTTGAAAACCGGACATTGTATAAATGTATATGTGTATGTATAGAAGGATATAATAAAAAACGGGCAGGAAAAGGATACACCAACAGAATGTCGATGGCCACAAATATATCGTCATGGCAAGTAGCTTCAGAAGCCACCAACCGAAAATTTTCCGGCGACAGGAAGTTGGAACCAGATGCGCTGAGTCAGCAGCTTATATCAGCAGCGGAAGGAAGTGGAGGGGAACGGATGTATTGCACAGCCTCGATCGCCAGGGTGGCAAACGGCGGGCGAAGAAGGAGACGAGCTTCGATAAGGATGCCTGTCTTTGGACCGGTTTCTTTTTTCTTTTTATTTACTCATTATCTCTTTTGTTCTTCGGCTACTCCCATACTCAAACCACTCTAACCTTTATAGTTTTACACTTACTACTATCCTACATCATCACCATGAAAGTCACCGTCAAGTTAAATAACGAACAGTCGTTCCAAGTCACCATCCCTGACAACTCCACAGTTGAGGACTTAAAGATTGCCTCGTTGGTGGCACTACCCCCAAGTGCAGAACTAGACAAGAAGAACATCAAATTATGGTATAGTGGTAAGAAGATGGAGTTTAAACTATTGCTATCATCTTACAACATCACTGCCGATTCCAGCAACGCTACCGTCTACCTCACATCTTTGGACGAATCCTCTTCGGCTGTCTTGGAAGACGATGAGTCATCAACAGCTTCCATTGAACAACCCAAGTTGAAAGCCAGAAGAAAATCAAGCAAGAAGTCTAGCAAATGTACTTTTCCTTCTTGTAACTCCTTACCGTTAAGAATGGTTGGTGACTGCTCCTTCTGTAACGGAAAGTTCTGCTCCAAACACAGACTATTAGAATCACACAACTGCAAGGGCTTACAAACCTGCAAAGACAAATCTTACGAAAGAAATGCATTGAAGTTACAAAGTGAACAAACTGTTGCATCTAAAGTTTAATTCTCAATAATGCTTGTTTATCTTATTTTCTTCTCTTTTATTTTTTGATTATTGTGTATCACCTTGCACATTCCATTCTTGTTGACTCCATTCATTTCACTCGCATCTTGGTTTTCGTTGGTTGGATCATTGCTTATTAATCTTTTTTTTCTTTGTTATCTCTTTCAATCGGATTGCTTATTGGTTTACTTTACTTATTATTGTCTCTTTTTATATCCCTTCTTTATCATTTTTTTTTGTTGATTTACGGTTCAGTTAATGGTGATTCCATGTACTATTAATGTCTTATTCTTTTTTGTCTGCGATTTTTTTTCCCCATTTTCTCATAACCCTCGTCCTTCTTCTCTACATGTACCCTTTCCATCATGTTTTCTTTTGTTTTTATATATCTATATATATAATCTAGACTCGTTTATTTGTTTACAATAGTTTGTTATCCTGTAGAACTTTAAACACTCCATCTCTCACATCATTGAAAACCCCAACAGTTGGTTTCGCCAACTTCTTATTAATTTCGAAATCACCATCTTTGTAAACACCAGTCCTAACCAAAATGGATTCCCAACCGTAGTTGTTGCCTCCCAATATATCACTTTCTGGATTGTCGCCAACCATGAACACCTTCTCAAAAGGTGTTTCTGTTGGCGCAACGTTCAATTCGGGTGCACAAACTTCACCGTTTGTGTCTCCAGTGATCAACTTCTCCCTCCAATCGATAAGAACATGGTGTGCATAATCGTAACTCACTTTAAAAGGCTTACCCAAGGTGAGACTCTCCAACCGACAGCCTGTAATGTGCTCGTACAAAGCCTGGACTTGGATTTTGAAAGCACCTTGGCCAAACCTTGGTAACTTGAACTCGTTACTCCATAGGAAATCATTGTTTGAAAAAATGATCGGAATGGCAGGCTTTCTGAAATCGGAACCTTCGATTCCGATCCGATGCGTTCCCAACTTACCTTTCTGAGAATTCAACAGATCCATAATGATCTGCAAATCCGATCCCATGTCCCTCGGATCGTTGAACACCAATATCGAATCGATAGGCTCGTTTTGTCCATCAATCTGGATCTTGCTCTGTGTTACTTCAGCACCCCAGTCTTGAATCTCCTGTGCTGTGTACTTGTGGAAGGGCCAAATGTTCGGATTGGCTCTAATCAAATCGATCGGTCTTAACACCTCCTGGAACCCGTAGTCTATACCGACATCCCTTGCTTTGTCTCCTGGACCACCTACAATCAACACACGTCTGTGTTTGTCGACGAGCGTCTTCAACGGTGTGTGCGATTGCACTATCTGGTTCTTGTTCAATGCGGTTTTCAATGACAACTTGTCGGAAATGTAAGCGCATCTGTCACGTTCGAGAACCCCACCACCGTTTGTGAATAGGATGAACGGTATCGATAACGATTGTAACGTTGTTAGCGTCTCATTGGCTGTTGGAATTGCAGATGAACCTTTCAATAGCACTCCGTCGATGTCGAAAACGAACCCTAGTTTCGAAGGGTTGATTAATGATGATGATGATGAGGAGGAGGAGGTTGTTGTTGTTGTTGTGTAGCTGTTGTGGCGAGCTGCCTTCAAGAAACTCAACGGTGCTAGTTGAGGTCTAGTTATAAATGCTTTCAACATTTTGTGCGGGTGTGTTTTTTTTTTTTTTTTTTTGCTAGGATTTGTGCAATTGTAAGAGGTTGAAGTTTCCACTAGTAACGAAACTGTTGCTTGATCTCGATGTCGGGTATCGAGGGATAAGATAAACAGCCAGCCTGGGGAAAATCTGGGTGCGGTACCAATTTGATCGAGGCTAAGATCCCACACCTTCTGGGTAACGTGATCTAAGACACGTGCTCAAGAAAAAGAGAAGGGGGTAGATGAGATTATTTTTCTTGCACTCTTTACCTTGTGATTTTTCGGATAATATCGTTTCAATGTTAGAAATATTAGTAACTTTCCCTAATGTCAATCACCGAAGGAACATTTGTTGTAATCGTGCCAAATGACATTAGCCCTTTTCTTATCCTGCCATTTAATTTCAAGCGTCTAACACGCAGTCTAGAGGATAGGATGTACACTCAATTTGGCTAGATATTCAATAATGAAGACAAAACTCCAATAAATCACAAACCAAAACAAAGTACCTTAATCTTAAAACTTAAATTTGATTCTCATTATCTCTTGCATTTTCTTGCATTGCACCTATTTTTTTGTAACTGGGAGCAACTTTTCCCTTTTTATGCATTATGTACCCCTCTTTTGACCCCACCTAGCACTAATTAATCCATAAACAAGACTTCAATATGGACAATTTGGGAGTATAAGTATTTTCTTCCTACTACTATATAATACGGCACCAGTCGAGTGAATCGTCAAATTTAGACCATAAACAAAAAACAAGAATTCATTTCTTTTCGCACCTGAACTTTATGAATTTTTAATATCTAAACAATTGTTTTAGATTCAATAAAAAATCACACAAACGGGGTGCATGGTGCATAAAATAAATCATATAAAGTTTGAAAACCTAGTTTGTATACAAATATCCACTTGATCAAGATAGTTGATCCGAACGATCAAAATTGCCTACTTTTGGCGCTGAAATGAATAGGTTGCTCTGTTTCGTTGTCTATCAAAAATTGACAATTCACTAGACTGGGATCGATCTAACTAATGGGATAAAAAGACCATAAAACTTCCAAAATTGTCAATTTTCAAGTCTTGTTTCTGGAATAAGTAATGATAGGTGGGGTCAAAAGAGGGGTGCATGGTACATAAAAAGGGAAAAGGTTGCTCTGACTTACAAAAAATACGTTTTATGCAAGGATATGCACGATTAAGCTCGCAATAGTCTATACTTTAGACAACCGGGCGAGAGCTTTATTTACCAGTTTATTAAAGAATATATATTTTAGAGCAACACTTTTTATAATTATAGAAGAAAATAAGAAAAACAAAGAGAAGAAGAAAATTTAACAACAACAAAAAAAGAAAGACAAAAACAAAAACTAAATCACGTCGATAAGAAAAAACCTAAGCAAAAACAGCGTTCAATGAAGTTAGTTAAACTTGAGAAATTTGACTATTTTTGACGACCTTGGTTGCCAAAATAGGAATACAAATTCGAGTCGTAGGCAGATGGAGTACTGTAAAACTCACCCGATTGGTTATGCAGCGTTGTTTGCTGTTGGTTATAATTTGCTGGTGGTGGATAGGATGGTTTTGAAGGAAGTGGAGGAGCAGCAGATGCAGAACCATAGTTAGTAGGTGTATGGGAAGAAGATAGAGACCCTTGGGTGCCCTCTTGTGGATATTGTGGGAACACCTGTTGGTAAGAAGGAGGTGGTGGAGGGGTTGGTGTACTAAATGATTGTTGTTGCTGTTGTAGGTATGATTGCTGGTATTGTCCCGTTGGCTGATAAGAAACCGAAGTCTTTGGTGATGGCTGGGAAGAGACACTGAACTTATTGAACTGTTGGCGTAACAGTTCTTGGTCTCTACTAGGTCCGCTAACTTCAATCTCCTGCTTCAACCTATTCGATTCGTTGATTCTCGAATTATAAAATTGCTCACAGGAAAACTTCAAGTTCGTTGTGAATTGCAAGAGTTGCTTGTAGAAGTCGCAACCTTGTTTGACACCCTTTTCATACATCTTCCAATTCTCGTAGGATGCTAGATATCTTGTCGTAATAGCCTGTTTCGTGCGCATCATGGCATCCCTCTTCTTGATATTGCTCTTGATAACGGAATCATCTAATGTTTCATTCATTAACTTCTTCAAGTCGTCAATTAACTGGCTTTGTTTATCAAGAGTCGTTTCAATCCTTTCTTGGTACGGTCTGAATTTGGCTAAACCTTCTCTAAAAACTTCATTGATATTGTCGTTGTTTTTATTCAAGACCAACACGTTAGAAATATCGTCGCTATGGACCTCCCTTTTTAAGTCTTGATAGGTGTTGGCCCTTTCCTTCTGCAAGTATCTCAATTCTTGCAACTTTGTACGCATAGTATCAATTTTGTTTCTAATGGCGGATGGATCGCTCTTTGGTTCGTCATCGAAATCAAGTAATGATTGCTGAGGTTGTTGTGCACCACCTTCGGAGTCCTCAGACTTGAAACTTGCCAAAAACTTAGGGTGTGATGGCCCGAGCTTTAAGATGTCAATATCAGGTTTGATATCGTTATATATGCTCTGGATACGGCTATCGGCTGCTGCTGAGTCCAACAACGATTTCTTGGCTTTGGATAACTCTTGCCTTAGCGAGGTTAGCTGAGTTGGATACTGTTCTTGTGCCCATAAATTGCCATACGCCGACTTGTTCGACTCGAAGTTGGTAGTTTCATCGTTCAAGATCTTGTCACATTGACTGACATTCTCCATGATTTGATTCCGCAAGGTAACTTCCTGGGAGCTTTCGGTATTCGATTGGCTAATTTCTGCAGCTACAGACAACACTCTAGCATCAATTTCATCCGAACCATAATCATCATTGTTAGTGGTACTAGAGGTTTTGGTGTCAACCAAGCTTTTCAATTCATCCAATGATTTCGGTAAGTTCAAGAATTCTAAAGTAGAATTCATCTCCTTGTCGGCAATCTCACATTTATCATTCTCCGCTCTCAAAATCTTGGCCATCTCTTCGGAGTACATGGATGACTGTTCGTGAACACTCAAGGGGATAATTTTGGCAAAGAGGTCCTTACCAACAATAGCATCTATCTTTTGTTCGGTGATCGGAATAGCTTTGCAACTCATCAGTGGCTTGATTTCAGGTAACGAAGCAGCCGAAGGAATGAGATCATGGTAAATGAAATCATTATCTTTATCCAGAGACGTGAGTTCATTTTTAACTAATTCTGCGTGTGTCTTGAGTGAGCTAATTATTGATTCATCAAACGTTTTAGAGTGGTTCTTGTAATCAGTTAGTGCATCTTGAGCCACTTTCAGATATGCGATAGCTTGACCAATTTTTGACGAATTCTTCAAAGCAATTGCCTGGTAATAGTTGGCGGCAGAGCTGTAATAAATGTCCTTCAACAATAAATAGTTCGACCATGGATAAGTTGACGTCTTTGTTGAAGGAATAGATTCGTGCGCTGAATGGTATAATTTTGACGCAGCTTTAGCCAATCTTGAAACCAAAGTTTCCTTGATTGAATCGTTTTCGTTGAGGTATTTCAACAAGAATGCTTCTTGTGCTTGAGCAAGCATCACTTTGGCGAACGTTTGAACTGATTCGACACTCAGGTCGTCCGATGGGGCGTGCAGGAAATTTTCTTGAATGAATTGAAAGATACCGCTTGTTTTTTGAAAACATTCACAGCTGAACTTCAAATCATCTGAATGGGCACCAAGCTCCGACAGGATTGCCGCCAAGTTGAATAGAATGCTGGCCTTTTCGAAAGCAGTGGAATGTTGTGTATGAGATATGTTTTTAGAAAACGCATCAAACCAAGTGAACTGAGCTCTCAAAGTCTCAGTAGGAATTCTTAATTCCAACAGTTCTAACTGGCCATAATATCTATAATAAAGATCTCTTCCAATGGCATCTTTGTTGCAATGAACCAAGTCAATTCTTAATTTATTGAAGGTCTTAATCTCGTTCTCAAAGACCGAATAAGTGCCGTAAATTTGAGTCAAGTATCCTTTCAAAGGATGTATCCAGTCGAACTCCTTTGTTTCTTTCGTAGGAATACCAATAAATTTCGTTTCCATCGTTATCGGACGCTGGTTTGAGCTTTCTTGAATACGGGTGAGTTTTAGTGACACTGGTTTTCCACAGCACCTGTTGCAATTTAAAGTGGGAATCAAGAGACTGTTATCTACCCTGCGATGTTGGCAGAGGGCGCTCGCGAGTTTACGTACTGATTGAAATGCGACCTGGGGTTGTCCTCTTTCAGGCTCCATTCTACGCTCCTGTACCTTACTCGACACTACAGAGTATCGACCCATTATATCATTCGATTCGGTTTGCCATTATTGAAACAGCGTGGTTTTGTTTTTGATTTTGATTTATCCAAGATTGTTTGAGGATGAGTGAGAACTTTGATCTGTTATCAGAGGAAGTGGAGAAGTTGGCCTCCAACAAGTCCATGAACTCTATCTTGTCTACTTCAAATGACGTTTTGGAGCAGTTGAGGAACTTGCAAAAAGACATTGAAAATGGTAAGTGATTGTTTTGATAATCAGTGCTATCTCTGGGTTTTTTTTCATATCGTGTGCCTGTGAAATTGTATACTAACAGTCTTTGGCTTGAGACTCTTTCTCTGTATCAGATTCTCCTTATAACATTAAGACGGTCAGTATGAAGGTAAAGAAGCTAAACGATAATATCATTACACAGGAAAAATCAATTAACAAGTCAGTGAAGAATTACAGCACCAAGATAGAGAAATTGTTTACTTTCAACCTTGGCGATGTGTACCCCTACGATCGGATTGATATTAAGAATAATGAAAGAAACAAGAAACTATTGGAAAGATCAATTGTCATGGATTTACTAAGAAACGGTCAATTCAGCATATCCTCCGCTTTAGAAAAGGAAAGAGGAATTACAATTCCTGACGATCTGATATCAACATTTAAGAAACTGAAAGAAATTCTTTCCAGCCTGAAAGACAATAATAATTTGGGACCAGCCATTGATTGGAGTTATCAGAATTCGAACGAACTGAAACAAATTGATTCAGACTTGGAGTTCAATTTGCACAAGTTACAGTTCCTTCAACTTTACAACAAGGACAAGAGCGATCCTTTTGAAGCGTACAACTATGCAAAAAAGAACTTCCCAAATTTCGGAACGACGCATCTTGACATTATTTCAAAGCTTTTCTTTTCGATGATATATTCAACGACTTCTCCGCAGTATAAAGAGAGTGACTATATTTCGGACATAAATCTGTCTGTGGATTCAATCTACAACCAATTGTGCCAGGACTACTGTTCGTTGATAGGACTTTCATCCAATTCACCAATTTACAATGCGTTATTAGCGAGTTATATCGCATTGCCGAGCTTCATCAAGTACACCAAGATCTTCAAGAATTCCGGGAAATTGAATTGGACTACCACCAACGAATTGCCGTTTGAAATCAACTTGCCTGAATTTTTGCAATTCCATTCTATTTTTATCTGTCCCGTCTCAAAAGAGGAAACAACACAAGCAAACCCACCGATGGTCTTACCTTGTCACCATATAATTTCAAAGGAATCGCTAGGGAAGTTGAGTAAGAATAATGCATCCAGTTTCAAGTGTCCATATTGTCCTACGACATCTACTTCAGGTCAAGCGATCCAAGCTAAGTTTGTCAATATGTAACTTTGATTCTCTGTGCTGTAGTACTTAACTGTGAACAGTTTGCTCATCCATTTTGCCATTCTTTATCTCCTTCTACGGATTAATATTTTCTTCTTTTTTTTCACAATATATACCTCGCCTACGTACGTTTATTAAACCCATCTTAATATGACTGATTAGATACAAGTTTTCCCTTCATATATATCTTATGGGGGAAATCCGATTAATTAGAAAGGGGTTAAGGGTAGTGCGACCACCAATTAGGAACATTGTAAAATATTTTTTGAGCTCTCTGTGTTTTTTTTTTTTGACCTTTAATTTTCATAGACAAACTGTACATTAGCTCATAATATCAGTTTTTTTCGTCAGATAATACGCCTCAGCATCGATTATAGAATAAGATGAGTAATTTGACGATAAGTAAGAAGTCGCAAAAAAACAAGAAGACAAATAGAAGATCCAGAAAGAAGAGAAGAACGGAAGATTTTTCTTCTGATTCGTCTTCCTCGTCGTCATCTTCAGATTCAGAATCAGAACCAGAGAAAGAGTTGGCCAAAATAGAAGATCCTACATTTCAAGATGAAGAAATGAAAGATGATGAACGACATGCATCAAATTTGAACATCGATGGATTGAATCTTCCCAAGGTGTCAAGTGTCACTACAGAAGATCTAGATAAAACGAAGATGGATCTACGAAGCATCGATAAGTTGGCAGATTTATCTCAACTAGAAACCAGTTTGATGAATAACAACGGGAAACTCAATTTGAATGCAACGAATCGTAAGATTGACGAAAGCAGGGAGGCTTTATTAAACACATATTTGACGAAAATGTTAGGCAACTATGGAGACGATTTGGATAATTTACGAAAGAGTAAAGATTTCAATGGTGGCGTTTCGCTAACCTTGTTGGCTAGATTATTAAAGGAAAGCGGGAACATTTTCGATGACGAAACGTTGAAGAACATTGTTGACAGTTAATTGGCCGATTGCAGACCTAGGTAAGATCAATTTATAAGTTGAAATATAAGGTTTTGAAGGGATGTGAAATGTGATGTAATTAAGGACAGATCGGGTAATAAATTATCTAATCTATACACAAACTCGGTTTAGCGATGGCGCACAGTATTTATATATATAAGTTACGCTATGTAGGTCCTGATATATATAATATATATATCAACTAATAAGTAGGATTTATATATAACATAAGAATTGTATTAATCTTACGTGGGATATCCATTCTATGAAGAAAGAATCAAGATCCATCGAAACCAGAATTACGTAATTGGTGGCAGCCAGACATCTTACAGACAGGCTTCGCCACGCCAAGCACTCACACCCACTAGATAACTTTGGATTGGATTCTGCAGTCACGACGGGCCCGCTGTGAACGGTTGACCTTTTGGAAGACCACATGGGTAGACTGCAAGTTGCAATTCCCAACTCCCAGTGCCTTAGTCATCTGCAGGAGGTCGTGTTACTCTCGCTTGTCTAAGACTGAGGAGTGGGCACTGCGAATCAGCTAGATATCTTCTATAGACTGTCAGGCGATCTTGTCACTGGACCAGAAATCCAGACTGGAAGGCACTTCAAATTACATCTGTATCGCTGAAGAATATATATATATATATATATATTATATATAGATGCAAATTTATTTGGGATCAAGAAAAGAAACGTTGCAAAGTCAAAGAAAGCAAATTAAGCTATAAGAAAAGAGTCCATCCTACAGGAAACTAATGGTAAGCAACAGTCGAACAGGCCGATCGAGCCAATTCTGAACGAGGGTCCGCTCGGTTGCTGCGCCCTCCGCAGCCGTGTTCCTGTCTCCGGCCAGGCCACTTGGCACTGCGCAGCTGCCATCACTGTAGACAGGGAGGTTATAGTATATATTATATATATATATATATATATGTTAAAACGTTATAAGTTTAAAGTGGCTTCTACTGTACTCGAGAGTCATTTCTGTTGCATTGTGTGGAGCAGAGACGTAGACCGTGGGCCGAAGATTATATATATATATATAGTCTATTTGCTTGTCACTTAGAATTGAAGTTCGAGAGATGGATTCCATGGAAGGCGAATTGTGAGCGGGAGAGACGGGATTGCGACCCTGGGGCAAGTTGTAACCGATATAGAGAGCATGTAGCATGTAGCATATATCATATATTTATTGTGCCTGTGACACCAACCAGGGGCGACGCAGTAAAAGCAGCAAAAGCGGCAGAAGTTAGAAGTTAGAACTTCACCACTCTGACTCAGCCCGCACAACACAACGTTGGAGAGGATGTATGTGTGCCTCGGAGCCTCGAGGCGAGAAGTGTTGTGGCACGGTTAGCAGGCTGTGCAGCAGTGTTCTGTGGGAATTGGGGTGTTCTGTTTGATCCGTGTCTGGCATTTAAATATACCTGCTTAGACCTCTATCTCCTGTCCTGTTACATCATCATTCAGCTCCCTCTTCCTCTTGGACCTTCCACCATATATATTACAAATCTACATCCTTTGGCTTTCTTCAGGTTTTTTTTTTTTTGCCTTTTTGCCAGCTATTCAAGTGTTTTCCTTTATCTTCCTCTTATAGACACGCTATCTTATACAGCTGCTATTAATAACCACCTGTTAACAACACGTCATTGATTCCCCTAACAGAAGAAAAAACCACAAAAAATTAAGATCAGACCTCTACAAAGAATGATATTCCAGAGTTCTGTCCTTTCAGTGATTTTCCAATCACTACTACTGTTGACCCATATCACTAGTGCCCTACCCATTGATGACCACGAAAACGACGCTTCCCCATCCCAAGGGTACTTGAGATTGGTTGCCGAAAAGTTGAGAGGAACCTCGATCCATGAGGCTGCTAGTGGGGCTGAAGCTTTCCTCCTTGAAAAGAGATCCGAAGATGGCTCTGTAGAAATGATTTTAGAAAACGAAAGCACTTGGTATAGAGTTGACTTGACCATTGGTTCCGATGATCAGGTGGTGACCGTGTTGGTCGATACCGGTTCTTCCGACTTGTGGGTGACAAACTCAAACAACACCTACTGTGCCGCCGGTACAGCATCCAAAATGAAGTTCCACAGAGCAGGCAGAGCTTTTGGCTCCATTACAAATTTCAACCAAGCTGATAGCGGCGAACAAGAAACCTCGGCAACTACCGCATCTTCTAACTCTAAAGAGGTTGTTGCCAAGGCGCTGTATGGACCTGGTGACATTGGAACCAGCTCTGCTGCCAACGCTCAAGCTACCATGGATTGCTCTGTCTACGGTACTTTTGATCCATCTTCTTCAGATACCTTCAGAAGCAACGGTTCTGCCTTCAGTATATCCTATGCCGATCAGACTTTTGCCAGAGGATGGTGGGGTTATGATACGGTCAGATTTAACAACGTTTCTGTCGAGAACCTTTCCTTTGCTGTTGCCGATGAGTCTGACTCTCAAATGAGTGTCCTTGGTATCGGATTGGCTGGATTGGAAACCACTTACTCTGGTTCGTCTTATTCGTCCACTCCATACCAATACGAAAACTTGCCTATCAAGTTGAAGAGCGACGGTATGATCAACAAGGTTGCTTACTCGGTCTTCTTGAACGAGACATCCTCCAGCACTGCCAACATCTTGTTTGGTGCCGTTGACCACAGCAAATATTCAGGAGACTTGTCCATTGTCCCAATCATCAACACCCTTGAATCTTACGGTTACACTTCTCCAATCAGAATCGAGATCACGTTGTCTTCGTTGTCTATGACCCACAGTTCGTCTGCCACCACCATCGGTTCCGGTGCTGCCGCTGCATTACTAGATACCGGTACCACCTTAACCTACATGCCAACCTCTATTTTGAGTGCGATATACCAAAGCATCAGCGACCTTCAATATAGTGCCAGTGTGGGAGCCTACATTATGTCCTGTAGTTCAGCCAGCGATTACACCGTGACTTTTAACTTCCAAGGTGTTGACATAGATGTCCCATTGTCTTCCTTCCTGTTGGAGTTGGTTTCAACCTCCGGTGCTACATCTTCGTACTGTGCTCTAGGTCTTTACTCCTCAGGTGACGATGCGTTCGTCTTGGGAGATTCTTTCCTCAGAAACGTCTATTTCGTTGCCGATTTGGAAGATTACCAAATTGCCATTGCTCAAGCTAACTACAGTGGAGGCTCCGATGACATTGAAGTCATCACCAGTACCATCCCTTCTGCTACCAGCGTCTCTGCTTACTCGCAGACATACGGTTCTGCATACACAGAATTGAGCACAGGCTCCTTTGGTACTACAAGTACATCCAGATCAACCGCCACGGCTTCCTCTAATAGAGATTCTACTGGCGATTCCGAGTCCGATTCTGATGGCAGCTCCAGCTCCACTTCCACTTCCAGATCCACATCGAGCTCGAGCAGCTCCTCTTCATCTTCCTCTGCTGCAGGTTTTTCATCAACAGTTTCTTATTCGTCGGTGTTCCTTGGTCTAGTTGGTGTTTGTTTTGCTTTGCTGATTTAACCTAATAGATATCCTCATTTCTTTCCCTTTTTTCTGAACACAAGACACGAAGAAAATTTCTTTGTGTTTTCCTTTTTTTGTTTGTCCCTTATTCTTTCCAAGTCCGCTTCTTATGTATACAGTGTTTGTATGTATATTTTATTTTATTGTTATGCTCATGAATCTATTTGCTTTCTTTCTTTCTTTCTCTGGTTTATTGTTTGAATTCCGATTGCAACTCAAATCTAATGTTTATTTTTCATGTAAGACTTTAATTTTATTAATGTTAATAATGTCTTTATATTTCCCATTATACTGCAAACTGGTAAAAGCACATCTCATCATCGATTCTGACTCCTATGCAGAAATGTCGCGTATCCAGTCAAATTGAAAACGGCTTTCAATTTTCGGATTAAACCTTTCCTAAGCTGAGTATCAAGAGCCCGATCAAACGATGGTGAAAATATTCATATGGGGTTCACTCGGACGGAATGAGTACCTTTTTGTCAGCATCGTTGGGAATACCAAAGGCCCTCTAGCAGCTGTTCGGTGTCAACTTCTTAGAAACATGGTGTAAACCACCATAGATATGAAGTGGTGGAAACCAATTGAAAATGAATATATGTGCATGTATAGTGCAATTGAGAAGATCCCAACATTGACTTTCAGGAAGCCCAGTTGTAGCACGGGGGAATTTAGAGTTGGAAAAGAAATGCTTCAGGTTAGTCCGCCTATTTGCCGTATCAACAGGATATCGCCACACCTTCCATAACTTGCATCATCTTGTTAGCTCCTTATCACATAAATCCGGCATTCTGCACTCGTAAGTTGATTATAGGTCTTACAATTACTTTGAATACAAATTATTAAAACTAATTTATACGATATCAATCAGTTCGGACTGAACCGTTGCAACTTGCAGGCGGACGAGAGGCTCCTCGTTCTGCTCGTTTAGCGACGCGGCGACGCGTGCACGACGGTGCGTCTCGTAAAAGTTGGCGTGCCGGTAAACGAGAGGAACGAGCAGATATCGTTTTGATCGCTCCAGGTGTGGTCGCCAGGTGAATCTTGTATATATAAGTTTGGTGTTCCAGTCGTTTTTCTCTTTTGGATTGGCTACATAACAACTTCAACATTTTTTGCTTCTGATACTCCTGTGTTTTCAACAAAAATTTCTAGTTAAATTCCTAAAGCTAATTCCTAATCATTTTCAACAGAATGAGTACCCCTGCTTCAACGACAAAATTGGCCCCAAAGAACTTCGAGCAAGACAAGCAGTTTGCTGAAGCGTTGCATGGTAAGGACCACACCAAGACTTCCGGTATGGGTGCATGGATCAAGAAAGATAAAGACGCTCAAGAAGTCGCCATGGAAGGTTATTTCAAGCATTGGGACGGTAAGACCGACAAGGAGACCGAAGACTCCAGATTGGATGACTACTCTGCTTTGACCAAACATTACTACAACCTTGTCACTGATTTCTACGAGTATGGTTGGGGTTCATCCTTCCATTTCTCTAGATACTACAAAGGTGAGGCCTTTAGACAAGCTACTGCTAGACATGAGCACTACTTGGCCTTGAAGATGGGAATCACAGAGAACATGAGAGTCTTGGATGTTGGTTGTGGTGTTGGTGGTCCAGCTAGAGAAATCACCAGATTTACCGATTGTGAAATTGTTGGTCTCAACAACAACGATTACCAAATTGAAAGAGCCACCCATTACGCTAAGACTTATGGTCTGGACAAGAAGTTGTCCTTTGTTAAGGGTGACTTCATGCAGATGGATTTCGAACCTGAATCCTTCGATGCCGTGTACGCTATAGAAGCAACCGTGCATGCACCTAATTTGGAAGGTGTCTACGGTGAAATCTACAAGTGCTTGAAACCAGGTGGTGTGTTTGGTGTCTACGAATGGGTTATGACCGACGCTTACGACGAAACCAACCCAGAGCACAGAAGAATATCCTACGGTATCGAAGTCGGTGACGGTATTCCAAAGATGTTCAGCAAAAAGGTCGCTGAGGATGCCCTGAAAGCTGTGGGTTTTGAAATCGAATATGCTAGAGATTTGGCCGATGTCGGTGATGAGATTCCATGGTACTATCCATTGACCGGTGATATCAGATACGTCCAAAGCGTGTCTGATGTCTTTACTTTCTTCAGAACCTCATATCTCGGAAGAAAGATCACCACTGGTGCTGTTGGTTTGATGGAAAAGATTGGTCTTGCTCCAAAGGGTTCGGTCAAAGTCACCGAAGCATTAGAAGATGCTGCTGTCTACTTGGTTGAAGGTGGTAAGCAAAAATTGTTTACTCCAATGATGTTGTACGTCGTTAGAAAACCATTAAAATAAAATGATTTTGTAAAATAAGTTAGAAAAAGAATATATATACTATTAATATTGCTGTTTTTTTGCTTTTTGAATATTTTATTCCCCTTTGCTAAATTGTGTTGATGCGACCTGATTAAGAAGTCATGTTGCGCTGTTCTGTCTAATATCATTAAAAAAAAGGGGTGGGTGTACTCTTCTAAATAAATGATCATTAAGGTTTATTAAATTGAAAGGAAAAAGAAAATATTAAGGTAAAACGATCTAAGTATACAAGTTTCTATGTACGAATGTATTACAAATGGTGCTATTAAGCCAGAGCAATAATCTTCTCAACCGCCTGGCTTAGATACGTGATTTCTTCTTAAAATTATAAATAAAAAGAAAGATAAAACACAGCACGTATAATAATTAATTATCGATAAAATAAACTAGTGCCCAAGCGGATCCTGCGGCAATAGATCCGATCAAAACCATCTGCACACCCTCACTAACTTTAGACAATAATGGAGTATCTGCACCCATTGACACCGTCGTTTTGAAGTATCCGAAGCAGAATAAAGTGATCAACATCACTATGACTGAGACCACCAATCCAGTTCCAACGGTTGATGTGAAAAAATATGGAATCAAAGGTATAAATCCACCAAAAAAGTATCCAGATCCGATTGTCAAAGCAGATGTCAACTGTCTACCATCTGCTGGTTCTTCCAAACCTTTACCAAATCGAATGACAAAATCAATCATCGCCTGTGGATTGCTTTCCAAATCTCTGATGAAAAGATCGATTGTTTCAATAGTAGCGCCCATATCAAGCATTATCTCTTCCACTTCGGTGGCAACGAGATCTGGATTTTCAAAAAATTGTTGTTTTTCTTTCCGGACTTGAGAACGATAAAACTCCGCTTCGGATCTTGCAGCTAGGAAACCACCTAGGCCCATAGATATGGCACCCGAAACCAATTCGGCCATACCACCGGTAATAACCAATTTCGCATCACCGAGAGATGATAGACCTGCCGTCAATGCAAATGGCACGGTAAGGCCATCGGATAAACCAATTATAACATCACTCATCACTCTTGGGTCGATTCTGTCTAAGAATCCCAACGATGAAGAATGATCACTTGTGAGATTATCAGATTTGCCATCCAGGTTAGGTTTCAGAGGGCTTGTGGAACCTGTCAGTTGTTCTTGTGTCTGTGACTCCGGATCTATCGATCCATAATTGGAGGATGAGGTATTCTGCACGATAGACTGTGATTGTATGCTATCTTGTTCGGAGCTTTCTCTCGATGAGATCACGGAAGCTATAGCATTCTTTAGCGCAACGATGGACATTTTGTTTTGTATCTGTATATGTATATATGTATGTATGTATATGTGTTTGTTGGGGTATGTATATCTGATAAAGTATTTGATTGCTGTGAAACAACGGGGATGGACTAAGAGAATTGCAAACTATGATCACTTGAAAAGAATATTCACTGGAAAAATATCAAGAATGTTGTTATAAATATGGTGGGAAAGCGAGGTGACGATAGTTGGTGATGAGTTTGATGCAATAGAAAAAAATTAAGAAAAAAAAGCAAACTCTGGCACGCTTAGTAAACTAGTAAACAATGTGGACTTGTGTGGAGTAGTAAGGTGCGATATATATATTGCGGATGGTACCGAGCAGCTCAAAGTTGAAACACCAGGCAAGAAGACAAAGAAGGCAAACTCAGGAGAAAGAGAAACCGGAATATATGTATATATATAGATCCAGATGAAGGGTGTCAAAAAAAAAGATCTGGCTAAATAAAACCACCGATGCAAACAGATCCTAAAAATGCCACCCAAAACAACGAAAAGGGCGAGAAGCTTGAAACTGTTATGTAATCGACGCGTCGCATATGTAAGCACGAGGGGTAAATGTGCGTCGATCACATACACCCCTCAGCCAATCAGAGGGCAGATGTTTGTCATCGTGGCAAAAATACCATCACGAAATGGCTGATATAAGCATACCCTTCACTTACCCCACGAGAGTTTCCAAATTCCAACGGTTTGCTCTCTCTGTGAAGTGCAGGTAGTTTTCCAGTAATGCCCATTGCCCGCCCTTCCTGATCCGTATCTGCAGGTCATAATTCTTAATGACGGAACATTGTGGTACACGTTTAGGGTCACTGCAGTAAGGCGAACCACAAGGGTGTAGTTTGGACCTCATGTACACCTGTACCCACTTTCCATTTCGGGTGCGGCCACAAAATTGCCCTTTTTTCTGGAACACGTAAGGAGCAGGACACCTCTTCTACCAGTGTAAAATATCAATGAGCAGAAATAAAGAAAAACATATACTTTCATCAACATCAAACAAAAGTGACAGCTGCAGCGTTTAGCATGCTCGTAGCTTAACACTAAAGTCAATCATATAACTATAGACAGAGAAATTGGAGGGCTGTATAAATCTCATCCGCTATATTGCAAAGTAATTACCGTTGGTTTTTTATTTGGTGAGCACTCTTGACTCTTGAGTCGTAAATCGATGGTTTTCAATTTGCAAGATTTGATACGACTTAAAATTCCGAGCCTAAACTTCTAATAAATTCGGACATTTCTTCTTAGCTATCGATATTGTAGACAATTTCCTAATATGTTTGCGGCAAAGTGGTTTCATTTATTACTTGTTAAAAAACACCACAAGGCAAAGGTCACTATCTTGCTCGCTCAATGACGTCTCATTCAAGTCGGACTTTTATGCTGGTATATTTATTGCTTTGGCTTTTGCTGCGTTAGCTGGTAACTTATTACCACTTCTCTGTGTCGTTTTGCTAACAATGACATCTACAGAGTAGCATGTCAAAGTTGAACTCCCAGAGTCAACTGTTCATACAATGAAAGAAGAATGCACACCACAGGCAATTGTTTTTTCTTGTAATGGTTTCAGATTTATAGCCGTTGTTCAATACGGCACCCCACCAGATCTTGCAATCAGCTGTGTGTTCTAACTTGTCTTGACTTTTATAATCAGCATCTTAAATAATTGTGACCACTTTAATTCAACTACCTCACATTCCCATCGGCTTTTCACAAAAGTGGAATAATATTCGATACACCTTGTTATTGTACTTCTATCTATTCAGCCACACACACATTTTGGGCGCAAAAGAAAATCACATGATCGCCAACGATCCCTATCTCACAGTATCACAATCCAGATATTTGGAACATCACGTAGATGTGCGAATACTGGTATCCACATTATCTCTTCTATATGAACTCTTAGAGAAATCTGTTCATAAGACCGGGTGCATTTTGCCTTTGGTATTACATTAGATCCAAAAAGAGCTAACAAACAGTGGTCACCTCCTCATGCCGGTTAATCTAATCGATACAACCAAATCCTCATAATTAACGTGACATGGAATTCAACCGTACATCTCTATGGTCGAAGTTGTATCATAGTTCATTTTGTCGAAATACAGCAATATCATCTGTCGAATTAGTAATGGAAAGCCACGGTTTTCATAACCTTTTTATTATCTAGAAATAAAAAAAAGCATAGTTCATTACGATGTATATATATATATATGCCTATCCTCATATAATATCATCCTCGTCAACAAATTGCTCTATTCGCAATTAGCTGGATTGGGAGTCTACGACAAACCAAATCGAAATGTCACAAAGTGAAACTGCTACTTTAAAATTGAGAACAATCCCAACTAGCTCGGAGATTGAGCAGATCATTCGCAATTCAAAATCATTAACCATCGGTAACGATCGTGCAAAGGAAAATAGTCCTTATGGTCCGGATCCAGAAGGATTGAACATTTTACCAGAAGGAACAAAACAAAGATTATTATACTCCGGTATCGATATCTCCAAGGGTTATCCTGAAAGACCAGATCCATCCAAAGTTCCGATTTTCAAAGATGAAGTGTTGAAGATTAGAGACGATATCTATCCTTATGTCGAAAGGGGTAATAATGCAGATCCTGAAAAGAAGGCATTGTTTGGTGCTGCTAAGGAGGTCATTAACTTAACTAGGTTTGTTGGAACAGAGATTGTTGGACTTCAATTGGAAGATTTGAACGACCAACAAAAGGATGAGTTAGCTTTGCTTATAGCCGAGAGAGTGGTTGTTTTCTTCAGAGACCAAAAGTTGAGTATTGGAAAGCAATACGAATTGGGTGAGTACTATGGTAGAGTTGAGAAGCACCCTCAAGCTACCCGAGTTCCTGGCTTGCCAGGCACCACTGTCATTTGGTCTGATTACAGAAAGAAGTATGGTCTGAATTTGAACTTCCACAATTCCAACTGGGGTAACTGGGATGCTACTAGATATACTGGTTCCGACACTCAAGTCTGGCACTCTGATTTGGTCCACGAGAAGCAAACCCCAGGTGTTACCCATTTACATTTGGATGCTATTCCTGATGTCGGGGGTGATACTATGTGGGCTTCTGGCTATGGTGCTTATGATAAGCTATCAGACGAATTCAAGAAATTCTTGGATGGTAAAGAGGCTGTTTACTTTTCTCTACATCCTTATTTGGATAGGGAGAATCCTTTTGATGGACCTAGCAGTGTTGAAAGAACTCATCCTTTGGTGAGAACAAACCCAGCTACGGGTTGGAAATCATTGTATGTCAACAGAGGAATGACAAAGAGAATCATTGGTGTCAATCCTGTTGAGTCAGATCTCATTTTAAACTACCTATTTGAAGTTTATGAAAAAAATGCAGATATTCAAGTTAGATTCAACTGGAAGAGTAAGCCTGGTTACGGTACTTCGGCTCTTTGGGATAACAGAGTTTCACTACACAGAAACGTCAATGACCATGAAGGTTCTGACGCTAGACATGGTATTAGAGTCACCTCATTGGCTGAAATCCCAACATTTGATCCTAAGAGCAAGTCTCAGAGGGAAGCTTTGGGCCTTTCTACAGAGTAATCACTCCTTAGATAATCTAGTTGTAGTTATGAGCTGCAAATTTAGAGGTGTAGGCAATGGTTGATTAGTTGGAATTTCAAAGCAAGCCTCTGTTTGATAGAATCTTATTATATAGATGCTTATATAGGAAATCCTACATAGCAATCTGAAGCTTATATATATATAACTTTCTTTGTTTACCACTTGATATCTTTTGTAAGCATATCTAGAAGTTGGTGCATGCTATTAGATGTATATACAATTGCGACCAAAAAAGATAAAAAAAGAAAGCCAGGTAAGTGGCGAGGTCTGTAATCATCCACAATCATATAGGTGTTGCGAATTAGCGTGTCACAATCGATATAGTCAAGAGCTACAGTGGTTCGAGAAGAGAGATAACACCAGTGTCCAGAAGGGCAGGGCACAGCAAAGAAGAGCACGAAACAAAATAAAATATGGGCTATTGGAGCAAGAGAACAACAACCCATACTCCCATACTTATTACCGATACATGTGTCCACTCGTTGACATAATCGGGGGTGATCGCAGCCACACAAAACCCAGTTCCCGATTCACAAAGAAGGGGCAAACTACCGAAATAAGGTTCTGACATAAGCATAAGGCTCGGCGTAAACCAGAGGCGAAAAAATGGAAGACGCGACCCGCAACTGCAATTTTGCAGAAGGTTGTCTGGATCACAAAGGAGAGCAAATAATGTCAACTGGGCACTATGATGTTTTTGGAGCACAAGATTAGCAGGGCTTCAATTCCGTTACGTGGATCCTTTCAACGTTAATTCAATAATATGTTGTTTGTGGCTCATCTCATATTAGCCCTTGCCATTCAGCCTTTGTTGGTATTTGCAAAGACACATACACATTACTACAATGCCTCCTACATTCTTGCAAACCCTGATGGGGTCCATGAAAGGAAGGTTATTTCTTTCAACGGTTCTTGGCCTCTACCAACCATTGAATTGAATAAAGGTGATAGATTGCAGTTGACTTTATACAACGGATTGGGCGATGCGTCTACCTCCCTACATTTCCATGGTCTGTTCCAAAGAGGTTCTAACCATATGGATGGTCCAGTCGGTGTTACTCAATGTCCGATACCTCCTGGTATGTCTTTCACCTATGACTTTGTTGTGGACCAAGTCGGAACTTACTGGTATCACAGTCACAGCGGTTCGCAATACAGTGATGGGTTTAGAGGTATGCTAATCGTTCACGATGTGGAAATAGAGTCGAATTACAAATTTGATCACGAGCTAAGCTTCAGTGTCAGTGATTGGTATCATGACACAAGTGACGTCTTGATAAACAAACAACTATCAAGATACAATCCTACTGGTGCAGAACCAATTCCTCAAAATGCATTATTCAATGATACTAAGAACGTTACCATTAATGTTGAACCTGAACAAACGTATTTGATTAGAATTGCTAACGTTGGTATCATGGTGTCCCAGTACATCTTTATAGAGGATCATGACTTTGAAATAATCGAAGTTGACGGTGTTTACTTACAACCCGCCAAAGCTTCAATGATCTATCTAAGTGTGGGACAAAGAATGAGTATTTTGTTGACCACGAAACGATTGAAAGACGTTACAAAGAACTTCTGTATCGTTCACACTCTGGATACTAGTATGTTGGATGCCCTACCAAGTGATTTACAATTTGCCTCCATAAACTACTTGACATACGACAAGAATTTACCTAATTCTAAACCTTCAAAAGAGTTTTACGATATAGACTCTTATGAACCATATGACGATTTCAATTTGAAGCCAATTGAAAAGGCCCCGCTATTACCAGAACCTGATCATAGAATCGAAGTTGTCATGCATATGGACAATTTGGGTGATGGTGTCAACTACGCTTTCTTTGACAACTACTCCTACGTGGCACCAAAAGTTCCAACATTATTGACTGCGTTAACGGCTCCTGAGAACTTACTTACCAACGACAAAATATATGGATCAAACACCAATTCATTTATTTTAAACAAAGGTGATGTTATAGAATTGGTGGTCAATAACGAGGACGATAACAAACATCCATTCCATTTACATGGACATCAATTCCAAGCTGTTGTTAGATCAAAACAATACGATGACCCACATCATTACAATCCGGAGAAAGAAGCCTCCAAGATGCCAGCCTATCCCGTTATGAGAGATACCATGATGGTTTACGGTAATGGACATCTGGTTTTGAGATTTGAAGCTAATAATCCCGGTATCTGGTTCTTCCACTGCCATTTAGACTTCCATTTAGAACAAGGTTTGGCCATTACGTTTATTGAAGCCCCAGTGGAATTGCAACAACAATTAACAGAGTTGCCTGCCGATTTCTATGACATTTGCGTAGGTAGTGGCATTTCGACCAAAGGTAATGCTGCTGGTAACTCTGAGGATTTCCTTGATCTTACAGGTGAGAACCTTCAGCCACAACCATTACCACCAGGTTTCACCTTCAAAGGTTATGTTGCTATGCTTGTTTGTATCTTGTCTGCACTCTTTGGTTTGAAGTCGATTTATAACTTCGGTATGGATGATGTTAAAAAGGATCTCACCATTTCCTTGACGGAGGAAAGAAAGTTCATCAAGGACTTGATTGCTAAACTATCAGCGGAAGAGACTACTTTGTTGATGACGTCTGGTCGCCGTAACCAGAAGAAGCTATTGGAGATTAAGACTATGATCGACGAGCTTCAAGCGATGGATACCAAATTTAGGGAGCTACAGTAAAAATAATACTTTGCTACGTTAATACTAGTTACCTGCTTTCTGTTTTAGCTATTATTTTAGCTGTTCTTTTTTTATGCCTGTGTTCACGCAAATTTTAATTTCCTTTTTTCTTTTTTTTTCTATTTTTACTGACCATATAATCTTATAAAAAGCTATCATTTTACTTGCACATAAAAAATACAGGAGATATAGGCACTCAGTAAAGAAACCAATTGCCAACAATCTTGTCGATTTTCAATAAAAGGGGTTAAGTATATCATGATTGAGCATCCGAGTAGTGGAACACAACGAGATACACCTACTTCTAAACTTTCCTAATATATCGTTGTTGTTGATCAAAAGTAATCCTTTCCATTCTTGATTTGGTGCCATTAAAGATGCAGACAGCAATCAAGTAGACTTTTAACAAGACCAAAGGTGTGACATCAAGATCAGGTCCAGACTCCAGGACCACAGGTCACCTCAGAAAATGTCCTGTATTATATAATATATTGTATAATAAACTTGGGACCATTTTTTTTGCCTTTTGTTGCACCGATCTTGCGCCCGCACTGAGCGGCTCATGACTACTGTTTTTAGATCAAAAGGGAAGGGAATAGCCTAAGTAAATGTGGGGGTAGACTCGTATAAATAAATAGTGTAGTCCTCATTTGTTGGTGATCTATTCGTTGACTCAGTGTTTACAACTCTTACTTATAATCCTCCTTTTCAGAAGTGGACAACCAATTTTGAAGTAACCATGTCTATCAACGTCGAGGGAGATTTGGTCCACTTTGTGGCTCCTCATTCGGAAAGTTCTGCTACCGTTACTAAATTGGGAGCAACTTTGATCAGCTACAAAGTAAAAGATACAGAGTATATATATCTATCGGAAGCAGCAAACACATCCGCAGATAAGAACACACCGGTGAGAGGAGGTGCTCCTATCATTTTCCCAGCCTTTGGAAAATCATATCTTGATAGCTTAAAAGGGCTACAATCTCATGGGTTTGCCAGAAATTTGAGGTGGGACTTTGTCATTGGAGAAGTGTTGGATGATATAACCAGAGTGAAGTTTAACTTGAGTACAAAAAACTGTGAAAACTACAAAGAATTCCAGAAATGGTGCGAGTACTATGGCAAAGATGTTAAGTTTGATCTAGCTTTAGTGTTTGAATTGTTTGAAGATAAGTTGAACATCAATGTTGAATTATTGAACTTAAATATAGACGAATTGGAATTCCAATTCTTGTTCCACACGTACTTTAGAGTTCCTGACGTCAAGGACATGTATATTGTCGGATTACAAAACTTGAAATATGTTGACAGATTAGCGATCAAGTACAAGCATAGCGAGTCACCAATGGTTAAGGTGAACGAGCAAACAGACTGCTTATACAAGTTGAATGATAAAGTCGAACATGTTGATATCCTATCCGGAGATTCAAACATAAGATTAACAAGTTCAGAGAACTTGGACGACTTGGTTATTTGGAATCCTTGGAAAGAAGGAGCATCGAAGATGAAGGATTTCGAACCAAAGAACAGCTATTTAAATATGATCTGTGTTGAATTCGGTTCTGTTGAAGGTGTTACCATTAAAAGCGGTGATGCTTGGCGTTGTAATCATACCATAAGTATTATATGAGAGAAATGGTTTTTTGGGTGTTGTTGGGGTTTCATTTTGTGTTTGCGCTAGCTTCGTTTCTTTCATTTTCATTAATGTCCTCTGTATGTTCATTCTTTGTGTTTCTTTGTTTCAGAAAATACATACAACTACATAGTAAAGACTACGAGTAAAGTGACAGTTCTCGTTTAAAAATATTTCTTTTTGGGGTAATTATTTAGAAACGCTATATAACGGCACATCCACAAACAGAAAATGAAGCTTAAATTTTACACTAAAATGACAATACTGACTTTATGAAAACTTCCTATAATCTTTTCATTTTGACTCCTCCTTTTCATCCTGGTTTTTCACTTCGTCATCTTCATCGTCATCCGAACTGCTAAATTGCTCCAATGGTTGGTCACCAACAGTTGGGAAAGATCCAGCGCTGTATTGGCTTGCAAGTTTGGCAAAGTCGATTGGATCACTACCGGCACCTTCGAAGCCATTCAAATCATTCAGAGAACTTTTTAGGTCGTCCTCTTCTAAATCATCTTGTTCATCTTCATCAACCCACTTGTCAAAATCTGTCTTGATGTAGTGGTACTTCAACTTCAACTTGGTTAATCTTGGCCAGTATTCTTCTTGTAATTCTTTCTTAAATAGAACAAAAAATATGTGAGAACCTGTTATTTCATACTTGGATTTTTCAGTGTCAACCTCTTTGAAAAATTCAAGATCTAGAGAGTATGATTGGCCTTCTGAAACTGCAGAGAACTTCAACGCAGTGGGGGTCAATTCAATCTTTGGCTGTTCCGGATCAATTACACGGAGTGTCAAGAAAATTAGGTTTTTGCTAGCATCACTAGCGCTTGATCTTTGTGCCCATAAAACTGTGAGAAATTGTAATCTATGTTAGTATCTAAATTGTCTTCTTAAGAGAAAGGCTTGTAAACAGTTAGCTACTTACGTTCTGGTGGAATTGTAGCCATCGGTAATTGTGATAAATAATTTTTGCAATATTCTCAAATGAACAAAATATATAAATTTGATTCAAGTAGATGCTCTAGTTGTTGTTGTTGTTGTTGTTGATGTAAGAGCAAGTTAAGGGATTCTTCGAGTTCCCCTTAAATTCGGCCGCCGCCTCCATCAACATGCGACCATGTGGAAGTTTGGAACTCTCGAATAAACTAGAAAATGTCCTTGTCGTTGTGGCTGATGGGGGAAGATGGGGATGTGGCGGGTGAGTCGATCGTTTTCTAGTAGTGTAATGTTGCACGTGCCAGACCCGGGTGACGGCACTGACCAGTGACGGGTCCCGCGGGCAGCGTTCACTGTTCAGCACGGGCGCTGGACTCTGGAGTCTCTGACTCTCTGCTCCTGGCAGCTACTCTGCTGCGACAATCTACATAGTTAATGATCTATAAACTTGAATTTGAAATTAATATTACAGGCATAAAAACTAAAAAGTTATAGACTAAAAAAACCAAATGCAAAAAATATACGTATTCATAAGTAATCAACGACGCTTCACAGGTCTAGGAGCAATCTTCTTTCTTGCATTTGGCGGTGTCGAGACTCCGTTGAAATTGTTTGTATTATTGAAAATGGAGGCAGGATCCAACGTAGCATTGTTTTGTTGGCCAGTAAAATTAAAATTTGGAGTTGCAGACCTGGATGGATTGAAAGTTGTTCCCCCAAATGCTGACTGTTGTTGCTGTTGTTGTTGAGGTTGTGTCATATTACCACCAAATCCAAATCCCACATTGGCTTGATTTTGTTGCATTCCACCAAACGATGGTCTTGGTGGAGGTTGACTGAACGTCGTTGAAGACAAGTTGAATATCTTACCAGGTTGCGAAGCCTGTGGCTGCTGCTGAAAGCCAGGTGTACTTTCTTTCGATGTTGAGTTGGAAAATGCCGGTTGCGTACCACTAAAACCCCCAAAAGCAGTATTTCCAGAACCATTCGACATTTGATTGTTACCAAACGAAAAAACAGTAGACGACGCATTGTTTCCAAACGTAGTGGCTGCCTGAGTTGAGCTCGCACCAGAAGTCATTGCAGAATCCCCAAATGTGGTTGGTGGCTTGACAATGTTGTTTGAGTTGTTGTTAGAGCCGAATCCAGAGGATGGCGTGGATGAGCGAAAATTGAAAGCAGAATTCGTTACACTGCCAAAAGCAGATGTTGGAGCAGCACTCATATTTGAAGTAGGAGTCGAATTCGTAACGGCAGAGCCACCGAGCGAGAAAGCCTGACCAGACCCACCAAAAGCAGAATTGGTAGATGTGGCAGGTTTTGTAGCTGTTCCAAACGCTGAATTGGCATTCGAAGGAGTAGGCTGCCCAAATGTGCTAGTGGTACCATTTGGGTTCAAAAATGCTGACCCAGGTGCAGCATTTGAGGAGGGTTGACCAAATGTCGAAGCTGTCGACTTTGCATTGTCTAATGACAGCGTAGGAACTGGTTGCTTTGAAGTGGCACCAAAACTAAATGCAGGTTTCGCTTTGTCGTCCGCATTATTGGAAGCTGATGCTGAACTGGTCGATGGTGTAGATCCAAAGGTGGAACTGAACGTAAATCCAGCTGTCTTAGGTTTGTCTTCAGTCTTTTCCGCTCCAGTTGCAACTTTTGAAGGATCACCAAATGAGAAGGCAGGTTTGTTTGCACTTTCCTCCTTCTCAGTTGAGGGTGCGCCAAAGCTGAATGCAGCTTTAGGTTTTTCATCAACTTTTTCTGATGGAGTACTGCCAAATGACAACGCAGGTTTTGACTTAACTTCAGTCTTATCTGCTGGAGTAGAGCCAAAACTGAACGCTATATTTGTTTTCTCATCAGACTTCTGGGCTGGCTTGAAAGCAGTCTTCGAATAATCATCAGTCTTAGGAAGAGCAGTGCTAGCATCAACAATCGCTAGTTTTGGTTGATCGTCTGGTTTCTTCTCCAATGGATTTTCAAAACCAGATGCGAGCTTTGGTTGGTCGCTTGCCTTACCTGTGAAAGCTGCAGCTGAACTTGGGGCTGCCAAACTTAACGCTGGCTTGCTAGTATCACTGGAGGCTGACTGTGAGTTATTCGATTTCACCGCTGTAGGACTAAACGTAAAAGACGGAGTGGAAGCAAGCGGGGTTGGACCAGCGTCAGACTTTTCATCCTTTTGCTTGTTGAACGCAGGCGTAACAACAGACCCACCAAATGAAAACGGAGGTGGTTTCAACGTGGAGGATACAGTTAAGTCCTTTGAAGGATTAAAACCACCAAATGAATTACTAAGCTGCTTGCTACCGAGACTGCCTGCGGACGATTGAGGAATTGAAGACTCGCCAGAGTTTGTTGTCTTCAGTTCGGTTGTTTTTGAAGAATTACCAATAGTAAGAGTTGCAGACTTTGAGTTTCCAAAGAGTGATGGTGTTTTTGGTGTTAATTCACCGGTAATCTTCTTTTCATCCACCTTTGGTGGTACGCCAAATGATAATGCAGAAGGCTTTGAATTCCCAGAAGATTCGGAACTGGGCGATTTAGCTGAATCAGCTTTTGGAGGAGATAAGATGATGACTGGGGCATCAGTTGTAGATGCGGCTACGGATGGACCACCAAAGTTAAATGGTTTCAATTGTTGCTTCTTTTCTGGCACTTTGGAATCATTCTTTTCTTCGGTGGACAATGAATTTGAGGATGATGAAGCAATTGGGGTACCTTTTTTCAGATCTAGGAAACCTGCGCTACCATTCTTGTCAAACAACGAAAAACCCGCACTTGGTACATCAGCTTCACCAGACTTGGAATCACTTGAAGAGATTGGTTTCTTTAAAATCGATTTCAGTTCTGTTGTCTTTTCGGGTTGTGGGTCAAAAGATTTAGGTTTAGTGGCTGTATCGAGCTCCGCACTTTTCATAGTAATGAACTCGGATCCTTTCTTTGTTCCAAACTTAACCTTCTCAGCCAAAGGCTTGAAATGGTCAGCTTTCTCTCTAATAGCTTGGTCCTTTATTTCCTCTTCGTAGTCATCATCATACGTGAAATTGGCCGAAAATATTCCGTCCTTATTTTTTCTTTCGTCCGGGATCTGATCAATCTGCCTCTTGCTGGCCAACTTCTCTGTAATCAAAACGGGATGGTAATCAATTGTCTCTGTTGCTGTATCAATATATCTTGGATTTGATTTGGACTTTGTTGACGTCGTGTAAGCCAGATTCTGGGTAAGGGCACTGAGGTATGAAGTTCGTGATCTCGAGTATCTATCTAGTTCCATCTTTTTCTTGAGCCTAATTAGTTTAGCTCTTTCCAAAGGGTCGATCAGGAAAGATGCGATGGGGCTATTATCCTTTGGAACACTTCTCTTGTGAGTTTTGCGTTGCTTGATTGGTTCACTAGCAGGAATATTTTCTAAATCCAGAGTCAACTCATTATTATTTCTTTTGGCAGAATTAGTTTGTTGTCTATTCGAAAGAGATTTTTGTTCAAGCTCCTCTGGTGCCGTCTTCACGTTCATCTCACGATTCAAAGTCTCCCTTAGAAGGTCATTATTTCTCTTGATTTCATCATAATATTCAGCAAGTTGCCTTGCAGTAAATGAGGTATTATTTGAACGGCTTGAATCTAGAAATATAGCGTGAGATATGCGAGAGGTGTCATTTTCATTAATATCGATTGCCTTTCCCTCTGACTCATGACTTTTCTTGTGCAATCCAAATATACTGAAGAAGTTTTCCTTGAGCTTAGATATCTTTGATGGTACCTTGATATCTGTAATATTTTCGGATGAGAGTCGTCTCTTAACCGAGTTTGAAGACATGTTATAACAATTGAATGATCCTATCTGTTTTTTGTTTGCAGTTTGTTGATTCAAAAAGGAAAAGAAATAAAACTAAAAAAAAAATCTGTCACTATGGCAATCCAAAAACTTGTGGCGTCGTAACTATGCAGCCTTCAATTTTTAAGTAAGCCGGAAACGCCACCAAATAAATTCGATTCAAAAATAGCCGAAGTGGATTGCTTATGAAGACCTCACAACTTACAAGATATCAAATGTCAAACCACATTGTGAGGCATACGATTCAAAGTTGCCTTAAAATTGTTTCGATTTTCTTTTTTTTCCAGCACCGAAAACGAGGCGGACTGTGCCCTACAGAATGTGACCTTTATCGACGCGCGACGCGACGACACTTTAACCAGTGGTCCAACTGGTGCACCGTTCACCGTTTCCGAGATCTTAGAAGCAATGATCCTTTATACTCTGCAGTTTCAGACTCTTCATGCACTTCAAATAAATTATTTTTCACTTATGTTTGATATGGGCATTTGTCAATTATGGAAAATCTAAAGTTGAATGTTTGGAAATTAGTTCCGGAAAGACGACATTCTATTTGGGAAGCTGATCTAAGCCCGAGCCAGGTTCAGGAACTCTCTGACATATCAAATGATATTTCCTATAGTTCTCTTATTGCGGGTCTTACTACTACTCCTATTGAATCATGTACGTTGATAGAAACTCGATTATTATCCAATCAGATAGATGACGTGGCTTGTTCTGCAGTTATGTGTGGTTTAGTTGACTCTCTTACTTTACCCAAACTTGAATTTGAGTGGTTCCAACAGGCCGAACCTCCATCCCAAAATTTGCTACGACTCGAGTTCTACTATAAAATACGATTGCTTAAATTGATGCTCGACCACATTGAATCTCGATCCGATTTTCCAATCAACCAGCAGTTACTTTTGAGTAATTTGAGCTGCCACTATGGTGGAAGGCATTTACCCTGGTCAGACGAGCGAACGTTTGTACTAGTGAAAAATGTATTAGATAGGTTCTCGAAGGTGGAAGTTTTAAAAATATTTGAATCTTTGGAGCCAACATTAAAGAAAATAGGGCAGATAAATAAGATGACATCAAAGGTTACATCAAGAGGGCATAGAAAATTACGAATCAACAGCTTCTTGAAAGATCTGGGACCATTGCTAGGAGAGTCATATTCTGGTCATTTGAACCAATCCGAAGACTTCAAACTTGAAAATATAGGTAAAATTGCAACATTAGACTTTGTCCTCGAGAAACTATCCTTGAAAGATATTGAACTGAAATGGAATATGATCTTGCCTCTCATGCTACACTTTTTGGATGATGTTGATCCGTTGCTTAAAGTGCAAATCATGCGCATATTGAACACTCTGTTTTCAAAGATACAATCTGCAGATGGGGATAACGTTCCATCCGGTACGAAAAATATCATAATAAGAACGGATATTGCAACTATATTGTATGAGAGTATGGTTCCAGCTTTATTGGCATTACCATCTCTAACACCAGCCAACAAATCGGTTCTTATTTTGCCTATGGCATATAAAACGGTTATTCAACTCTTTAAAACATCAGCATTGACGTTTCAAGACTACTGCCTCAGAATGTCAAGTCTAATTAATGATTTTATTCTTCCATCACTTACAAAAGCGACGGATCTACCTGAAATTGCAGTGGCTCTTCTGGATGTATTACGACTTGACATTATAGACCAAGGAAAATTAGGAAATTATCTTATTGTCGATTCTCGCAGGTTGATCTATGCCAATCTAGACCTACTTTTGAATCCTTATGTAGTGTACTCGAAAGAGATGACACTAGCAAGCATTGATCTAATTTATACATTGCTTAATGTTTCTCCGAAGAAGAGCAGGTACAAGTACGATGTGGTAGCCTGTATGGTCGTGTTGTATAAGAGAACGAGGAGGAGCGAGCTTATGTGGAGTGAACTTGTTAGAGGTCATATACAAAATCTCATCGAAACCGAACTTGGTTTACTTGAGGACGAACTTCAGAAGATTTATGATGAACTAGAATTAGAATTGTAATATTACCGGTGTATATTATGAATAATAATGTCATTTTATAGAGCTAGCTATTGCAGATCAGAATTTCCTGATAACTAAAGTCACGTGCAAAAGAGTCTGATCCCAAGCCGCTCCTTCTCTATGTCCACATCGCATCCAGCCTGGCACAGCCCACTTCTCCACGCTGGAGCTGTTACAAATTGCAGGAACTGATGTAGATTTATTCGAAAGGGGCATCATCCACTACGACACGATATTTCGTACACATCACTTCAGCATATGTGGAATCATCAATCTATTCATTTAATTGCCTCGAAGATGCCCAAATTCTTGACGCAGTCAGAAGAAAGTAAGTATAAAATTGACGCAAGAAACGACTTCATTATGATTTTTCCGTTGGATTATCTCACGTTTCAGAATTATAACCACTAACTTTGATCAAACATACCGTTTATTTTCTCTTAAATACAGCATTGTGTGATAAATATAGAACCATAAACCGTTTAGAGAAGCAAAGACTGACTGATGCATTTAGAAATCCGTCTTCTTCAGAGTGGTCATATCGATCGGGTGCGGATAATAGACAAAGGAACAGATATTCGGATGTTCTACCGTTCGACAAAAACAGAGTTAAACTAAAGGTGGAATCTCCGGCTAATTCAGATTATATTAATGCATCCCAGATTCTATTAAACTTGGGAGATTCTCCTAGAAACTACATTGCCACACAAGGTCCAACTTCAAAAACATTTCAGCACTTTTGGCAGATGTGTTTCGAACAGACATCTAAGCAAATCCTCGTAGTGATGGTTACTCCTTTGTATGAATCTGGTAGAGAGAAATGTTACAAATACTGGGCAGAGAACGATTTTTTGATAAGGAATGAGGATGATGGCTTTGCTAGTCAATTGCATTTTAAGTTCAAAGGCAAACTTCTAATTTCTGATGATTTCCAAGTGTTAGAATGGGAATTGACTGAAAGCACAACCGGTTCTAAAAGACGTGTATTGCATTTTTATTACGATCATTGGGCCGATTATTCTGCCCCTAAGACCATTGAGCCAGTGTTAAATCTGATCCATACCGTCGCTAAGTTTAGAAAAGAGTGCAACAGTGATGACCCAACGATGGTCCACTGCTCTGCTGGAGTTGGTAGATCTGGTACGTTTATTGCGCTCGATTACTTTTTGAATCATTGTAAAACGTATTTGGAAACTAAGTCAGAAATACCATCGTCAGGAAGATCCGAATTGGTAACCCCTGTTAACAACCATGAAATTGACGATCCGATATTTAATATTGTGTTGCAATTAAGAGCACAGCGAGTGTTAATGGTTCAGAAAATTGAGCAGTTTCTGTTTATCTATGACTGCACAAAGAATTACTATATCACCAATTATTTGAATAGTGGAGGAGTGTGGTCTATGGTTATGTGATTAGTGTTCAAACTATTGAACATATATATATATATATAGTTTTGGTTAGAAAATTATAGCTAACAAAAAAGAACCAAAAAAAGCACCAGAGTATAAATCTAAGAATTAGTGATTCCTTTCCTATGCTTATGCATGTGTACTTCAAATTATATCATGTGAATTTATATGGCATGTATCTTTTCTAATGTCCTATCTTCGTTACAAGATTAAGAGGAAGTTCACACACAGCTTTAATTGGTTCAAAAAATGGTCAAAATTTCCTTTCATGTAATAAAATATTGATTTCGACATTTGCAACTGAAAATTGGGAGAAATTATACTGTCTGACTGTCCCCACCACTTTCCTTTTTGGGAATAGATGTGACCTCTTCTGGATCGTGAAGATTTGTGATTTGGGATACGTGAATTCTCAGATCTGGCCAGAAGAGAACTCATTGCGTTGAAGCATCACGTTCTACAGATCGATATTAACTATATATACGCGTGTAAGCTAGTATAACGGCGTTGGGAGACTGATGAACCGTCAAGTTTCTTGTTCACATGTTTGCTAGCTAATTTGACTCTTGTAGCTGCTGATAATAGTTTCAGGCTATTTTATAAATTATATCTTTGAAAATTTATCATCATTGGCGGAAAAAATCAAACAATTTCCAAAAAATTAGAAAAGTTACAGCTCACATACCTTGAGAAATTTTGAAAAATTTGGAACCAATAATAAATTTGATAAAACTTGATTGTGTTATATACATGCATATATATATATATATATATATATATAGTACCGATAAAAGCCCCAGGAATAAAGTGAGATGCAAACAACCGAAACAGAAGAAAAAGGGCACAATAGATCCAAAGATCTGAAGCAAACATTGAGAGATTATTGCATTCTCTGTTTTTTAAACCTCTTTAATCCGACATTTCAAAAATCTATGACCTTAAGGTATAAATCTTTTCAGTGTTTTTTATCATTTGAATTGATCCTATCTGCAAAAGTTTCAGTTCGACAAGCTTCTGCCTCAATCCTTATAATTGTTCTGTAGGCGGCCCAGTTTTGGGAGCCGTTGCAAAAGCACTCACAAAATTTGGGCGAACGAGCACAGGATAGGATTGCATTGTTGAACAGTAATCGGGCAATGGAGTCGGTTAAGATAAGTCGCACTGCCCGGCAAGAAAGAGAACGCCGTGGGAATTTCGAACAGAGCGAGCCAAAACAGGCATGATCGGAATTGCATGCACTTACGGCAAGATGGCGCTTTATAGCTATAATAAAAAGCTTGACAATTCCAGTGCACTGCTGCAGCCTAGAAAAGGGGATCGGGCATTGGTCCGTCTCGAAGATTGTGGAGGCATAGCTATAGCCATGGAGAGAAGAGGAAGCATACAGCCTCAACCGTTTACCGGAGTAGGTATCGATGTGATAATCTCTTCCTAGTATATATACCTTGAATCCTGGATCTTGGTTGGTGAAGAAAGGTATATATCTATATAAATTAGGTGCGTTTTTATAGGTTTGGGGTATGGAATCTCGACCTAAATATACATATATACATAAATACATATATATATATGAGCTACGTCCTTTTCATTTTCTTTCTTGCTTGTCTAGTCAACTCAGTGTCATATCTGATAGGAACTTTACATCTGATTCCATACGTCTATATATATATATATACATGCATATATACATGCAGTAGTAACATAATACCGTTTGCAAGAATTTGGTTTCTCCAACACTGAAGACAGAACGCTGTCAGGCGTGTGGAGCTGCTTTCCCCAACAGGCCAACCTAACAGATACGGGTAGAGCCCACCTGGAGCACAGCATTGTCATGCTTTTATTGCTAAGTTTCTCTTTAGATGGATGGGCGCAAAAGGTACTTGAACATTTTTTACCTCATTTGGAATTGTCTATATGTTTGCCTGATTGATCTCTTTATTTTGAAAAAGCAGCTGCCACCTTTATCTCTTAAAATGTTCATAAATTGATAATCCCTATGTTCTTGCACTTGCACTTGCACATGTGTAATCGATTTATATATATTTTGATGTTCCAATCTGTGGCAAATTATTTTAAATGTTTTACCTTTGGGAGTACCAGCCCGAGGTTTGCACTTTTTCTTCCATGTCTGCTGGTTTGGATAAGTTTATGTATATTACAAACAACCTAATAACATAATAGACGACGCAACATCACATGATTGGTATACCCATGACATCCTGTGACATCTAGAGTGTCGGGGTTCACAATGAAACCTATATATATAGTATAATATATAAACTATCCATGATTGGAATTTGGGAGTTGACCGGGCCGGAAGGGGAAAAGCGTAAAATGCTGATAAGGCATTACGTATATATATACATGCATGTGTATATATAATAAGGTTAGATATATACATATACGCTTCTAATTTGTTCAGAATCCTTATTTTTAAGCTCTGTCTCGGTATAACATATTGTCGATGTTGTGTTCAAACAGCGTTGTCTCGGACCTCAATCAAAGCAGAACCAAAAAATGAATACAATTTAAAAGCGGCAATTCATTATGAAGAAAGAAAGCAGATTTATAACAAGGAGAACATTTTCTAGCTGTAAAACAAAAAGAAAAAAAGAAGTGCGAGAAAAAGGACTGATCTTTTACCCAAGTCCGTTGAAGCTGAAGTGTAAATTCACTGCATCGATGATCCAGTTGCCTATATATAATATGCATATATATAAATTCACTGCATCGATGATCCAATTGCCTATATATATATATATAACAGTCGATGAAAGCAGGCTGAACAGGACATAGTTAAGCGCTAACAAAATTTATCCTCGGCCATTCTATTTACCACTCTTTCTCTATAATAATCATCTTCTGTCCAATCTGATTTCATCTACTGTATATGATTTAGTATAAAAAGATTGATCAATCTAGATGAGGCCAGTTCTTGAGCTAGGAACAAGAGCAGATATATGCATGGTTTATTCATCGTACAGACTTGTGGCACTTCGCAAACAGCGGCAGAACGCTTATGAACGAGATTTCCTTGCTTTCTTGGCTTCGTTAGTACTATGTATTGACCAGGAGAGCTTCTAAGAATTCCAAATAGCAGCTTCTGGTTGACGATGGAGGTTGCACTGCATTGGTCAAGACTCGACTGAACAGTCAAGAGGTGTGTGGTGGCAGTCAATTGGGAGCGGACGCGGGCGCGAGCCGCAGAGGATATTATCTCGCCAGATATAGTGGGAAAATGGATGGCGTATGGCCCATTGCAGAGACCGTCTGGGATAGTGGGAGGCCGAGCCGCTGCACAACTCCAAGAGTTCGCACAATCAATTTTCAAACTGTCGCGATCCCTGTATGGGCTTCTTCTGTACCAATTCTAATCTTTGACTTTGGATCACTTCTGAACCCTAACTATACATATAATATAATATATAATATATATATATATATATATATATATACATGGTCTCGATATACATGCACTGATCGAGAGGCAGCAGCAAACTGTGATATGTGTCAAAATTCTTCACATGAGTATAATATATTCTAAAATTTTGCTCTCTACTCCACCCAGCTTTATAATTTATGAATTAGATTAATGCTAGCTTCCTGTGGCATATGTACCAAACACCAATCAGAGTGATTTGTATACTACCTATAGCTGGCCGTTTTTTTTATCAACGTTTGTGCTTTAAGCATCGCTTGATAAGGCTGGATACAAGAAGTGAGATGTATTATATATAATATATATTTATGGCGAATTTCAAGCACATTAGATATATATATATATATATATATATATACCCAATATTTGATGTGATATTGAATGACTAGGAGCTTGTTTGACCTTCGATATTGCACATATATATTATATATATATATATATATATATATATAGACCTCCATACCTCATGTGTCTGCTAAGCCCCCCAGATTACATGCCTCTGGGCATTCCATTTGACACTCCAGATTTGGCAGACGGGGAAAATGATTTCTATTCCAAAAAAAAAAAGAAAAACTTGCTCGATAAGCCCAATCAGGCATTATTTCCCATACCGTGGCAAGCTTAGAAGTATCAAATGGGCATGTCGAGTGTCAACATGTCCTCGAGAGCACCATCCTAGAAATTCCTAAACACAGGGTGCGGATGTGGGAATGATCGACAATAAAGGTGCGTCGAAGTGTGAAAATTGACAAAGAAACGGTACCGTTGCAAGAATTAAAATTTTGTGACGTACGCGTGTGCCGACGACACATATAATTGATATTATATATGATTTTAATATATGGTACTGCACCGGCACGCTTGTACAGGAAGCACGTCGGCCGGCGCTTCGTTCTCATCCACCGGGAACAGTGCGACTTGCGAGCCAGATTCAGCGATAATAGGTTCCTCGAAACGCTCCGTCGTTTTGCACACCGTGCAACCAGCACCTTTCAGACGGAGGAACAAACTGTAGGATAAATGATTATCTTTGGTTGAGCGGACGTGTGGAGAGGAAGGAAGGGAGTTTGCGCACGGGATTATTTCACTTCCGAATATATATATATTATATACTATCAGTACTTGCAACGATATTGCTCTTTCTAACGATCGTATCGCAATACAATTTTTGGGCCTGTAGCAAATTGAGATATATCCGTGAGTGAGGTCGGTGCAGAACACAGTCACAAACAATAAAAACAAAGGAAAAACAAGTCAAATTATAATATGTAAAAATTTATTCTATTGTGCTGTTCATGGGGGATGGGTATATATATTAGATATCATTTTGAAGTCATCAGCCATACCAGGTAACCGCCACAGTAAAATGAAATATACAACATGTATTAAATATAACGATCTAATATACACTACCATCGACTATTTTAAAAAATTCCTGAGCACAACAACAATAATGATTTCAATTTGTCAGTTGCTCGAATTTTGAAAAACTGAATCCCAGATTACCCAAAAAGGAGAGTCTTCGGATATGGGGTAAATGCTCTTGCATCCCTTAAGTTTGACATTATAATTTGATCGCTGTGCATCGTCATTCGCGAAAAAGCATCGACTTAGGTAACATATATATATATATATATATATATGTCCTATATCCAGTTGAGCTTAATCTCTCATATATATATATATACATGATACTCTGGCCCATGTGAATATATATCATTAAGGTTTGTCCTTCCCGTTATTGACTGGCAATCTGATTTTGAAGGACGGTGCTGCTGATGTTCACTATCTCTGCAAACTGCTTGTTTGTCATATAATATACATTAAGCCAAACGGGCAGTTGTTCAAATTTTCGACTTCATCTCATTTGAGCGGAGATGTCTCTTTTCTTAAATGTAACTGAAGTCTAGTCGTGCCACTTCTCTGTTATTTCTAAACGTATATATATATATATATATATATATATATATATATTGGGAGATTGTATGTTAGTTTCCGATATGGTATTGTATATAATATTTTATATTTTATATTTCATAGATCATATTTCTTACTCGATCCTAAAAAAAGTGCTGAATCCAGAAGCCGAAGACCATCCGCGTATAGGAAGACCACAAGGAAAAACCGTTCGGCCCATTCCTCTAGCGTTTCTCATAATTTCTTCCAAGTACCAGTGCGGCTTCAACGGCACAGCAGGTCAGGTAACGTCAACGGCACACCCCCCTCTCTCCTGGCGCACCCGCGAATTGCTTTTGCTGCCGTCTACTAGCTATAGTATGCTTTTATAAATTTATAATTCATATATAATATATATATAATAGAGGTGCTGGGCCGCATTTATGGTGCGCGCTATAATTCGGACAGACAGGCACGGGTACCAAAGTACATAATAGCTCTTAAAATTCATCCATCCCGGACTCTTATCTTCGCATCCTCCTCACCTCCACCAACTTTTCCTCCCTGGTGCTGGGGGCCTGCGTGTACAGCACACTACTGCTGCCAGCCACCGCCACAACGAGGGGCACTCATACAAATTTAAAGTGCAGCCGGTGCCCCACTGCCCTGCCGACGGTATTGCAGTCCACCTGATCTTTCAAAATTGGATCCCGAAAGAACAAGCAGGATCTCTATAACTCGTTGCAGGTCAGAAACTATATATAATATATTGTCCTCGCTCAGACTCGTTAATATATATATATATATATATAATATAATATATATATAACATATAACATGTCTAGGTGCATGTATAAATTATTTGTCGGTAGCTTCCATACTAGCATATGTGTAATAACTAGTCCAGTTCTTACACTATCTTGTTGTTCCAGAGTCTACAAGAGACATGGCTAAAGTCGACATAACATATATATATATTTATATATATATATATATAATAGACATTATAAATAGTATACAAGAAGTTTAGTTCATATCCTCCATCACTGCATTGTATTCGTTCAGATACAGAAGGTGGGCTTGACATTGAAGAAGGGAAAGGGCCTATACAATTACAGGTCACCAGTCCACTTATCTATGCTTTCAAACTTTTCAGCTATCTCCCTTGACAAACAATGTTGTCCTATACGTGGTTGTTAAGCCAGTCTAATTTTCAACTCCTCGAACGGTCCGCTAACAGCTAATTGTTTAGGTTTACTGTGAACAATAGAAATGAGGTCTTTGTTCCCAATGGAGCCACATGCATGTCTGATCGGATGCAGCTGAAAAAGAAATTTAATTCACATATAGTCAGCTTGGACAGGCATTTATGCGATTTTCCATTTTGGAGAAGCTGCTGGCTTTATGCTGCAGAGCTAACCTCCAACGTCGATTCCATTCTATATAAGTGCTGTTAATTCTTCCTGTTTGCTTGTTTGGAAACATCCAAATTTACTCCGTTCCTTACTAATAGGTTGAATTCTTTTAACTTGGAATTGCTCTTCTGTTTGTGTTGTTTTTTTGCTTCATGACCGGAGCCCACTAATATCCTCTTCACACTCATTTATAGTCCTTCTCTAACCTACTATTCACTTCTTTAAGACATATTCTTAAGAGTCGATTCTATCTGAAAATGCAGGTGTCAAATTTAGTTGATCAGCAGCATCATCACCGCCACCAAAATCAACAACAACAACAACAACAGCAATATAGTCAACAAAGGTTACCCCAACCTCCCCAATTACCTCAGTTACCCCAACCGAGAAATTCGTCTTTTAGCCTACCACAGAGACTGACGCCCCCAGGCTCTCCTTATGATTTGTTGCCCACACCTCATCAGCACATGCAACAGTTTTCTAATGCTCGCAGAATCCAATTACCTCCGATTAAGAGCATCCTTAACTTGCCCGTTTTAGACGAAATGCACTTGCAGAACCAAGGTGATACTGGCTACCATAACCTATTTCCAAATCCTACTCCACCACAATACATAGTATCTCCCTTGGAGTCAAGATCAAGTTCACTGTCTTCGTTGATCGAATATCAACAACCACAACAAAAGCCTCCATTTACAGCAGGCTCTAGTCTTCCAAGACTTTCGCTGGATCAAACCCTACGTGGGTATGATAAACCCCACAGTGCTCCTTCATACCAAGATCGTTCGTCTTCTCTACCTACTATCTTGACTGTGCAGAGCACAACTACCTCTGTCCCCCAACCTTGGAAAGCTGAGCATGATTTACATAACAAAAAGGGGCAACAAGATGAAGAGGATGACAATGACGAGGATGACGATGAGGATGATGACGAAGATGAAGATATAATGACTTCCCAACCTTCCTCCCCAGCTAGCTCCACCTCTGAAATTAGCAGCAGAAGCAGAAGCAGAAGCGGTAGTAATGGAAGCTCTAATAGCTTGTCAAGCAAGAAGAGAAGATCAAACTTACCTAAGAAGACTACTATCATATTGTTGAATTGGTTGAATGATAATTTAGAGCACCCATATCCAAACTCCAAAGAAAAAATGGAGTTGATTGATAAAACAGGCTTAACAAATCAGCAATTATCAAATTGGTTTATCAATGCCAGAAGAAGGAAGATTCAGCTACTACGTGAGATTAAGACCAATAGTACTACTGTTTGAATGGTGAATGAATTAATTATCTTCGGTTTTTGTTTGTTTTTATTTTCTTTAATTTTGGGTTGTTTCAGCTGGGTTTTGACTTTTATCGCTATTTGATTTTGCTGTTATTTTTGCTTTTGCTTTAACTTTCGTTTTCACTATTCATGTTTACCTTTGCTTTTTTTTTTCTCTCTGCTTTTAGCACTTTTCAGCTTTACTAATGAAACATGAGCCGGATTTGTGTTTCCCAATGATTTTTAAAATTGCACCCCCTTCAGATGGATCCTATCAATTGCAGTTTATATGTCTTTTTTTTGTTTTATGTTTTGAACTAGGATTCTCTTCTGTAGTGTTTTGATTGCTTTTTTTGTAAGTTTCCATCTCGACTGTTCTTAATCGCTTTTATTCTTGCTTTTGTTATATACTACCTTGATTAAATTTTCTTAGATTCGTATTTTGGTTTTAATCGCTATTTCGACAATATTCTTCGATTCGCAATAGATTCTTACGACGATACTGTTACTAAGGTGACAAACTTATACACATGATGATTAAGGGGCAGGTAACTTTTACCGCCTGCTACCAAGGCTTTCATAAGCGAGCAGCATTGTGCCTCACGTCACGGGGAGTGAGCTTATTAGCTAGTGCAGCTGTTAGGTTAATAAATCATTTTTTTTATCGCGGGAAGCAGAACACGGGGAAATTGCTAGCACAACCCCTGTCTTTCCTGGCGTTGGCCGCGGTAGGATGGGTCAAAAAAAAGAGGATCGCTAGAAATTCGATATGAAGCTGGAAGGCGGAGCTTTCAAATAAAAGTGTTGATTGTACTGTTTATACTAATTTACATATATATATATATATATATATATATATATATATACATATATGCTATATATACATGTACGAACTCGATCGAACTTGAGGCGGGGGGAGGGGGTTACCATGAAATGGTCATATAACTATAGGAAGTGGGACAGGAAGTTAAGACTGGCTGCTGATTGAGCTCTTTAATGTAAACCGAGAATAAGATTTCAAATTATAATTATGCTCTATCTATAATACATACATATACATATATATATATATATATGAAATTGAACGATCATCGAGGGGTAGTGCTGTGGTCTCTATTGACTGCATTGGGTAAGGGCGGTAGACTAAGAGTCTTGAAGGCCATCGGTGAAATTCCAAGCGTCGTTGCTCCTGAGTCCAAGTTTGACAGCTTCAGGAGACGGGAAGCAGAAGTAGCAACTGGAAGGAGGCGAGGGCCGAGGGGTGGCGGCGGCAGAAGCGGCGACCAGCTTGATGTGACAGATGAGATGTATAATATTATACATATAATATAGTATACGTTATAAGCCTACACAGCATGTGGATTAATTTGCATTTTGGTTGGGGCTGCGGCGGCGGGATGTCCGCTTTTGCGTATATATATATATATATAGACCGATTTTTGGCCTTGGCTGGTTAACTGTTTGAAAGGCGGGGGGACCAAAGGTTGTAAGTGTGACAATTTAAGGAATAGTTTTGCATCTGTATAATTGATAGGTATAAATTCGTAGTTTGATTTAACAGATTGCAGTTGCTATGTAGTTAAGTAACAGCTTGTACCAGCTGCAACAGCCACTTGGTCAATCGCACTCAAAAGTTTGGATCCGGATTATCTAGCATTGGAGGACCTAGTAAGTTAGGTTCTTAAATGTTACTGTCTGCCATCGGAGTTAGGGGTACTGCTAGTAGGTTTCGATCCTGTCAATCCACCCAACCTAAACACGTTATATAGAAGCTATGAAACTGCCCTAGATGCCTTTTTTGCCCGATAAGGTTGACTGTGACTTAGGCTTGGCAAATTATCAGCGAGTATTATATATATAAATATATATATATATATAAATGATGGTACGAATTCTTGGTTTCCTGCCAGTCATCCTGTTCTGTTCATACGTGCCATATCGTCCAACTCTCTGCATATGCTGCTTACTTCCGCGCTTAAATTATAATAATTGGTCAATTTATAAAATTCGTATAATATATATATATATATACAGTAATATATGCTCACTCCTTCAAATTTCGATGTATATAGGATATATAGGAGAGTTCCATCTAGAATATTAAAAGTTAAGTTAGCATATGCCTATTATATTGTAAAAGGTGCAGCTTATTAAAGATAGCAAATATATTTGGGCCATTTTTGACGGTTATAAACATATGATATTTCAATTTATAATATATATATGCCGCATCCAACTAGTTGGTTTTTCGTTTTTTGTTCCCAATAGAGCTAGAAGTTGTCAACTAGAGATCGACCCAGCAGACGATGGTCCATGAACCGTCCCGCAGTTATGTTTTCCAGTCGACAGCCAAATTACCCTTTTCGGGTGAAATTCGAATGTCGTTCAGGTCCGCGCGCTCGGAGAGGTTTCTCCTTCGAGTCAACCGTGTAGAACCTTATTCAAATATATCCATTAACTATACTTGCTGTCTTTATATATATATATATATATATATATAATTCAAAATTTGTACCTATATACAGTTTACAGTTTACTGTTTACGTGCATGCCGAATATCAGGAAGTTAGACAATTGATATTTATCTACTGAACTGGGTTCCAAAAATGACGTCATAATGATAAATTATTTAAATTAAACAAACTATAGATTTGTAGTCACTGTCATAGTTCTAGCGTTGATCAACATAATTGGAGGCAAGTCGTTGCACCACAGATCCAAATTCATCACATATTCCAAACAGTCGTTATCATCGTTGTGTAAACCAATTTCAGGAATAGGTAGAGTTGAAAACAATAACGCTGAATCTTTCGAAGTCTTCATCATCAGCTCGTTCAAAATCAAGAACTGTGATTTTGAATTCAACTCGTTGAAAGAGAAATTCAAATTGTCATACGATGTAGGATTACTGCTCTGTGAATCTGCTTGGTTTGTCAGATGCAGGTGAACACCTGAGTGAGAACGTGATTCCAATCCATGCAAACCTGCAGACGACTGGTTGTGTACAATGTTGACTGAATTGTTCGCTGAATTAACGTGTGAATTGTTAGCAGTATTATTATGTGAATTAGTAGTAATGTTGGCATTAGAGGCATTGGTGTTCATATTATTATTGTGATTATGCATATTAGTGGTATTGGTTTGCGTATTTTTCGAAGTTACTGATCGATTATCATTTTCGACGAACATGATCGAAGGCTCATTTCCTTGGGCATTTTCAAATATTTGAGAGTTTGGCATCGTCTCAGCAGAGAAAGTTGTACTTTTGAGTTTCTTAAACGAGCTGGTAGATTTCAAGTTCTTCAATAATGGTCTTCTTAACTCGTATGCTTTTGATGGGTTCAATAAGTTGGTCTGACCGTACACAGGGTTGCCTGAAAATGGCTGCTGTTGAGGACTGCTAACGGAAGACACTGACTGCGATGAGGATGAAATGATCGACTCAGCATCAGAGGCACTGTAATCTTCTTCATCCGAAGTTGAATCGACTAAGGTACGCTTAATATCGTGATTTGAGATCTTATTGGTCACTATGGAGAATGAGACACCAAGCTTGTTCATGGCGCTCGTAGAGTACCGTCTCTTGGCACTCCGTTCAAACTTCTTAACCACTTTCGAATTCATTTGAACCGTTGGTGAAGGAATTGGAACGTTCGAACTTTCGTGCAGCGAACCGACAGTATCTCTGAACTCCCGTAGCATCTTCCACCACTCATCGTCTTTTAGAACATCTTCAATCTTAGCAAGCATCTTCGGATCTTTTGGAGGTGCACCTTTTGTAATGTAATTGTATGATTCAAATTCCCCACTATTTAGACAGAGAACCAGCACTTGTGCTTTGATCCGCAACACTTCCAAGAGGGACTTCAACCGAATCTTTTCTTCTTGGATATCGTTTTCAAACTCGACAAACACAACAACTCGAAGTTTATGTGTCTTCTTCCAACAAGGTACCGTATTCAAGATAGCACCAAGTTGAAGGATCAATGTATAAGTATCAAAGTTTGTCGTAAGAATGTTTTTACCGTTCTGCTCATTCACCACCCGACTGGACATCTGAATCGGATACAGATCAATGTAACGCTTCTCATCGTCGTGCAAGCTTCCTTCAGCGTTGGTTGGGATATGCAGTCTTGCAAAGCCTTTTGCTACGGCGATGTTGCTGTCCAACAATGACAGATCTTCAATCACATGAACCCATTGGGACAAAGAAACTTTCGATTCCAGTTTGCAGGTATCCGTAGGTAAAGTATCCATATTGACACTTACTTGCTTGCCGTACGCTGGGTTCTTACTTTCAAATTTTAGACCCGAAGGTAGCCTCACGTTCTTAAAGTTAGATAAATCATAGAACCCAATGATCGTAATGTTGGGTTTCATACCACCCAAACCACTTCCCAAGAAGACATTTCTCACTCCCCAAGGAAACGTGGGAGCAACAGAGATTTGAACAAACGCCTTCAAGTTGCACATATCTCTTAACTTTGTCCAGGCGGACCTCTGTCTAGTGATATCTGGAACTCTATCTTGAAAAGTTTCAGTAACCAGTACATGCCCCAATATATACAACCCTCCTTTCTTCAAATGGTTGCAAAAATTGATCAACTTCCAACCCGTTCTTGGATTATCAATGAGTAACAAAATTTGAGGTCTCCAGTATTTGACATTATCCTGACGCAACTTCAACAAATATTTCCGAACCTGGTGATAAATGAGAGACTGAGAAACGTCACCCCACTGCTTTGGAGGCGAAACGTAGTGGATACAAAGAATGAGGAACATTAACATGATGAAGATCAACGAAGCAGAGATACCATCAACAATAAACATGGCAATTCCTGACAAAAGAGTACCCATCAATGCAGAAGAGACAGTAAAATATTTAAAGCTTGGTCTGAAATTTGGAGCAGAACCGATCTTCAATAACCCACATGCTAAGTTGGTGACGATGAAGGTCATTAAAAAGGCCATAGTAATCAAGGTTGCAATTTGATTGATATCAGCAAACAAGAACAACTGACACAAGAGCCAGGTGAATAGAATGCCGTAGATAGGATCATCATCTGAATTTCCAATACTGAAAAACTTGATTCCAGGAATAATTTCATCTCTAGCAATGGCTTGTAACACTTTTGCAGCACCCACGATACCGACAATAACCGAGAAAATTGAAGTGGACATCTCACCAATAAGAATGACCACTGGTGAGATGTTCACCGACTGTAGCACTTGAACATCCTTATATAGTAAATCCCTTGGAATGGACACACCCATTGAAATGATAACCAAAAGATAAGAAACAAAGGTGACGATCAAGCCATATAGAGTACCTTTAGGAATCGATCTTGATGGGTTCTTCAAATCTCCAGACATCGAAGCACCGGCAAAGATACCTGCTGTAGCAGGAAAGAAGATACCAAATAGATCATTAAAATTTTCGTACCCATCTAACTGAGATCCTGCTGCACCTTTAGTAAAATTAGGATACAAGTTGGCCTTGAAAGTTTCCCAAGAAGGACCTGAGTAGAATGAATCAATATCGGGAATAGCAAAGGGATGAACAAAAAAAGTTGATAATGGAACAGACAAGGTTGATAGTATGAGTAAGATACAGAGCAAAGTTCCACAATTGGACACTGTTTTAGACCCAATTAAAGCAACAATGGTACAGACTGCCAAGAAGATAGAACAGTACGCAAACTGATGCCAGTAATCAGCAGGTAAAACGTTCCACATTTCACCGTCCTCAGAGTTGAAATTGTAAAGTAAAGGTTCGATAAAACCAGCAACATTCAAAGAGGAATTCAAGACTTGACCGATATAGAAGATGAGTCCAATGGCACCACCGAATTCCACACCCAAACTTCTGGAGATCATGTAGTAGGTACCACCACCTTTCACGGTACCGTTCGTGGCAATGGCACTAATTGACATTGTTGTTAAAAGATCTATGGTGTAACTTAAAAATAGTAGTAACAAAGTCCCCAAAATACCCATCTGACCAAGGATAAATCCAAATCTAAGGAACATTAAAATTGAGAGAACATTCAAGATTGTCGGTAAAGCGACACCATTCAAGGTGTTTAATTTGTTCGTATTCTTATCTGACTGTTGCTGCATCATAGGATACTCCTTGCTGGATTCTTGTGGAGTTGTAGAATTTGTGGAACCATAATTGGCAGAGTTGGAGCCAGAGCCAGACGTCAACGGTTGCGAAGTTGACATGACTTGAAAACTAGGTATTGGATCAAAATATGAATAGATCACACTTGTATGTGTCTAACTGATGAGTTACAAAGCAAAGGTGCTAACAATAATCGATACCTGGGTCATGTACCTATCACCTGTTAGATGAGATAGACGAGAAGCGAATAGAATTGAGTAAGCAAGTGAAAAGGGGAGACTTGCAGAAATCAGCTCCTTGTTTGTAGGTGAAAAAAGTACGATTGCGGTTTCCAGGAATTTTGCAGCAAAGAAAGAGGCAGACTTTTCACCGATAATGAACAGAATGGGAACACCAGTTCTATATATATATGGACTGAAGGATCGATTTGAATGTAGACAAAGGCAGCCAGGGGTCACTAGAACAAAAAAAAAAACCAAATACAAGAAAGAGACAGACGTCAGAGGTACCACAAACCGAAACGTGATCCATCCTGCCAAATGCAGCAGCACTTTGCACAGCAGGCTGATCTGTGGCTTAGCTCAGCATCACAGAGTGTGCTGTAAAAACGGCGAGAGCGCTGCCCGGTTTGCAACCTGGGCTCTCCGGGGTAGCCAGACAGGCAGACAGGCAGGCACTCTGGGCAGGCTTTATCTCCCGGCCTAGCATTTTAGTGGAGAAAGATGCCTTCCATGCAGAGGCACTCGTTGAAACTTGCAACACTGGCCTTGAATACATATATATCCATATGTAAATATAAATCGATCTCTTTGCCATTGCATATTGGTTGCATATGTTGGATGCAACACTTTCATTTAGGTTGGAAGGAGTTACTGAAGAGAGGAGAGAGGAGATTGATGCGATTCTGCCAGTCCACGTAAATCTGTGTGAATGGGTGCTGCCACCCAAGTCTCAGCGAAGGAACGGAAATCGTGTACTCTATAGCTTGTACGAGATCCGTGCCGTGCTGTGTCTATCAAATCGAGCTTCAAGCGAAAACACAAGATAGGAAATATTTTTTTGCAACCCCATCTATAGATCTCCAAACAACCCATATATATATTATATACATTAACGAGAATCATTTTTCTTGACCGAGTTTAACTCTCACATAGGCTCTATACATATATGTATCATACTAAGTTCTCTATTTATATATATATATACATGCCTTGTTTCAAGTGATGAGACTCAGTGTGGGAAGAGATTAGACATCGGATAACGTATACTAGTGGTATCGCATATACATATATGAGGAAGCTATCACAAGACACAGTTCTCTCGTATTGATTCTCGCACTACCCGTGGCAGATTACATAAATATGTGTGCCACACACGACTACAAAACGGTACGGGCAAAAGAAAAATTCGAGTTGAAGGAGCAAAGAGCATGGATTTGCTTTAGACGCCGCCTTAGGAAATTTATTTTAACTTTGATATACCTATACTTTCGAGGGGCAAGTTGGAATCGATGTTTCTCTTTTTTTTTTTGGCAATCAGGATTTCTCATATTTGGCAAGTCCAGAAACATAAATTAAAGGATAACAAGTGGTATACTTAGATTTTTTCTTTCTCTATTTGCTTTTTCAAAGTTCAGACGAGCTAACATTACCTCAATCTCCAAACTCGGCATGCAGAACGGCAATTACCGTGGAAGACCCAACAACGGCTATCACAACTCTGGAAATAACTACAACACGAACCGTCAATATAGGACGGACCACTCAAATAGGTACTATAGCAATGATCAAGGTGCATATCCTAACAGCAACTATCCCGTGAGGCATGATGGTTATCATCCCCGTGAAGTGGGGGATCGTTACCATCCATATCCTGATGGGTCCCACCGTGGTATTGTGCCTGCACCACGGTATTCCCAGAATAGGCATACTCCACAGCAACCATTTCAACATTTTACCCCGAGGGATAATTCATCCATGAACGCACAACATCCCTTCTCCCATTCTGCTAAAACTGACAGTTCACCCTCGAATGTGCATCATCGCCCACCACCACCAGCAACACCATCAGCTCATAGTAAACTTCCACCACCTCCAATTCCACCGACACCATCAGCCCATAACAAGCCTCTACGACCACCGATACCCCTAACTCATAATAAGCATCCATCACCTCCAGTGGCCATTCCAAGTCGATCACAGGTTCCACCAGCACCTTTGAACAGCCCTCCGACTACGACTACGACTACGACTTCTTTTAGCACTTCAAAACATGAGACTTTTACCTCCATAAATAAGAACCCATCTGACTCCGTCCTTCCTCATGATAACAAAGCCACAGAAGTAAAGCCTTCATTAATGAAATTTGGTTCCAAAGCCCAAATTAAAAAGATAGCCTTAAAGCCTAAGATCAAGACCAATTTATCCAACATTTTAGTAAGTAAGCTAGATGAAGAGAGATCTTTGGTAACAAGAAAGGTAAATATTGTGAAGCAAACCCCATCTGCCTTTGAACAACAACCCATCGAAGATATTGACCTAGATTCGTTTGTCTCAAATTTGAATCAGTCGACAGATCAAACGCACCAAAAAACTGCATATATGTACTCTGATGACGACAGCGATACCACAATCTATAACCGAGATGTTGATTACGATGATGACGGCGATCATGATGATACTGATGATCTACAGGACCCTGCAAAGTTGTTGAAATCAATTAATGAGAAGAACAAAAAGATGATTCCAGAACATGAACCCAGCAAAGAGCCATTCAATAAACGCTTCTATCAGGAGTCCGATTTTATCAAGGAACTCACTTCGGAAGAAGTTGCATCTTTGAGATTAAGGGATGGTGTCACAATCAGAGGTAACAGGGCTGTTCGGCCTGTTCTTACCTGGCATCAACTTGGGCTTCCGAACTCCATCTTATCGGTGATTGAATCTCTGGGATTCGATTCTCCAACTACAATTCAATGCGAAGCATTGCCGAACGTGATGAACGGAAGTGACTTGATTGGTATTGCTAAAACTGGTTCAGGTAAGACACTCGCGTTTGCATTACCTTTGTTTCGTCAGCTTATTTCGAATTCAAAACCGTTAGGGACTCATAATAGCAGGGCTACCCCCACTGCTCTCATCTTGACACCGACCCGCGAGTTGGCGTTGCAGATTTTCAAAGAATGTAAACTATTTCTTGACAAATTGAACCTAAAAGGTTGCTGCTGTTATGGGGGGCAACCTATCAGCCAGCAGATTGCCGAGTTGAAGAAACGTTGTGATCTCATTGTTTGTACTCCGGGCCGTTTGATCGATTTACTATGTGCTAACAGTGGCCGTGTTCTTTCTTTGAATCATGTAACGTATATGGTGTTAGATGAAGCCGATAGAATGTTTGATTTGGGATTTGAGCCGCAGGTTATGAAGATTTTGAGAGCGGTGAGACCAGATAGACAAACTGTTCTATTCTCTGCAACGTTCCCACCAAAGATGGAAGGTTTGGCTAGAAAGATTTTGGTCAAGCCTGTCGAAATATTGGTTGGTACCAAGAATTTGGTTAATGATAAGATTGATCAGAAGTTTGAAGTTCTTGCGGACAGTTCTGTGAAGTTCAACAAGCTGTTACAAGTTTTAGGCAAATTCAGAGAGAAGGACCCAGATGGAAAGATTATAATATTTGTTGATAGACAAGACTCCTGCGATACGCTTGTCGGAAAGCTAATAGCCAGAGGCTATCCATCTATGTCGTTACATGGGGGTAAGGAGCAGGTTGATCGTGATGGGACAATTGCAGACTTCAAAGACGGCATCATTGACATCTTGGTCGCTACCTCGGTTGCTTCAAGAGGTCTAGATGTGAAAGATCTAAGTCTGGTGATTAATTATGATTCTCCTAGCCATATGGAAGATTACGTTCATAGAGTTGGTAGAACGGCGAGAGCGGGTAACTCCGGAGTCAGTATCACTTTTATCACCCTTAACGAGGAGAGAAGTGCAAACGACATTGTAAAACTATTAGAGCTTTCTGGTTCCACTGTGCCCGACCAACTCATGGAATTGGCGAACAAATTCCGAGAGAAATTGAAGAAAGGTGATGTCAAGTTCAGTTCCGGTTTTGGAGGTAAGGGATTGGAAAAGTTACAAGCCATTAGAGAGCAAAACAAGAACCTTGAAAAGCAATTGTACGATAAGGATGCGGACGATGGCGAAGAGAAGCCCGATATCGATGACAAGAAGAAGTCCGATTCCATACCTGCTACTTCTGCTGGTGAAGCGAATAATGTCATGGCAGCTGCTGATATAGATTTGAGTGACTTCAAAGTGGTTTACGGTATGGCAGAAAAAGGCCCGGATTCATCGTACTACCATGCCAAGTTGAATATCAATGACTTACCTAAGACGACAAGATGGCATGTTTCAAACAGGGAGAATATTTCAAGAGTGGTTGAGCTGACTTCCACTTCCATTACCACCAAAGGTCGTTACTATCCACCTGGCCACGAACCTGGTGACAAAGATGACCCTAAGTTGTATTTGTTAATCGAAGGGGAAAGCGAGGCTAACGTGACCAAAGCTGTTGAATTGTTCAAGGAAAGTTTGGTACAAGGATTGAGCGCCCATATCAAAGAAGATAAGGGAAAGAAGTTCACAATATCGTAGAACAATCCGTATATATATATATATATATAGAAGTGTATACAATTGAAGAATAGTTGATTTTCCCTCTGCTATCTTCGATATTAAGTACATACTAAAATTATGAAAAAAACGAGAAAAAAACAATTATTACAGTAAAACGGTGAGTATAGCTAAAGGTATTATATCGGTACATTATATAAAGAATCAATAACCGGTCTTTTCGAATGCAAATGCCAAGTAGAACGAGCAAGCATCCCTATCTTCACCTGTAACACCATAGGACCCATCAGGTTTTCTCAATGACTCGATCAAAGGAATTGGGAGTTTTTTGAAGTAGGTTGGGATCTCCTTGTTGAACAATTCAAAGAAGTTTTTCTTGTATCTCAATTCCAAGTTGTAAGATTCGCATAACGATCTGAACTTCTCAAAGGGCACGACAAACTCGGGAACATTGTCAACTGCGTCGACCAAGTAATAAGTGTACATATTTCCAAACGGTTCTTTGAACTTCCCATCTTTTGGTGGCTCTTCAGGAAATTCAACGGAGTATATCGAGTTCCCCCATTTTTTCTCACCGGGTAGCAGTTTCTTCAACTTCCAGTTGATGAAGTCGGACGAAGGAATGGTGCCTATAAACATGCCCCCAACTTTCAAAGACCTGGACACGTTCTCTAACAAATGTCTGATGGTTTCTTCCGAGTTGAAAGCATAGTGTAAACAGAATTGCATGGACACGGTATCGAATTCCAAGTTGACTTCGTCTTTGAAATCTTGCAATAGTTTGGGGACAGGCGTATTGAACGCATCACCAGTGGCAAAGATGGCATGGAAGTGGTATTTTGAGTTCCTGTATCTGGAGATGGCTTCCTTGATGGACTGATCGGAAAGGTCAATACCCACGTATGACTGCGTGCTGATAGATTCCCATTTGGCCATATCACCGCCTTTACCACAACCGAGGTCTAGAACGTTACCGCGTGGTTTACCGTACTTGTTGATCAAGATGTATTTGATGCAGTTGTTGAAAGATCTAAGCTTATAGATCTTCGATTGGTCTCTTTTTTGCCGCTTTGAAAAATGCGCCTGTTGGTTGTACTTCTCTCTGATGATCTCATCTTTCTGCTCCTTTGTCAACCTGGTCATTTGATCGGTTTGAAAGTTGTCTTGGTATCCTCCCCTTCCTGGTCTGTGGTTGTAACCACCGTATTGAGGCTGTCTATCATAATTGTTGTATCTATCATGTTGTCTATTGTAGTCACGACCAGCTTGGTATGTGTGTATTAGACCCTGTTGCTGTCTCTTGAAGACATCATCAGGCATCCAAGATGGTTTGTGCTGGTACGTCGAAGGACGCTTATGTGGTGGATCATCGGAAGCTTTAGGTATAGCCGAAGAAGACGATGTGGAGATGGAACTTGTTTGATCCACTGGCACAGGTTTATCACCTTCTGGCTGCCGTGTAGCTGTGACCGTGTCACCTTCCAATCCCAAGTCATCACGTCTTCTAGTGGAAACCTTCTTGATCACCCTTCTCTTCTTCAAAGAATAGTCGTAATAGCTTGGTGCCGCTGATCGAAGAGGGACCTCCACTTTAACCGGTTCTGGAGCGGCAGACTTTTCAGTCTTATAATCGATAGGAGATGCATCTATAGGCTCGTAGTCTTCGTCTGCATCCTGCAAAGTGCGATTCTTCTTATTAAGCTTACTCGATAGGATCGGTTCGTCAGCTTGAGTAGCCTCGACAGTTGATGAGTCCAAGGGGGACTCCTCAACATGAATTTCAATAGCGGTGGCCCTTGATTCGTCGTCACTCATGTCAGAGCACACTGGAGGTCGGTTGTCCAGAGACAAAATCTAGTCAAGTTCAGCTAACTTGAAGCCCAACTCCAACTGTCAAATTCAGCTCTGATGGAGAAAAAAAAAGGAAGGAAAACTCAGACGTCGATCGACCCACACGTCACGTGCGCGACGGTCGGCAGCGGTTTTCAGTTTTGTCTCCGCTGCTGTTTGCGCTTTTGGCTGGTTGTTCTCTTATTGGTGTTGATTGATTCTGTTGATTCTGTTCTCTGCTAGGGCAGTTGGGTACTTCTATTACAACAAGAGAGAAGGCAGACTGACTCTGGAAAGACACGTTTCCTTTGATAACCAGTCAGATACAATCCTCACCAACAATCCTCACCGATTCCATTAACCTACAAAACACCATTCTCCAATCATGTCATCTCGTAGAAGCAGAAGACACCAGGACACACAGCACAGTGAACAGCAGGAGTATGAGGAGGAATTTGACGAACCTCAAGGACCCTACGAAGGCGAAGAAGAATCTGTGGATGAGGTCACCAGGTGCACGTGTGGGAACGACGAGTTGATAATCCCAGACAATGCTGGATCTGAATTCGATGAGGTCGATACTGGCTTTTTTATCCAATGTGAGGCATGTTCAGTGTGGCAGCACGGTTTCTGTGTGGGGATCAAAGATGAGGAGAACGCTCCAGAAAAGTATTGGTGTGAGCAATGTAAACCAGAATTGCACGATTTGTTTACCGACAAGTATGGCTACACCAGAAGTCGCTATAACCCTAACTTGGAAGTCAACAAGAGAAACAAGAGAAAACGGGCCGCCAGCAGTGCACCTGCCACTTCAACACATGCCAATAGTGCAACCGGCCACTTGAATGTACAAGCTAGTGCAATCCCTTCTCCTTCTGATAAGTCCTCTGCCCATGATGTACCAGTCGAACATGAAAATAAGTCTCCATCATCCACCACTTCCTCCGTCATTGCTGCAGCTATTGGAACAACTGCTTCATCTCCAGGATCTCCGAGTAAAGATGAGTTAAGGAAGGAAAAGCTATTGGCAGAACACGAGAGACGCAAGCGAACTAGAGGAACATTGAACTCCAGAGATGCCGAATACGAATTAATGCTAAAGAAGGCTTTAGAAGAAAGTGCAAAGGAAAGTGGTGTACAACCTGAAGATTTCAACGTGTCATCATCGAACGAATCCGCCGCTAGAGAAACCAGATCGGCCAGAAACAAGAAGACTCCTGTGAAGGAGGAGCAATCCGCAGAAAGTGATTCGAACACCACGATGACAAGTACGACGACACAAACATTAAAGACACCGCCTACTTCTGCCACTTCAGCAACAACAACGACAACAACAACAACAACGACAGTTGCCACTGTTCCGAAAACCGAAAAATCTAAGGTTAGAAAGAAGACAAAAGATGAACCCGCTTCTGAAGGTACCAGCTCACCAAGTACCACTGCATCAAAGCCAAAGAAGGAGAGATATAAAGAAAACCTTAATGAAAACAAGCCTTTTACAGCAAATATTCCGAGCTCTAGAATTAGCATGAACGAGATGAGAAGAAGAGTGTTTTCCATAATGGAGTTCATCTCAAACGTGCAAATGGAACTGAGTAACGATGAAGATTTCAAGAAAAAGCTGCTACTTTTAACCGAGAAAGCAGAAGAACACGATTCCAAGTCATCCGATTCCGAGGCTATAGCATTACAAAAGACTTTGGTAGAGTGCTATAATGAGTCTGTTTTGAAACTGGATAGCTTGACTGAAAAGCTCAACTCTTGGGATACCAAGTTTGGCTAGCTGTTGTTTTTTTTTCCGATCGTTTAAGAGTATATATATTTATATGTGTGTATAAAAAGTGACACTCCCCCCGAGTCCGTGTATTTCTATAACCAAATTTGTTTTGTTTTTTTTTAAAGTTTTTGTTTTTAAAAGAAAATAACAGTTCGGTTTAAAGTGACTACTTTTACTGGCAAAAGAAAATTAAAAGACATAAAAAAAATTACGAATCCATGATTATAAAATATACAAAGCTTCAACGGTTCACACCTGTAACAGCCCCCGATCCACCCCAGTTAGATCCACTCTGGCTCAAATTGGATATGAACTTGGATGAGTTCACGATATTGGTACTTCCTAAGGCCACCTTCAAGCTAACGTTATTTTTATTAAGTTCTGCAATCAATCTTGCCTCCTCGTACGTTGCTCCCCCCACAATGTATATCACTATCTCTTGTGGCGGGATCTTGTCATTTCCTGTATACGATTCCAAGCCGGTAGGTTTTTGGATAGGATAGTTCTTGATGTTTAGTTTATTTCTGAAGAGTTTGGTGAGAACAGCGTGAAGACGAGGAACGTGCTGCATGTAAACGTTACCGGAGTCGGTATTTCCCTTCAAATTCAGTCCATTAACGAGACCTGAGTTTTGAATCTTGTCGAATATTGAATCGTCCTCGTTGGCAAATCTCTTTCTGGAGCCGGCATAGTTTAGCAGCAGTTGGATAAACTGGAGCTTTTCAACAGGAAATCCTGATTGTCTTAAAGTGGTAGTCAACCTTGTCGTTTGGTTGTTGGAATGTGTTTCATATCTTAGTGCGTAAATACACAATAGTTTCAATTTGATGTCGTCGGTCAAAGGAGCCAATGGCGCACCTCCGGCGGTTGTCTTTTTGTCAAATAACATGTTTTCTAGTTCAACCAAATCAGAATTGTGGCTGTCGTTGCATGCCATTGCTTGCTCTAATTCACCAACTTCCCACAATCTTAGTTCATTAATCTTTTTATCAATTTCTGTGGATAGCAACATGTGTTTCGACAAGTTGAGCGACGTCTTCTTGAACTCCGGATAGTTTTCTAAGAAAAATTTCATGTCCTTGATAGAGTTGATGTTCGAATTTGTTTTGGTTTTGGACTTGTAAACATCAATGAATTTCTTCAAACTTTCGGACAACTCACCAAAGTTTGAATACATTGAATCTTTATAAAATTGATCCTGGAGCTCATTGACAACAATCGTTCTTAGGTCCTCGGAGACATTTGCCACACCAGACAGATCCACAGTGTTGTTCTTAATTCCAATCAACTCGTGGATCATCGATTGATAAGTCCACGGGGACAATAGTGGAGTGATCGGATCGTTCTTTCTATCAAGTATGAGCAACAAAGGTGCCGTGTCCCTCGTAGGCAAGCTGTTGAACAGGTTGCCGTTAGTGTTTATTTCGTAGGTTATCGAACTCGCCAACTTTGAGCACATCTTGGAATTCGATTCGTATCTAATAACAGGTTTGTATTTGAGCGAGAGCAACATCGATGTTAAACTTTCCACCGACTTGTTGAAAGATGGCGTGTCCCAAGAGTCGATAGCTGATGCCGATAACGGGTTCTCGATGTTAACCGATGTAAAGAATTGCCTATTGATGATGTAGTAATCCTGGAAGATTTCAACAACTTTTGAAATCATCTCCAAATCGTCCGACTCGGCTAATCTTTCAAGCCTTGGATTTGAAACAATATTATTGAAGTACACTTCGTAGGTTAAGTAGTTTGGGTTGCCAATTTCTTTGGAAAGGTTGGCGACACTTTGATCGTCAGATTTCAAGAAGCAAATACACTTCAAGTTCCTCAATTTGTCCCTCTGGAAGTTCTCCAATTTGTCCATCAAATATATTTCGTTCCGGAGTAACTCAGACTGCGTGGTGTACATCGAGATGATAGGTGACGTTTGGTTGTCCAATAGCAACACCTTGATTTCGTTCTTGGTGTCCTTGGTGTCTTTGGTGCCGTCATTGCTCGAAAGAATCTGCGATAAATATCTGTGGGCCACTTCGTATAAGTCCATGGCTGGCTGTTTGTGCAATGTAGATCCAATTGAATCGCTGACAATCGATACCCAGTGATGCTGTCGTACACAGGCTGTGACAGCGAGTGGGTATGATAAGTCTGGGTGGTACCAGTTGCTTGCGTATGTGCCAATAACTATACAGACAGGTGCACTTTCCAACAGCCGTTGCTCACCCAAGAATTTGGCAGAATGAGGCGGGTGATTTTCTTCACGCATATCGATCGATCAATTCCCAGATTTGTTCATCACACCGAATCTCCACCTGTTCACCATCAGCCGGGTCTATTAATTGCCCCATTTCGCTGAAATTGATAGATTTGCAAGATACTGAATAGAGATGTCGCAGCTTCAGAACGTACATGGGCTTTTGACTCGAGGAAAATCGTCCAGTTCCCTGAAGGATGAGATCGGCGCTAAGAAGAAACCAGTGAAGAAGTTCACAGCTGGAAAACTCAATAGAAACTCTTCTTACGGAAAGAGCCTAAACAAGTTGACAAGAATAAAATCCAACGATTCAACGGGGAACACAGAGGTTGAAAGGCCAAATTTTATCAGATCCAAGTCTTCGGCAGATGTCATGAGAAACAAATCGTCTACGAAATTGACTACTTTGGTTGCTGCACAGGGAAGAACAAAGAGTTTGATAAATTTAACGAAGTTGAATAACAAACTGCAAAAAAATAAACCAGTGAGTGGTATAAGGCATCTGGACTCTGACCATTCTGAGGACTCGTTTGACGAGCTGGACGACAAGCAAACACAAGAAGACGAAGAAGAAGAAGAAGAAGTGGAGACCTTTGATGATAACGAGAGAGTACTTGACATTCAAGCTCCAGTGCAGCCCTCTTACCACGAAATGTCGGCAGAAGAAGAACAACTTCGTGAACAACAATACAACAACATAACAACTTCACAAGAGCAGGTCCCAAAGAGCCAGCTATATAATGCATCGTTCTTGCTTTCGCAGTCAACGGGACAAGAACGCCCTGTTTACAACGACGATCTGCAGCAGAATCAAGTAGATCATTACAATTCGCAGCACAGGCCAAGAACACAGGATATGGAGTTGGATTATTTTAATTCATTAAACAGTGCGAAGAACAGGCTAGAGATGACAAAACAGAACTCCTCTAGTTCCATATCCTCAGCTCATTCCACCAGTTCCGGTTCTCTGATATTCCAACAATCCAATGTTAACCTTCGATCGATGGGCATGCTTGGGAAACTCTCCAACAAGCCTTTAACAACACCGACGCATCAATTTTTAAAACGGCAGGAATCATACCAATCACAACCTCCAAACACTCAGGCATACCAAAACCAATCTAATCCTGCCATTTCGAACGGCACCAATGAAAGTAATCGTGCCCAGGAATTGAATGGTAATAACTTTAGTTCTTTTATGTCTCCCCAGCAGCCGAATTTGGAGACCAGAACACAGCAAAGATTATGGCTTCAAAGAGAAAACTTGAATTCGCTTGTGGATATTTCGGAGTCTAATAATCTCTTGGTTTCCAATGTTACCAGATTGGAGTTTGAAAAGTTATCAAGGGAATATTTAAATGTTAGAAGATACAACAACCCAGTCCTAAAATCCATGGAGAAGATGAGTGAGGAGCATTTGGATATAAAGAAAGTCAGGGGCCCCTCAAATTCTGAACCACCCTCTACAGATGTCAAAAAGACTTTTTCCGGTGACCTGGATAAATTTAACGATATCGTCAATTCAATATGGAAAGCCAATTGTAATGAGTTCAGCCATCAATCGAAGAAGAAGGGGACTAAACAATTCGGACAAGTTCAACAAAACAGTTATTCCCAGCAGCTAGGCCAATCACAATCATACTACAGTCAACAACATCAGATTCTGGAGCAGCAACAACAACTCAAACAGCATCACCAGTATCAACATCAACAACCGCAACCGTACTATTCCAATCAAAAGTTTCTTTCACAATCCTCGAAGTATCAGCCCACCACCAGGGCACAGCAGCAAGTCAGCAAAGGCTCTTCACTGAACTTGGTCAACTTACAAAATTAGCATGCTAGATAGATTGTACCCATGATTATTTATTAAACTTTTATGACTTTTGTTTTGTATTTTTTTCTTTTTGTCTGATTTGTTTTTGAACTTAACAGGCAAATCTAGACATGGATTTACAAGTTATGGTATAATAACAGATTTTTCCAAAAACATAATATACAATTTTAAAATAAGTAAACACGTTAAACTATACACACCTATTAGTTAGGAACCCTGAATCTTGAAAATTGGCCTTCTAGGTAGATTCTATGCAACGTGTTTTCTAGTTGATCGTTTTCCTTCAACTGCAAATACTTCTTGTACAACTTCAATGCAGAGTAAGCGTCTTCGATAGAATCATGATTACCCGTTTGAATTTTATCATCGAATAACTGATAGATCAAAAATTTTAACCCCAATTTTCTTTTCTCTTTCTTTAAGTAAAAGAACTCGGCAGTGTCTCTCACCTGGGTAGGTGGGATTTGAATGTTGATTGTTCTGAAATCACCGTTTAAAGAGTGCCCGACAAAAATGCATCCCAAATTCAACAACAACCACATCTTTCGGTACGCTGTTTGTAATGTCACAACTGAACGCTTCGAAGTCTCTGGATCTAAATCACCTGGCTCGATACCTGAATATGACGTTATGTAATCATCGATCTTGGATTCATCTGTCGCAATGTAGTCATCGATGAACGCTTTACCTTCTTTAGGCCCATCACCTCTAAGAACAGACACTCTCGCCAAGGTTAGCTTCTTAGGTCTCACTAGCCTTCTTGTGCCATTGGCGCTGAACTCGTATTCATCAGGTGACAGTTGAACAAATTCTGCGTCAATGGCCACCAAAGTTCCTGGCTTTGGAGCTTCATCTTTTGTCAACAATTCATACTCAATGATCTTGCTTTCTCTATCACCTTTGGCAAAGTGGTCTCTGTACAAAATAGAGTCATCAATAGTTGACTTCCAGTCCTCATAATTAAAGACGGGTTCGAATTCTACATTCTTGTAAATTACAACAACAGGACGCTTCCACCAGTGATTTAGGTTTAGTGCCTCTTGCTCTGAGATCTTTGTGACCAAAAAGTCATTGAACAAGTACCATTGGTTCTTGGAAGGATCGCCATCGTTGGCATCGTTGATCTTCACTAATGTGACCAAATGGTTGGTTCCATCCCTTGAAGTTATCTCTGCCACATATCCCATCAACTCATATTTCTTCAAATTAGCGGATCCGCTAGCCACAACGTTCGTTCTTAGAATAGGCTTGCCGGATGGCGAAGTAGTTGAGTAAAATTCGGGAACCAACCAGCCGTTGTAATTAGTGATCTCGTTCATTTGCTCGTTAGTTAAATCTATATTTAAGGTGACCACTGGTGGCAACGAATTGATGGATAAAGTTGCGTCAACCACATGCTCCTGTTTGCAATTCTCGCACAAAATGTTATGCTGAGTCACCTTATTCATAGATGATTCCATATAGTTCAAGATAGTAAGGTTTGTCTGCAACAGAGGGTAATGGATCACATTCTTGATTTCAATGGAATGAAACACGGAAACTCTCTTGTAATTCAGATTGCAGTACAATGAAGTGATAGAAGTTTCCGTGGTGACGCCACACAAGGAGTCCATATGATAAGATTGAGGAATATTATAGAGAACTTTTTCATCTTCGGAAAGTTTTTCAAGTATAAACCGGTTAAAAGTTTGAATTAGCTTCCGTTGTCCATAATCATCCCTAGTGTTCCCATCACTGTCAACTAATCCTAAAGCCTTGGCTTTTAGACTCATTGAAAACATTCTCTGAAAGTTGGCAGCCGCACAGTGTCTTCCGTTAGCCTTGACCAACATGTCAAATAAATAACCCAATTCGGCAAGAATCGAATCGTCATATTTAACGTCTTCTGCTAGTGTTTTGACCACGAAATTAAAAATTGATGGAATAAATCGGTATAACTGCAACGTAGCATTGTAATAGGAATTTTCAACATGCGTCTCCAATCCGGCATACCTTGTATTATTGTAGAAGTCGAAATCAAAATCATCTACACCGAACTTACTGTACAAGATATCGACCTTCTTAAATGCATTCGGAACTTCACCTCTCTCTGAAGTGAAAACAAAAGCATTCTGCATGTTCAGGTGTTTCTGCTTGACTTTCTCCTCGTTTTCGTCGTCATCAGCGTCTCTTTCACTAATGAATTTCGGAATTATGGTACCATCAGCTTTCTTCTGATACAGGTCTTCTGGTTTTTGGTACAGATTTCTTGATCCATACTTCTCCCTGCTATATCTTGCGATAGTGAATCCATCGATTGTCTTGCTGCTTCTCATAATTTCCGGATCTATCTGTCTTGGTAACTCCCCTGTTTGGAATTTCATATCTGTTGGCCATGCAGATAGTAACACTGCATCATAATGAGGCAATTTGATTGAATTAAGCGGTGTCTGTGTTTCAAAGCTCAGCTTGTTTGACAAAGGAATGATTTCGTCATCAATTGACGCGTAAGGTAGAGGCCTACTGTATATGGCAAACGATGGACCGTCTATCATGTTTGTAGAGTTAGACCAAAGATACAGATTCTGCAAGCCATCAACAAATGCAAAACAGTCCCCAGATGGTGAGATGTCACAGAGAGTTATGAATGATGTTATTTCGGGTTGGTATAATTGCATATTTGTTGGGTTAAACATATCTATAAAGTTTATTTGTCCAACATTGGAGACTACCACTGCAATATTCAAAATTTTGGGATGCAAGCAAGCAAATGTAGCTCCAACGGGGAATGTAACGGGTGTTGTGTGATTCAAAGTCTTCAAATCGAATGTATTCACCAAAGGGTCGGGTATATAATGGTCCTGTCTTATGGAGTATCCCGTCGTTACCAGTATGTTATCTCTCACATACATAGAGGATAAACTAGCAGAGTGTGCTCTAAATGTCTTAACAATGGTATTAAGTTTTGGCTCCAAGATATCAACTGTGCCATCTGTCTTGCCTAGGATAACATATTTCAAATTCGTATCCATAAGCATTAAATCCTCATTGTAATCGATGTGACCTGATATAGTACCCGAACCTACATCTATCTTAATTATTTTGTTCTTTAGCAGTTGCGCCGATCCGCCGACATACAACTCTGTTTGAGTATTAGAAGTGTATGACATACAAGAAAGGCCCTGTAGTTCGTCCGATTTGATTGTATATTTGGCAATGCCTTGCTTCGTTCCAAATCTAATGGAATTCGACGAGAGAGATATAATACCGCGCTTATGATTTAATATCTTTATCACAGGGCCAAAGTGAGCCCTGAAACTTGTGTAAAGTGCTAGTTTAATTCCGTGATATGAATAGATATACCCATCAGAGTCTCCAACCCATATTAACTCATGTGTATCATCAAATGTTATCGTTGTGATCATCTTTGGTGGTTGCTGCCCAGGTTGAATAGGCAAGCTATTCTTGGGCAACTTCAATGCCATGATCCGTGACACCTTAACGGAACCAAATTGGTAGATGTTAGTGATCCATGATAATTTATAGATGTAGATTGATAAAAGTAAAGCTTGTATAGACGTACCTCTCTCCAACCTTCCATGATGTAGCAGAATACAACTCCAAAAAATCAATTTTTATTATTGAATAATGTAACTATAATTTAGATATCCGAGATGGTGAAATAGAAGGCTTCTAAGTTTATCGCTTTAAGACACCTGAATGTCACTGGATACAGATGAATACACAGAACAGGCCGAGTTGTTGATGTCTGTCAGAATAACATACGGTCGCACAAGGAAACCGTGTATTGCGGGTGAAAAATTTCAGGGCGTGCGGTCGCTGTGATGTTCGTCAATATAAGCTGCGAACATGTTGAGTTCTAACTCTTCAAGACATTCACAAGCTGCTATCGGTCTGCAGCATATTCTTCTATCACTACGTCAGTACAACTCACAAAATGCTAACGAATTTTAAAATAGGACTCCAGAAGTTCACAAAGCCAAACTTGTCACCATTCACAACCAACCCGCTATTCAGCTCGTTTGCCAGATCATATAAGGTTAGAACTGCCGTGAAAAAATTCTGCTCACAGTGTTATGTTGCCAGAAGAAAGGGGAGAGTCTATATTCTATGTAAGGCAAATCCTAAACACAAACAAAGACAAGGTTAAGGAAGAAGCAGGAATGGGAGTGGACATATGAGCCAGTGATTGCCGACACATTGTGGTGTTTTATAGGCCGAAATGCTACACATGCATATCATTTGTTTTTATCATACTTATATAATATCTGTACATATCTTGGTTAATTGTGGTAATGATAATCCACAGTTACAAAACCAAACCTCTTATATCATATTTATTTTGCTATTACGAATGACACCTTTTACCGTAGATGAATTGACGATACTGATTAATATATTTCTATCGGCTCTATTAATGTATGCATTATCTATATATGTCTAGATTTTCCATGTAGAGAATCCGGAACCACCGATAAGAGCAAGTTTCTGTCCGTTTGTAAAAGTAGCGATAGCTGCACAACCAGTATCAGCAACAGTTGTATACTCTTTTGCTAGTAGCTTTAATTCGTTATTTTTGATAGACCAAAGACGAATAATTTGGTCAACAGATGTGACTAGAACCTCAAAGTTGCCAGTGAAGCTAACTGAAGTAATGGTAGAGGATGCAGCGCTCGGTTCAAGAGAACGGACAACCACCTCAAGATTTGAAGTTTCCTTGGAGTTGTCTAACTCCACAGACGCTAGAATTAGAGCATTATCATCACCACCGGTCACTACCGAGATTCTGGTGTCTGACAATTGAGCAACGTCAAAGGATTTAATAGATGACTGATGTAGCTGTTGATCAACTAACATTTTGTCAAAATTACCAACTTCAAATGACTCATCTCCGTTAATTAGATTCAAAAATTTTCCATCTTTCTTGAAATATTGCGAGATATGATCAGTTATATCGTAGACAGTTAGATGGCCGTTAGTAGATCCAGTCATGACATATGTTTGATCCAAAAACTGAACAAATTTCACATTCAAAATACAGCAAGTTCTATATTTACCCTTCATCACCATTTTGAACGTATTCTTTGCGTAGCTGAAGTACCAGATCTTCATATTGGAATCTGAATACACGGCAACCAATAAGAATCCAACAATTTTGTTATTTTCGATCACTTCAATGGTATCAAAATCCATAATTCTCAAATCTGGGTTCGAGTGATCTGGTCTCACGGTTCTAAATAAGGTAATGAACTTGTTATCCGCTAATCCTGTGGTAATCTTCCACAAGTAAAGTTCTTCTTTAGCGCATGAACTTAACAGGAATTCCTTATTCACAAAGTGAACTGACTGCATACCAGATCCGTGTTGTCTCTGAGCCCAATGTGGTCTTACTTCACCATTAGATGACAATGTAGAAAGAACGATCGTAGTATCTTCAGATCCAGTAATCAAAAGTTTCTCGCCATCCACTGGTGATTCAGTAACTGCAATGCTTCTGATCTCTCTTCCGTGCAAGCCAGAAGCTATAAAATCTTTCGCTATGCGCTCCCCAGATTCTATCAACTGAATGTCAGAAGCTCTTGTGTATATGAATCTGTATTGCAAGTTGCCGAAATTATCAAATCTGTGAGAGAACGACCATTGTCTATGAGGTCCACCACAAATCTCTCTGAGTATCTCGAACTGTCTCGTCTCATTCCAAACAAAAAACAGGTCTGATTTGAATCCATATAAGATCAAATCGTTGGCACTATCAAAGAACCCGCCCTCGATGAATCCCTTTTGAATCTTGTTATCTTCAATTATATTAAGTTCAAGTGACTGGTCTATAGTTATGACAAAGTAATCACGGTCTCTGAAAGTCACCAAAGCAACAATCTTTTCATCTGGTACCTTTGATTTCAATATTTGAATTTGCGATATAGTATCACCTTTAGCAAATCTTCTCCATGTTTTTAATGGTGCTTCTGTGCTTAAAAGGTCATATACCGTAACTGTTGCGTACCTTGAACATATGATCAAATAGTTCTTCACATCATCGTAGTCAATTGCTGTAGCCACAATCTTCTCCTTTGGTTTACTTAAATATATTGTGTTGATCAAACGTAAATCAGCATCGATCTCTTTGAAGACAAGCTTATCGTTTGCATTTGGTGATTCGAGCAATACGAACAACCGTCTATCCTTCTCACAGGTTAGAACATTGTTTAATCTAACAATGGAATCTTCCTTGTACTCTGCTTTTTTAACAAGTGTGCAATTAGAGTTAAACTTCATAAAAATCAAATCACCGTCTTTGTTTGATATCATAACAACCTTTTCCGATTCAAATCCATTAACCAATGAGAAATTTTTGTATCTAGGGTCTTCAAATAGGAGCTCCCAGCGATTTGAAATATAATTCAATAGCAAAACTTTTCCTTGTGAGGATATAGCTAGCAGGCCTGAATCGAAATCAAAATACTCTTTGACAATCTCATCCTTGATAAATATCGATCTTGTTTGATCTGAAATTAGTGATAAAGTCCATTTAGGATTACGATATCCAGTTCTAGTTTCCTCAGATAGATCATGCACTTTGAGTCTTCCATCAGCACCTCCTGTGAAACCTAATTTCAGCTCATCATCAACGGCACCACTCCAAACGTTCCTACCCATATGTGATTCAAATATCTTCAATTGTTGTAACTCAGTATTGCCTTCCTTGAAAAGCCAAACTCTCGCTGTACAATCTTCAGATGTACTGAATACCTTGAATGACTTGTGCCTTTCATCAAAATCAAAGAAATCCAACGACCAAATTCTGGATCCATGGCCCCATCCCGTGGCAAGAGGCTGGCCTGACTCTGTACTCCATATCTTAATAGATCTATCGTCAGAGCAACTGACCAAGAACTTACCACATGTGGAAGCCTTGACTTCAAAAATAGATCCCAAATGATCCGTAAGTTTATGCAATGGTTTGGAGTGATTGAGTTCCCAAATTATGATACCGTCCATAACGGTACCAGAGCAAATGATAACTCTGTCTTCTAGCACTCTTATAGAGCCTGAGTACAATATGGATTTTTCTCCACAATCTTTTGTCCCAACAACTCTGAGCGTAGCGGTGTCAATAATCACCACAATATTATGAGCTGTCAAGACGTATAAAAGCTTGGAATCCTGGGAAAATTCACTGAACATGATCCAATCTGCCACGCACAGCTCCTTCCATTCCTTCTCGCTATCTTTCAACTGCGAGTATGAAGCGATAGCCAAAGATCTGCCACCCCATATCGAAACAAAGGGGTTTTCGACATTATTTGAGGATATAGAGACACCGTGAATCTTATTTTTCTTGAAAATTTTTCTGCTTAGAATTTCCTTGTTTGTCTTGTAATTGTAGAGTTTCAAAGTGGGACCCTCTCCGGAGAACAATTGTTGGTTTCGGAATACAGTTAAGGAACAGATAGCTCCCACATGCGTAAGAGGTTCCAATAGAACTGTATTATCAGGCATTATTATATCTGCCAAATTATCGACTAGGTATCTATTAGATGGCTAAAAGTCTATCTAGCAATATCCAGCCAAAGAGCTTTCTTTGAATTGAAATTTTTCTTTTTTTTTTTTTTTGTTTAAGGAAAATTATTTCAAACCGATGAGGAATACAAAGTGCACCGCCTGAAAACTTATGTAATTTCATATCTCATCATGATTCACACCTCGCGCTCACTAAAGGCCCAAAGTCGAAGGCTATGATGTGTTTTGACATTCACAGCTTTTCAACGTCTTTGTCTGACGTAGAGACGTATATCGAAGCCGGAAGTGTGACAATGTCCTAGTAAAATCAACAAAGCGCACTGGAGGTATGTCTCAATCCTGCCGAATTAGAAAGTAGCGAAGACGATCAATGTGGAATCAAAATACTGATACCAGCTGAGTCCTGACACTCGAGGAGAGCATCCGTCAAGACGGAACGGATGAGACACAACCCGATGAAGCGATTGGCTACTCAAGTGTCAAGGTAACGAAACCTCGGCATGTCTGATCGGCAGTCAGGTCGTTAGATCTTCAAACAACGTTATAAACTGGATCTCGGAAGAGAGAACCGTGCACAACGAAGTTCTCGAATGTGGAGACGGTACATGTGGCAGTGGGGGTCTCGGGAAATTGTATCCTAATCGGGCAACACTGATCGCTCGAGAATGCGCCAGGCCCAGCACTGCAGCCACCGGGGCTGGGAGTACGAGTAACGAGACTACGAGTCCGTGAGCGCGCACTCCCCAGGTGACACTGGGCAGCCTGGCAGGGACTCAAGTCTCAGGGAGACCCGGGCGCGCACGGGCGGTCGCCCTAGATTTCTACCGACGGGGCCATTCCCGTTGGCATTGGCAGGTGAGAGGCGCTTATCAACAAGAAAATCTATTGTGTGGAATTGATAACATGGATTGAGCTTCGCAGACCTTTTGGGAAACCAATTCAAATCGATTGGATAAGCAGAAAAGTGCATCTCCATACAGTTTCGAGTGGTTGTACTCACAAGCTAGTTTCTCTAGGAGCTTAATCGGCTCGGTCATCTCTTTCGATTTTTGAAAAACTCGTTTGGAGTAACGTTGTCTCTCCACTGTTTCCTTTGTTCTGCAACGTTGATGCTATTTCGTAAGCACTCACTCACCCACTGATAACGGTTTCTGAATCCTTAATCATACCAAACTATTTTTCTTATCACCATCCCACCAATTTACTGGTTCCCTGAGTGCCACCAGTCTTTTCCAAAACTGATCCTAGCATCTGAATATGTCTGAAGTCAAGATAAACGAAGATACAAAAAGTATGGACAGCATTACTACCGCTAATCAGTCTACAACAAATGGTGGTGCAGCGATTACCAACAACCTCGAGGACAAATCGAAGACTGCCAAACCAAAGAAAACCAAATCAAGAAACGGTTGCTTAACATGTAAGAAGAAGAGACTCAAATGTGGTGAAGAGAAGCCGTTCTGTTTGAACTGTGCACGTAAGAATATCGTGTGTGGTGGTTATTCCATGAACTTTAAATGGAGAGATTTCTCTCAACCAATAGTGACAACTACTACTAAAATGGCACGGGATAGTTCCATAGATTCAAACGGATCGACCACTACAAATTTTTCTTCTACAAAGGAAAATAAGAGACAGAAGATCAAACAGGAAGGTATATCAGTGACCCAGTCAGTTGATAGTAATAGCCAGCCATTCCAGCGTCAGCAGATGCTCCAAAACCAGTTTTTACAGCAAAACCCTCAACTAAGTCAAGTTCAGAATTTCCATCCAAAACCAGCAAACCAAGATAACAGAGCCTATTCAGCGAAGCCTCTTTCCAATGTCACTAGTACTTCTGAAAATAGTAACTTACATCAACAAAAACGCCAACAGGATGAAACCAAGTGGACTACTGCTAATGCTCCAGCTCTGAACGTAGCTCTCCCGTCATCCTCGTCGTCTCTCCTACAGAGAGCTTTGGAGGCAGCTACACTGTCTGTGACAGGAAAATCTACTCAAGAGATAGCAATATCTAATGCATTGATTGCAAGTGGTAAAAATCCAGATCTTGCAGCTGCCATTGCATCGACACTTAACGGTTTGGTCAACACCGTAGAAAAGCATCAATTGGAACAACAACAGAAGTCGATAAGCCCTGAACCTCAAAATGGCATGCCGAGCCAGGTTAAGCAACGCCAACAATCGCACCTCTTAGCGCAGAAGTACCAATCTGATAAATTGAATCAGATAAAACCAGGAAACACCGTGAGTCCGTCGAGCTTGTCGAAGTCCTCATCTTCCCCGGATGATGACTCTACAATATCGACAGATGGAAGCTCTGCTCCAAGATCTCAAAAGGATGGACATATACACCTAAAGCAACCAGACCATGGAATTGAGACGAGTTTAGATGACGAATCCAGAACTTCTCTACTTTCATCGCTTGCGGATGTTGCATCACGAGTGCCACCATCACCCCCATCGGGCATGTCTCCCTTCAATATTCCGTCTCCTGCTGAGATGTTCCTAAATCAGCATTCAAGCACGACTTCATCTAGAAGTCGTGGTGATAATAGCATTCCAACCTCTTTGAACATGTTTAAAGATTCTGCGGCAAAATCGCCAATGCCCTTCACACCTGGAAATCCACTGTACGAAATCCTCAATAACTCAACCACAGCTGAGGGACAATTAGACTCCCCTAGGTTATTGGCACAGCTTAATGACAATCCGGCAGCAATGGAGCAGTATCAAAGTATACTTGCAAGTCCTGCATTAAGTTCTTTCTTCAGAGGTCCGATGTCACCAAATGTTTCTGCATCCCCTCTTCCTCCCCTTTTGAACGCAGCCTCCTCTTCTGGTCCAAGTAGTGGTTCAACTTTCCAGGCAAAGCCAGGTATGATCTCGCCAAGCTTCTCTACTTTGATTAACGCTTTTACAAACTTTGAAAATGATGCTCCAAGTCCCGCTACTTTTGAACTCATTGCAAATTCGCCAAATCCCTCGAATAATTTCCAAAGGCCGATAAATGAAACTGAGGAACAAGCAGAAAAATTGAAAAGGAACTCTCAATCACAAGTTGTTATGCCAGGTTCTTTGTTACACGAACAATCACCTGTCCAAGCACATGCTGTCCTCCATTCTCCCGGTAATCAGTCTGGAGCCTTGATAAGAACACCTACCAACTCCGAATACGGTGCATTGGGCCAAATCCCAAAGACAATTGAGATAAACGATCAAGCATTAAAGATGATGAGCGCATTTGATAGGTATACCTGCGGTATCATGTCAATGAAAAATGGGCCAACAGAGAACCCATGGAGGACGTTAGTGTTACCGTTGTCTCAAGAGTATCCAGTCATGCTCAATGCAATGAGTGCGATGACCTGTTTCCACGTGGCTAGAGGTGACTCGCATTTAAGATCCCAAGGTATGAAACACATGAAAAATGCTATCGTTGAATTAGTCCATGGTTTGAGTGACAAGACCACACCACCAGATGTTGCTCTTGCTACCTGTTTGGCATTGGCGATGGGTGAAGCCTGGGATAGACATGTCTCCACCGGTATTGCCCACTTGAAAGGTGCACGTACCATGATACTTCAAGTTCTCAACAATCTACAAAGTGGACAGAAGGGAAACCACATTACGAGTGGCGATGAAGATGATGTTAAATCAGATTCGATGTCCATGAGCAGGTCTAGCTCCTTCTCTTCAACAACATCTTCCAATATGGACAGAAAGATTCCAAAAGAGTTGCAATTTTTGTTCAACGCTTGGGTGTATTCTGATGTGTTGGCTAGAATGACAAGTTATGGTGATGATGAAGAAGATAGTGATCAAATCGTTGAAGTTGACAGCGCGTTCGGAAGTAACAGTGGAAGTGGATCGGATGATTCGCCACCAGCTACACGTCAAAAGAGGAGAAAACCGAATGATTCTGTTTCGTTGATTGAAAAATTCCAATCTTTCAATTTACAGCAAGCAGACGAAGTTGATCCACTATTAGGGGTTGGTCAGAAATTGTTCCCTATTATAGGTAAAGTTGCTACCTTGATTGCAAAAGTTAGAAAAGAATCTAAAAATTCTTTGAGTATTGTGTCTGTCGCAGTTGAGCTAAAGAGAGAATTGGAGCAATGGCAGCCAGTGTCGTTGAGAAACTTTCAGATCGAAGATCCCTTATTTGATTTTGCTTCTGCCGTCGCTACTGCTGAATCTTACAGATATGCTACTTTGTTATATTTACATCAAGCTGTTCCTGAAATCCCATCTAAATCCTCTCATAAATTGGCAGAACAAATTTTAATGTTGCTTGCATCAATCCCGACATCATCGAGAACGTGTGTCACCCATATCTTCCCGCTATTTATTGCATCATGTGAAGCCAAACAGGGCGAAGAGAGGGAGTGGGTGAAGCAGAGATGGGGACTGTTGAGCTCTAAGATGTGGATTGGTAACATTGATAGAGCCTTGGAAGTTGTGAAAGAAGTCTGGTCCAGGAAGGACTTATTAAAAAGAAAGAAGGAGCAGGAGGCCAAAGATGGTAACGGCCTCAACTCTGGAAATGCTGTTGAAGATGGTGATGAAGATGTTGATAGTGGGGATGTATTTGTGAATGTTAGTAAAAGAATCAGTGAGTGCATCAACGGTGATGATTCAGAACTAGAATTTGATGACGACAATAGATTAAAGAGCTGGACCCATTGGACCACAGTCATGAAGGATTGGGGCTGGGAAGTTTTATTGGCTTAAAATCCATCTACATAGATATTCAATGTTCGGTTTGATGGTTTTAGGGTCGGTGTCTAGTACCTGCTCTTTTTTTTGGGTGGTTCTACCATTTTATTCTGTATGTAGCGGAAGGCTTTATTTTCGACTTTATTTTTCTCTTACTTAATTTTCTTTCTATGTGTAATATTCTGTGTTTGTTCCTTCTCTACTTTCGCCGCATTTCTCTTAAATTGATTTGTAGGCCACATTACCTAATATATTATTCCCATCTGGCTAACCGAAAATAGGCTTGTGCATCTCTAAAATACTACCTATGGAATTACAGTCATATATTATACTTCCTATACATACAACAAAAAGAGAAGAATGAATTGCTTACAAAGCACTCTACCTTCCATTAAACCAAATGTGGTCAACAGCAGGAAATCAGAAGAAACTATACATCAAAAAACCAAATTTTTTATTATCACTCATTCAAATTTACATTTTTCATAGAAGCTTTCCCATAATTCGATCAGTTCCTTTTGGCTTTCTACCAACCCTTCCCAGTAAATCTCAACCATGTTTTTGAACTCATTGATCTTATCAGCTTCAAACTTCATTAAATCCGTTCTGAAGTTGTTGTTGAACTCAATTTTAAACTCTTCTTGTTTGTTAATCAGGCCTTCCATGCTATTTAACTCATCTTCGTACTTCTTGATCTTATCAAATTGATTGTGGTTTTTCGATTTAAACTTGATCAAATTCTTTTGTTTCTTGGAGTGTTGACTCTGTAGATTCACAATGTTATTACATAATTTAAAACGAGTCTCAAAGCAGTTTCTAATCGATCCGATGGTGCGAGTGTATTCATCTATAGTGGACCCTAAAGTAAGCATCTGCTGCATGTTTGTTCTCTCTAGCAATTCTTTAACTTTATTTTGTAACTCTTCAAAGTTTGCAAACAAGTCACTTATTTCGTTGTTGATCTCCAAGTCAGTCAACTGCTGAACAATAGTAATTAATTCGTTAAGTGATATTATAACCTCTTCCCTTTTCTCCAATATAAAGTCTAGAGTCTTGGACAAAGATCTTAATTGCTGGTCAAGATTCTCAATATACACCTGTTTATCCAAAATGAACTGATCGCTCTCAACGTACTTAGGAACGTTCAAACTGATTAGGGATCCAAAAAAGCTACCAGTTGAAGCAGAAGCTGACGATGTTTGATTGATAATGGATGAGGTCGAGAAATCATTCGCAGAGTCGTCGCCGTTGGTAGAACGATTATCACCAACATCACCGTGATAGTGAATGAATTCCCTCTCCTTTGATTCGACAGCAAATTTGTCACTTTGCAAAAATATGATAAAGTCATAATCCTTCTGCAAAATTGGGGATTTAGCGATCTTAATCAACATCTTCTCTAAGGCCAACCTTCTGTTCTCAATGAACTTCTCATCAAAACGGCCATAAACCTGTTTCTCAGGTGGAGGTGGTATTATGTGGCCAGGGTGATTGTTCAGTAACTGATTGTATAACCACAAGAAATCGCTGTATCTTCTAGTAACAGCTGTGTCTGTACTCTTCAGCAAATTGGATTGCGTCTTGGTAGTGATAGAATAAACTATGTGGGAACTGGCCAATTCAGAGACTTTAACTGGATCTCCCACCGTTATATCAAAGTGATCAATTGGCTGTGCTGACTCCAGTGATGCCTTACGAACTGGAGCAGATGCCATTGTCTTCTGTGGTGTTTTCGTGGCCAATGGGGTAACGGTTTTTCTAATCTCAAATAATGGCTTATCCATCGAAGATAAAAGATCATGCTTACCAGAATTGGGAGCATTGGTGGAAGTGGATGAAACCTCGTTTTCTTGAGGTTGCAAGGATAGTGGATCTAATGGAGATGACGCAGTGCTTTCAGCTCCTTCCTTCTCGGTCGAAGTTGACGTAACTGCTGCAGTTGCAGTACCCGCCTTTACCAGTCTTCGTGGTCTCAAAACCTTGGTCTTTTTGTTCGGAGAAGTCACGATAGAGCGTGCTGCCTCTGATTGTTTGCTATTCAGTGGTTCGGTCGAGGTAAAACTTAAAATATTTCCTAGTGGACCGTCTTCGGCCTTCTTATCTGAGGTGGTTGTAAAGAGATCTTCCCCATTATTCGGTGTGTCTATCAAGATGGATGTGCCCAACTGATCACTGTTGCCGTTTTCAGTTAAGGAAGATAGCAAGTCTTTTTTCTTCTGTTTTATCCGTTCGATCTCCTCTGGAGAAAGCTTCTCTTCATGGCTATTTGGTTCACCCAAGGATATCTCTGTTTCTTCTGCCTCTGCAGGTTCATCACTCCCTAAGTGGTCGTTGTCATCCGTATGGCCATCATTCGGAAAAACGGTCCGCCCATAAATCTCGTCTGTAGATGGTGCAAGTGTAATTGAATTCATAGTATTGCTTAGTTCGTTGAAAATGTTGTGGTCTTCATGAACTTGCTCAGGTGCTGGGTCGGACTTAAAATCGACCTCCTCTAAATGATCCAAGGCAGGTGTCGTTTCACCTTGCAGTTCATCAGCATACTCTTCGTTAAAACCAGAGGTATAAGGATTGTCACTGGGATTGAATAACACGCTGGATGTTGGATTTGGAGCTGGGCTATCATCCCAAACGTTGCTCTCATGCTCGTCGAAATGGTTCATGATAATGAAGTCAAGTATTGCTGCTCAAAATGATATATAGGAGTCAATTGCCTTGTACCTTTGTAAGAACCAGAAAACTAGAGGACTTGTCTATGACTGTAATCAAAAGCTATATATTCGTGGCGTAGTAGTGTATAACGTTCTGCCGATAGTGGAGTGCAGGAGATAAAGATAGTGGATAGCTATATATACCAGACATGTTTGCCAGCTTTGCAAGCTGTGTTTCCGCTTTGCAGGTTGTGTCGCTCTCAGTCTCTGCCTTTTCTGTGCGGCAGATATTACCTGATATTCTGTGCAGAGGTGTAGTTGTAAAAGTGGTTCTTCGCTAATTCTTGGACTTATAGTTACCATCAATAGCTTTGATTGGTGTCCATTCCTCATCTTCCTACATCTCCAGTCTGCCTGGAGCGATTACAAATTGTTATTTGTCTCCTTGCATATTGCTATCGCTCTGCAATGACTGATTTAACCCCCTTTTTCAAAAAATGTGTCTCCATCTATGAGGATGAGATCGCGAAGTTAGGAGGTGAAACTGAACGAAAGAAGCCAATAAAATCGGTAGAGAAATCAAAATTGACCCTCAACAACACGTTTATATCTGACTCAATTATTCTCAATAAATCAATCTCTGAGCTAGCTTCTCTAATATACGATATTCAGGCAGATTACCTTCTTTCGGATTCAAAGAATCTTTCGGAATTGGAAAAGGATAATATTGATAGCACTTTCAAACTACAGCTACAGTTGATCAACAACAAGTTGGCACAACTTACGAAGTACTCAGAGCTCTTGGACAAAAGTCTTTTGGATGGTGGTTCTGTTGAAAATATCGGAAAAAATCTTTTAACTATGGGTGATTATGGACAGTATATGGTGATATTAAACAAATCCATAATCGAGATAAGGTCAAATATAATCAAAGCTTTGGGGTTACGAATAACAGCGATTTCTAATCATTTTGTAAAAATAAATGCAAAGAGAATGGAGCGAAAGAAAGAATTGAACAAATCATCATTGAACACAAACACGTATTATTCGTACAGAGCGGAAAAAACTTCGATGAATTCTTCTCAAAATAATAGCCATTTAAGTGCTAACGAGGTTGCCTTAGAAGAATCTAATCGTGGTGAAGTGTCCGAAGAGTACAAACAGATTAGCAGGAACTTGGATGAGAAGCAGCTCCAACAGCTATCCAAAGAAAATGACAATATGCTGCTAAACATAAAGAATGTTCACTTAGAATCATTGAATGAGATTGAGAGTTCCATGGTCGAGATTTCATCTGTTATTAACGAAATAAACTTACAATTGAATTTGCAAAATGATTCAATAACGATGTTGGCGAACAATCAAGATGATATCTTACTAAACATGAACATGGGAAACACGCAACTTGTTAGAGCAAACGAACGTGCAAAAAGTGCTGGTAGGAATCTGAGTTACTTAATCATTGGCTTGGGTCTTTTTTTGTTGTGTGTGGATTACATTTTATAAGCTATAAACAAAGTTGCATAATGAAGTTAAAATTTCAATAAATTAAAACCGTCGATAATACCTATCAAAGTAATTTCGTGATTTTGCCAGCCCCAATGGTGATACCATCCTTTCGAATGACTAATCTGCCCAACTTCATATTATTTTCGAAAGTAACCAACGGCGTGTCTCTTTCCATAATCTCAATGTCTACAGTTGCCTTGTTATTGGAACTTAGATGTCTGCGCTTCTTGTTAACTTTTCCACTCTTTGTGTTTTCAATTTGATGAATCATTGATAGCCTAGCAGGAATGGAAATATTTCCCCTGAACATAATGAAAGGTGTGCCAATCAACAAAGGTCTCTCCAAGTTGAATAAATTCAATTCACATTGGAAGCTCTTCACAGGCGTGATGGGATTATTGATCCTTGTCACTAGATCACCAACTTTAATATTATCTATTATTTCTAACTTTTTAAACTTCAACTCAACAAATTCCCCTTCAATTGCCAGCTTCTGTAAACCATTATTGACTGCAGATGATCCGACGTTTGACTTGGAAATCGTGATGGACTCGAGAACGCCTGTTTCCTGGCTTGGGGAAATGATAACAGATTCCCCAGGTTGGATCAAGCCAGAGTTTACTCTGCCACGAATTGTGATTTCGTCATCTTTGCTTGACTCTTGTATGTCATTAATTGTCATAATAAAAGGAGCATCTTTATTAAATGAATGGTTCACAGATTTATTTTCAAACTCCAGTAACTCAATTAATGTCTTCCCTGTATACCATGGGCAGTTCTCTTTACGTACTTTCTTGACAACGTTGTCACCTAAATAACCACAAGCCGGAATATAGCTTATATTACTCTTTTGATACTTTAAATCATCAATCAGAAACTCCGCCAAAGTGTCACGAATTTGTTCAAATCTAAGTTCAGACCAATTGGCAGTGTCCATCTTATTTATAACGATGATGCACTTGTCAATCCCTAGATTTCTTGCAATAGTAAGGTGTTCTTTAGTCTGGCCGCCATCTTCAAATCCACTTTCAAATGAGTTAGAGTCGATGATTACAACAGCAATATCAGCTTGAGTGACACCGTTGATCATTTGAGGAACATAATCCTTATGGCCAGGTGAATCAATAATCGTAAAGCTAGAGGCATCTGTTTCAAATTGTGTCTGACAAATATCAACCGTCACACCTCTGGATCTCTCTTCTTCAGTTTGATCCATGATCCAAGCTAACGAAAACGATGCCTTGCCTATAGCTTCACTTTCTTTGGTCAACTTGTGAAGAGTCTTGGAATCGACAATTTTCAAGTCGTAGAGCAATCTACCAACTATTGTAGATTTCCCTGAATCGACATGTCCTATAACAACACATGCCAAATTTGGCTTCTGATTTTTTGCTTTAAGTTCGTTATCAATATTGATCTTGGTCTTAGGCTTTGTAATGACGGCCTTCTTTTTTGGTGCTGATTTCGCAGGTTCTTCGATTTTAACAGTTGCAATACTCTGAGTGACTTTACTTATTTCTTTCTTATGATCATCCGGGCTTGGTCTTTGGAAATTTGCCTTCGTCTTCTTTGCTATATCTGAATTGTTAGTAATAACGCTTAAGATTCCTTTGTATGAGTCTGCCAATCTATCCTGTATCTTGTTCTTCTCCTCTCCGTGGCCGGTAGTTGCCTCGCGATCAATAAATGTATTTGTCAAAATATTACTCGAGGTATTAGTGAGAGTCTGGCATGGTTGATACGTGAAAGTAAACACAAATTCAAAAGGTGTCTCCTCTAGCTTCTCAGCATCCAGCGGATGGTTAACCCCCGTTTCTTTATACAAGTGTTGTTTTCTGTGAGTAATGATGGAAGAAGAGTCATTTGTATGCTTTCGATCTTTCAACTTATCAACGACTGACGAAGAAGGAGAAGAAGAGGAGTTGGAGGCAATCTTAGTTAGGGAGTTCTTCTTCAAAAGCCCAGCCAATCCTTTTCCTTGATCTGAGGGCGTAGCTCTACTCGCCAGCTTGCCTAGTCCTGTTGCTGTTGAATTGGAGGCAGATTTTTGGTTTAATAGATTTCCTAAAATATCAGGAGCAGAATCTTTCTTTTTGTTTTTCAATAGCAGGTTTGAGAGCTTGCTTCCAGAGCCAGAACCTGTGATAATAGCAGAGGACGATAGTTTTCTTTTTTGAGCTAGCTGCTCTAGTTTTGAGGGTTTGCTCGTGACCGAAGCTATAACGAGAAACCGTCACAGAAAAAGGACGTGAAAATTATTAGAATCATAAGATCTTATTAATAACTGGATTGAAGACAATATTCAAACAAAAAAAAAAGATAAAGAACAGAAAAACAGTTCGAGATGTTTTTCAAGGAAGTGTACTTACGTTTGAATTTCTGTCTGACTTCATCTAATGTATCTTCTATTTCAAAATAATTTAGCCAAAGGAGTTCCTTCAACTTGTCATCGCTGATTTGATAATTCTTGGATTTTTCCTTCAATTCTGGAAGTAGGTCATACAATAGGTTGTACTCTTCATCGTTCAAGTTATCTTCACTGAAGCCTTCACCGTGTTGAGATTCGTTTTCAAAATCAATTATATCGTCGTCGTCGTAATCGTCCATTGTCTATATGATTTTAAAATTATATATTACCGGTAATATTTAGGACTTGTCTGCTGGGCAAAACGCTTTCAATACTAGTCAGTGCTTAAAAACCCTGTTGCCGAACTGGAGTTTCTCAGTCTCGCCTTTGTCAAACCCCAGTTAGGTTACCAGAATTCTGATGTGAGTTCCACTGTAGCTCTGAAAGTTCACCCCCAAGTCCGTTCTGCAGTCCCACAGTCCACTGTCCCAGACTCAGAGTTGGCAGTTGCCGGTCGGCTGGGATAGTCCACCAGCTAGTTAGAAACTTAGAGTAAGTTGTACTTGTAACTGCTTACTAACTAGTAACATCGCATCGAAAAAGCGACCCGTCGATATTTATACTCAGATTATCTAAGCCATTGCCTAATTTCCTAGGAGTTTCAACTTACAAGGGGAGAGATTTATACCAAAGTGTTTACACTTAAACGGTAACGATCAATCGACAAAAATACAGTAACAAAACTACTTTCTCATAATATAGTTGAATGGGAATATTTCCTTCTTGAAATCGACGTTAGCACAAGTTACCACGATCGGTCTTCTCCTTTTCATAAATTATCTATATACTACTTGTAATATGTTTAGGTGGTTGGGCTTTTATATCGACTATATAAAAAGACGGGCGACCTCTATACTAAAACAACGGGAAGAGGACCCAAATTTGATAGAGGAAAAAGAAGAAATCCAAGTCAATTTAAAATGTGTAAAAGGAGACAGACACTCTCGGGATAGAAAATAGGGGCAAATGGATGCCCTTTGGAGATAACAAAAAAGTGGAAAAGGCTGAACGAAAAAAACAATAGCAAAAGGGAGAGAAGATGAAAGTAGATTAAAGAAGAGATAAGAGAAGGATTAAGATAAAGAAGAGTAACAAAGAGACACTGAAGATAGAAAAATAGAAATTGAAAGTGTATACTAGCTGATAATACGCTGCAAAGTTATAACTGCAGTTAGCTAAAAATGGCAGCACAGACTATTTTGTTACAAGCATAGTTGCAGTACCAATTCAACAAAACCAAAAAGCCCTTTTACATACAGCGGAACATCTTTAATACTTAGCTTATCACAACTTGAAATTCCACCACTATTATGATTCACCACTTTTTCCAGGTGTTAAAGATATTTATAAAGCCAAAGAGATTATCAAATTTGAGAACGCTGGATAATCAAGAAGACTCACGTACAGTTTGTCGTTCAATAGAGCAGTGAACTGCTCTATCTTTATAGGATGGGTGGGTAGCAAAACTTGATTGTTTAAAAAGCAATCTTCAATCTCCAGAGTCCAAATGCCCACTGCAATACAGATCAGATCAGAAATGTTAGAATCCAAGTGTATTCATTTAAATTTAAGTTTGTGAGCTGCGATATGAAATGAGTTAATACTTGCTAATCGATATATATATATATATATATATATATATATATATTATATATATTATATAATATAAGTGTGATGAATGTCAAATGCGAGATTCCGCAGAAATAAAATATGCAGGTTCTGCATATTTGTAGCGTCGCGGGTATTTCAATTCGCAGATCTTTCTCATATGTCAGTATAATATATTAAATATATATATATATATATATATATATATGTATTGCAATTAAAATGCTAGCCAGTTTGACGTACAGGTACTATTTTTCTGTGAACTGGTCGTTGCGCTGCAGTAAAGTCTCACCTCTTTACTTTAATTGACTTAGTTCATCAGAGGTCGAGGCACTTTAAATCATATGCGGCCACTGCTAAATTTGCATTACGAATAACGTTCATGGAGTAGTTCGCTCCAATATTCTAGCTAGTTGATTTTGCTTAAATCTGAAAATCGAAAAATGCAAAGAATTCTGGACAACGTTTTACATCGATCTGTAAAGCGTACCCTAGTTTAGCCATTGGGCTTGTGTTACAGCTCGTGCACAAAATCGTTGAACCTCTATATGCAGTTGGTTAAATATTACAAATTCTGGATACAACCATTCTCAAAACTTTAGAGTTGGAAGGGTCCACAACTTTCAGTATTCTGTAAACCAATTCCGATGGTTATGTGGGGATGTCTGGTAAAAGTGCTGATTTAGCAACTGTATATGTAGTAACTTGGTTTTTCATTAAAACTTTACGTTGGAGTTTTGCAAAACAATTATTGATATATATATGTATCCACCTGATCTGTATTGATTGCCCCAGTACCAGAGATGAAGACGTGAGGTTGTCTATCTAACCCTCTCAGCTACCATTATCGTTAATAGTCAACGCCCATGGTTCTTCTGACATATTATGTACTAACTACCGCGAGTCCAAGCCGAGGTCTGATGCTGTTAAGGAGTCATGTTTTAAGTTATGATAGTTAGAGTATGGGGTCCCGGGCCAGTTTGGTGATCTCCACTTTTGGTGATCTCCACTTTTGGTGAAAGGATCGATATAATTATTCTGTATCTAGTGTTTGAAATTAAACATATCGTCTCTCAGATATTTATAAGTTTGCATGTGAAGCTCCATGATCTACCCATCAGTGTGGTTCTTTTAACATATTGATATGCTCAACTAGCCTGTGATTTACGTACCGTTGAACAAATATATCCCCGAATGGAAAAGTAACAAAAATGTATCATATCACTCAATTTCTAACAAAAGCCTAAATATACAGTAAACAAACCCTTGAAGTACTCATCTCAATACCGAAACGAAACCATTTGGGGGTTACGTGCCATCCTTGAGAAATAAATTCTGCCATCTTTGAGAACCGGAACAGCGATGCATGCAGCTGCATATTTGAGCCGCATAAACACACGTATTATATTCGACTAACTGTTATGGTGATAAAAATTTCACTACCTTAGAGTCTGTAACCTATTACTGATTGAGCTGTCTAACCTTTCAATTATATATAAATTTGATTATACGATTTTTTAAACGCAATGTCTGACTATTTGAAAGTACAAAATGTGAGAGAATAAGGGGTAAAAAATGGACATTTTTCTCAAAATTTCAGAACTTTAGTGTTAAATCTTAGCTGTGGTTGTTGTACAACTTTGGTTGGGTTATTGTAGTGCAGTTATTTATTCACTCATATTGGAACGGACAGGCTAGAATTAACAATAATGGCTGATAGATGAACATATTTTGTAAAGGTTTCTTCAACACCATCCGCACTAGAAGGTGTGTCCTGGTGGGCAGTTGCCGTAAATCACTTGAAAATACATGCTTTGGCGACACACGCAGTTTCAACAACCAGGGCAACGTTCGATTATATTTTACAAAAAATGGCCGCATGCAGCGTCTGTTTGTCTTCAAAGGGGCCCAAGCCCAAGGCCAAGGGGAGGGTTCGTTCGGGGTTATTCGCGACACATGGGAACCATAACTTATTGGTCAGACCTGACAAACGCCGTTTTTACAAAATCTTGTGCAAGTGTAAGGTGCATCAGCATTTGACAAGCTAATCTGTGATACAGGGCCTATACGGATAAAGCATTAGAGTTAAAAATTGCAGTTCCGTCTTCAAAAATAAGGGACGGATGAGGCGTCTGTCATTTGGTAGTAGGATTCGGATTTACTAGAAATTCTATAGCATCATTCTCCCTGGCAAAGAAACCTCATATAGCAAGCTGATCCACATGAACCAAGATCCTCGGTATGTTTTAAATCTCTTCTGGCTATTAAAAATTGCAACTAATGTATATATATATATAGTGGGAATTCGAAAACTAAAATATCTCGATCTTATATATATTATATATATATATATATATCCATGACCCCTAGGTACAATTCTTAATTCTCTCGTAAATTTATATACTTGCAACCTTGGGAAAGTCTTGCTGAGTGTTTTAAGCCAGCAGCGCGACTTTCAGCAATTTTTCAACCAAATGCCTAGCTCCCTTCCGAATTGAATTTCTACTCGACTTTTTTAATATATATATATATATATATAAATCCTTCGCAGGTGTATATATATATATATAGCCTTCAGTAAAAACATTCGACGGCAAAAAATAAATTAAATAATAAAAGTGTAATACTCAAGTAAAATCTCCTCTATAAACTATAATAAATATAATATAAGTAAACTCGTAAAAATTCGTAACCCATTATAAATTCCCAATATTTGCACCCTCACAGGGGCCTGGTGGAAAGGTATGTCCAATACAAAAATATGACATATGCGATTTCCTTTAATCATATCGTATACAAGTCTGGTCATCAGCTCAACAGCAACGCTAAAATGCTAAAATATTTCCTAATCGGGCATTCCCTGGCAATTTAAAGAGTTTCGCGACAACGCAAAGCCTTGCCCTATCGTATCAAAAAATTTGGAACCAGGATACGCGTAAACAACTTGTATATAACAATTAGCATTGTGGACAGCTATCGGTTTAACAAATCACTCAACCGAGCCTTGACACAGTATGGACACATCATATGACTGCATCTAGCACAGTCAAACCTGTGGATTGTTTGACTCAATAGCACTTCAACAACTTGATCCCAGTCATGTTCAAAATGATGTGACGATCTGTCTTCTTCAGACATCGCGATCTGGTCTTCCGACACTTCTGTATAGACGTCTTCAGTGGCGGTAGTGTTAAATTCTGACCGTAGTGGCATATTGGTATCAGGAGAAAAAGTGACAGACCCTATCGAAGATTTTGGACGATTATTCAAGATATTTGGAATATCATCACGACTCACAAAAAAATGATCTAGGTCACCGTAACTCTTGCCACACTGACAGCAGTACCATTGAATGATCTTCATTAGATTTATTTTTTTCAATGCAGAAGTCGATAGCTTAGAAAGAGAATTTATTATAGGGGTGTTCGAAGTGTCTAATATTGTGCTTGTATTGTGCTGATTGTCCTCATGAAGTGTATTTGTAGAGTGTATTTGTTTGATTAGTTTTGTAATTTCGTCTCTCGAAAACTTGAACTCATTTGGAGGTTGGATTGATGTCGGTGTTAGACTGTCTCTCAACCCCCTTATTGTTATTTGATTATCCGAACTCGTGGAGTGATCAAGTTTAATTGGAGCTAAAAGTGAATGGTGTTGACAGTTTGAATACCTAACAAAGGGATTCTTTAAACTGTCCGACTTCTCTGTTGGGGTTGTGTGACAGGAGGTAGAAATGAGCTTTGGGACAGGTAAATTGTTGGTATGCAGAGTCATTAAGTGTTTGTTGCAGGAATCACTACTCAGGTTGATGTTTCCCAACGACAATCTCGCTCTCTTTGCTGCAGCATCACTATCATTTGCTACTAGTTTGTTCATCTCTTGGGCGCACTCATCGGTGTGCGAAGGTTTGTTCTGGGTTTTCAGAATCTGATCAAAAGCATAATCATCGGAATTATTCAGTATAAATGAATCAGGTGATGACAAAGGTAATTCAGCGTAATGGTCATACATTCTTGTAGGCGACATTAATCGAGAATTGCTCAAATCTGGGGAGCAAACTGGAGGGTAGGCGGTTTTAAAGCTTTCTTCCAGGGAAGCAAATTCAAAATTGGGTAGCTTGAATCGTTTATTGTTCTCCATTTCGGAAAATCTGCTGGGAGACGTGTGCTCATTCTTTGAGAATCCTTGATTTGATAGTGTATTAAGAGGCGGGCTGGTTAATGTATGGGAATCTTCCGAGTTTTGGTTAATCGGGCTATTAGTCCCCTCCGCCTTGTTGTGTCTTGGAAGAGACTCTATATGAAAAGTATTCATTATCGGTAGCATCAAAAGGCAACTGACTAGATCAGAATATTCAAATTGAATTTTTGAGGAAGGGACCTAGTTCAGTAATTTAAGGAAGTGGCGTGGTGTTAATTGTAAAGAGAAGAAGAAGTTAAGAGAGTATGTGGAGAAAGAAAAGGAAAGTGTCGACAGTGATCTATTGTTTGCCCTATTTTCAGTGGTCTAAGGTGAATAACAAAGTTGCGTGTGTTTTATGGTGATTCAAATTAAATGAAGTCTCCTTGGAAGATATGGGAAGCAAACCAACAGCGCTCGTAGATGGGAGAAGGGAGTGTGGCAGAGTCCAGGAGGTTTCAAGAGAAGAACCAACCAAGAGTAACATGGAAAGAAAAATTATAGGATATACAAGATTTATATAATATGATTCGTACGCATATCAAGGAAACCTGAGTGAGTGGCATTGATTACGGGCGTCGGAAAATGCAGTGTATCTCGACCACTTGATCTGAAGCTGTGCCTAGGCTTTTATTTTACTCTGCTCGGTCTGGAGTTGAACAACAGATCATATTTTCACCCTTTGTGGAGAAGGTGGAAGCAAGTGAGCGAAAACGGCTGCAGCTGCTTAGGCGTGGCCATGCGCGATGGAAGCTGGCGCAACTCGCGCTGCGGGTGATTCAACTAATTTATATATAGTGCCAGGCTTGCACTTTGTCGTCGTTTGGTTTGTGCAGGTCTGGCCAGCCGGGGGCCGGGCCCCAGACAGCGAAGTCGGATGGCGCCGCCGTTGACGCCGCTGGCAGATACACCGGCATGGGCGGAGGCACTAGGACCACCAGCTTGCTGGGGTGAATTTCGGTTTCGTTACACCATGCACATAATAATCTAGGCTGGGGGCCTGGAGACTGGGAGTGTATATTTCCATATGATACTCCTCGGGAGATTTAGTTTCAGTAGGGGGAAAGTTCGGCAGGTTCCTCTGGGCTCTGCATGGGCCCATGTCCAGAGTCTCAACTTGAGGTAATACCAGACCGTACCCACTTATGATATATTATAAGTTAACAATATATATATATACATAGAAAGAACATGTGGTGCCAATCTCCAAATTTCGAACCAAGTCCCTCGATCCCCTTTCGCGAGCCGTCTTTCCCATCGCATGCGGCAGCTGCAGTCAATTTAACACCGCCACGCCTACATATATATATAATATATATATATATATATATATGGGAGCTGGCCAACTCCTATGGTCGCTCGATAGCCCGCTCCAGACCTTTGTTCAAGTGTTCATTTTGTGTGGTCTTGGCCGCCCTTGACAACCGTGGGTTCCATTTACGCATGTATTACTGGGGATCTGGATTCTGATATCTGAATACCGGTGGCCTTGTTTTCACGAAGCCATGTTTAATCTGCAATTAATTATAATTCATACACCAATTCTATTTAATGTGCTACATAATATACACTTCAGCAGTAGACATAGGCCGACCTTTAGAGAATTTTCATGGAGTATGCAGTAATGAGCTTTGCTCCGAATATGCACTTATTTGGGTCACTATCTCCAGACTCCCATCCTCGGTTGCTTTTCTGGATCGGGAAACTTGCTATATAGGCATTGCTTCGCCTGGAACAATTTCCACACCACTGATAAAAAAAACTTTGGTTTAGGTATTGCCTCAATTCATAGACATGATGAACTTTGATTGCACCGACAAGTATACCACGCACAAATTCAGCTTGCTGATCACCAATTCTAACGATGAAAAGACTCTAGGCAAGAAAACAGATAAGTATATCTCATATTTAACTTAAAAGAACTACAAAAATGGGGAAATCTTCGGACCAGAAAGATCAATTTGAAGTTAAGGTTAGGCAAATGATCATGTATACATCGTATTGATCGAAGAATAATTTGAATTTCTCCTATGGGTTTATATATAGGTGACCTGGTTTGCTTATTGTTTTATGCCCACGCCTTAACTCATTGTAACATATCTTAAAAAGGTTGAAAAATTTTCTAGCGCTTCATTTTATGTTCTGATTATTGTCTCCACTCTTTCTCTTTTTTTTGTTGTACATATAGAACAAGCTAATGATTGGAAAGAATATATATATATCTTTAGCATGCGAATCATACTCATGGTCTACTGTTTCCCACGAAAATGGTTCTTATTTCTTTGTTGGGTGTCATAGGCCACACTGCTCTGTTTAAATCAAAGTAAGGTGATGTGATGTGCCATCTGAACCCTGATCCAACTCCGAAATTCCCTTTTAGGGATGGCACCGATCTGCCCATGCTTACAGCGCTTAATGTCGGTCCACTGCTCAATAAAGGGATCAATTTTCGCTCCCATAAATATAATATATATATATATATATATATATGTATGTATGTATAGGCCTATATTTGAACTAAAATTTTGTATGTCCAAAGCCCGGGTACCTAAGATTCTCCTTCAATAGTAACCCAAAACTTCATCCTCAAAAGATCAGAACAGAATTTCTTTTTGACATATAGTGGCTATATATAATATATTATATTCACCATTAACTTACGATCCAAAGTTGGCCCATAAACATTTATGCAGAATTCCCCTCTTTGCCAATAAGGAAAAAGAATTTTTCTAGAAAAAAAGAAAAAAAAAGAAACATTTTTGGAGCTGCCACGGTTCCGCAAGCATGCATCAGAGTACGTCCATAATCCAATTGTTTGGGCACTTCAATGTTCATGCACTCATTTCTGTTCACGCATTTGGAGTTCTGGAGCAAAATGAGTTAATTGAGTTTTGCTTCTTTCGATATATATATATATATATATATATATCTTGCAGCCATCCAGATATAATTTTCTCTACACCCGGAAATAAGATTCCAAAAGCGGTAAAGCAGGTAATTGTTATTGAAGACGCCTTTTTACAATTTAATACATGTTTTTGCCTAATTAGCTGAACAAACGAGGAAAACAACAACCAAAAGGTGGCATATCCATGCAGCTATAACAGGCATTGGGCTATATATATATATATATATATATAACTTATATGTTCCATATATATCTATATATATATATATATATATATATATGAGCATTAAAGTTTATAAAGACAGATGCATCGTGCGTCGCTTCAAATATAATTGGTATTGTACACATGGTTATCGGCGTGAACGAGTCGAGACTCCGAGAGTCAAGATGGGCATTCTTTGGTGAAAAGTTTAAAGCAACAGTATAATGTATATATATATATATATTAAGATTGCTATATGATTTCTGATAAATGAAATATACCAGATATCTATCGTATCTTTCTAATGTTTCTTGTTTCATGCTGTTTTTCTTCCAAATCCTGATCCGTTTAGAGCTGGATATATCAGGGCATAGCTGTATCTTTTCCAACCTCAGAGGCAAGTTCTCGTCACTTATATCCAACATGGAAAGCTAAAGGTAGAGAAGAACCACCGTTTACACTTTAAAAAATGCCAAAAAGTCCAAATAAAAAAAGTCGTTTAACAATTAAAGGATTTGAAAATAGGTATTCTAGCATTTGTTTACAAATTATCTTAATATTATATATTAGCGTCGATAGACGCCTATAGTCGTTACATATATATATATATATATATATATTATATAGCACAGGTATGATGTATTACAATTTTAGCACGCTTGGTTTGTTGTTTTCTTTCAGACAGTTGAACAATAAATTTATATATATGCATGTGTATTAGACAACAAGTTATATAGTATAGCGTAACAACTTTCAACGAATAATCTCGACCAAAGAAGACATCAGAAGATATGTTTATGTGCATAATAGACCGAATACAAATGCCAGGATGGTGATCAAACGGTCAAGACTCATTCGCCCCTGTCCAGAGGCTTATTTATATCATATATTTTTCGTTTTGATTGCTTGTAAATTTTCTTTTGTCTTGGGATGGAGCAAACATCAAAAAAATTTGAAATCAGTCCTGAGTTTGACTGGCTTGAACTCCATAAGCAAAAAATAGCCTGATTGCGGAGCCAATAATTCAGTGGTGTTCAAATTCAGATTTAGGATCTTTCTCTGACCATAAAATACATGTTATGAATGACACGAACAAAAGAAAAAATCTAATTGACGAAAAGGAATAGCTAGGTATATATATGAGTACCTGATTCATTGAATAAGAAAACCGAACACTGCCTGATATACATGACTGGGTCCATAAATTGAAAAAAATCGGTAATCCAGTTTCAGTTTCTGTGAATTGGTTTTATTACAGCTAAACTAGTTGGTTCAACGTTTATAGTGACTCTGTAGTCGGGACTACGAGTTCATTCGAGCACCTGATCCTCGTTTATTACTCGAACCCCTTTTCAATCCCTATCACTGGGCAGTGGAAGGGTCCGGTAAAATACAAACATGCGGCTATAAGCTCTGAGAAATTATTACATAAGAAGGGGAAAAGAAAGCTCAATTTAATGAATCAAGGAGTAGAGAGCTTTAACATATAATGCCCACTATTTGCTCATATGAATACTCTCTGTTTAAATCAAAGAATATGCATCCCTTAATCAAAACCAACGGTGAAATAAGATAAGAATTATTTCAACCACGCATTTATACTACTGGGCACTGGGCACTATAGGCAGTAGTGGACCACTTGGCAGCTTACTGTCCCGGAATTTGTTAACAACCGCCATCAGAATCAAATCGATTTGCCATATGTATACATATATGGCGTTATGCGACTGTTGATAGCAGCAATTCAAATACCCTAGTACTTCAATTCCTTGAGATCGCATACGGTATATGCACTTATATATTAACACGAGCGAATGAATCCGTTTATAGGTGGAAAAAATCGATATAATTTACAGCTCCGCAATGATGAAGTTTATATTCCGGAAAAATCTCGCCTACCATGTTTGATATGTCCAAATTCAACGACAACTCTTATCTATAGTATGAATCAATAGTACTTCGGAAGGAGCTGACGACAAAATCTCTTCTATAGGTTGTTCATTTTGAAAAGTTTTCGCCAAAATTAACTGCAAGTAACCAAATTACTCAATTCAAACTTCAGAGTCATAAATGGGCAGCTAATCGCAATTTTATACCTTATCCGCAATTGCGCAATTGGGCAGTCAATGGTCGGTTAATGGACTATCTTGCGGTTAGCTAATCAACTAATTGGATTCTCAGATCTGAGAGCCGCATAGGGACCAAAACAATTTTACACAGATTTGGTGGTTCAGGGTTCAGGAATCAGGTCACTTCAGTAGGCAATTTGACAAGTATATCGATATAATATCTATAGTATATATATATTTATAAGAATAGCCAGACGAATATGCAAAGGTTATTAACACATTATATGTGGTAGGATAAGGAGCGAGAGAGAATTAAAAGATTCACAAGTTTCCTGCTCGAAACCCACATCGTCTGTAACAGGTACATCAGTGGCAAATAAAATTCCGAACGTCTTAATCCATGCTGACAAGTTTTTCAGGAAACTGGTTTACATAAACTCACCGTTATTTTATAATATATATAAAAGCCAGAATTGGTGAACTCCAAGTCTACGGATATTTTTGTGAGTCAAACACACACCCAAAACTGTAGACTTGGGGTTCAACAATCCTGGCTACTTATAATTATAAATAGATTGCCGTTTCTCATTATATATATATATATACAGCAGGTGAAATCAAGTTCCACAGAAGATGATTATCATAGAGAACGAAAGAGAAATATAATGGATGACGATAAATTTTGTTACCGCTTATATTTGGGGTAGATATCAACAGGTTTTATACATAGATTGCCGTTGCTCGTACCTGAGTAGAAACTTCTTAGACTTTGCAGTGCGAAAAACAAGTTACAAGGGATCATATCAAATCTATATATACGTATATATATATTATATATACAAATTTTAAACCTCAAAATATCAGCCTATAGCGGGCTATAAATTAGCTCAGTCACGGAGGGTGAGCGGCGATTCGACAAAAAGAGCCACCATGGAAACGAAGTATAAATTATAAAATATTTTCAAAAGATCGGGTGGTTGAAATTTGGCAGGAGTATATTTGAAACTGTCCAATCCAATTAGCTCGATTCTCATTTCAAATTCGATTGATCTCCAATTGTTTGCTTATATTCAAAATATACAATTTAGAGGAATTCGTAAACTTCAGTGAATTTGTACAAAATTAATCGTATATATATATATATAATATAATCTATAGGCTCAGTTTTCTAAGGGTGGATTATTCTCTACGGCCTACACGATCGTCTTTTGCTAGTGAAATGGAGCTGGGATTTCATAGACACCTCCAGTAAGAACAAGAAGTTCTACCGTACAATAGATTAGCTTTTAATGAACAAAAAGAATGAAAATCCATAGGGTGCGATGAATAGAAATGAACAAAACATATAATAGAGCAGAGCATTCGAACGAAAATACATCAAAAACAAATAACCGGCTCCACAAGTGCCGCTGTCAGACCCAAAAGAGCTATTAAAATTCGAACTATATATATATATATTAATGTAACTCTGAATTCGTTTCTCCGGGTCTCTGACTCTGTGGCAGCTGCCGGTGGCTTGCCACCCTGTCACCGCGGCAGGTGCCATAGTTCTTCGAACAATGCCACCGCGAAGTTATTAATTTCTAAAGGACAACTAGTTGCCCTTTCCGGAACCCATGTGGATCTCAATTTAAACATGAATTGATGTACCCGAATAACAATAGTACCTGTATGTGTATATATACGTGGGTTACAAGAAAACTGAAACATCTCAGTTGTCAAATGAATATAAATATAAAGTGAAATAAACGTAAAGTAAAGTTATTTGAAACAACATAGAAATATAGATCGATATAGATTGGGAAGTAACGAACAAGAACTAAAGCAAAAAAAACAAAACGAGAAAATGTCTGACAATGTAAAATAAAATCTCTAAACGCCTTGGACGAATGAAAAAGGGGTAAGAAAAGCGAGGCAAAGAGGGGAAATAATAGAGGGGCTAAAAGTAAATAAAGATCAATAGCAGACAAAATAAAAACAGGCTGATTACGAACTAAAAAGATATGATAACAGATAATAAACTAAATCAACAGAAACACAAACACAAAAGTGAACGGAATGAATTAAAACAAACACACCAGGTAGCAGACCCAATTAGAAAAAAACACCACAAGAATAACTATAACAGAAAAACACAAACAATCAGGGAAACAGCAAACGAAACCAGGAAATAAATCAAATGATTATTCAATGCTTTTAGAATTCTTTCTCTTGTTTAGACCTTCACTTGCCTTCTTTCTCTCCATTCTTCTTTCTCTTCTCAATCTACCTTGCATCAAATAATAACTGGCTCTTCTGATGACGATCGATAAAGTTTCTTTGGAGTATCCATACTGATGTATCTCTTCGACACGTCTCCATAATCTTTCAACCAATATTTCCCTTTCCTCTGAAGGTGTGTCTCTAATCCAAGTCTTTTCACCCAAAGGAAATCCTAAATCATTTCTAAGAATGTTCAAAATCTCTTTCTCTCTTTTAGCAGTCTCCTGGATGTCATTGGATAGATGAAGAACATGCGACAACTGAGCCAACGATAATCTAGAATCACTGATTTTCTTAATTTTGTCCTTCTTTCTTTTCAGTGAACTTTTGGCATCGTCGATGCCATAATTGTTGTAATCGTCATAGCTTTCAGGAGATTCAGATTCTTCCAATTGAGATATATTGGTGAAAGAATTCAATGTAGCAGATGATGACGGTAAAGTTGTAGTTGTAGCTGTGGTTGTATTTGTGCTTGTGGCCAATGGCAATTGCAGGTTCCTCAATAGATCGATTGGGTAATTGTTTGAAGTAGAGGAGTGCAATGAGAACTCCAACGAAGCAACAGGGTCCGGGACCGATGAAGAACGTATTGCCGCAGCCGATAGTATAGGTGATTTAGAGGCGGAAATCATATCTTGAGAAAAAGATTGAGATTTTAATATTGGAGACTTGTTACCAACCAAAGGTTTAGTTAGTTCAATAGTATTTATTGTTTTCACACTATCGTAATCCACGTCCAAATTGTAGAACATCTTTGTTTTATTTGAGTTTTCGTTGAAATCATTACTATTTTCCATGTTGGATCTATTGACGAGATCAGGTGTTTCCTTTTGTTCGGCAATTGAGTATTTGAAGTCTTTCCATGAAGCTGCTAGGTAATCATCAGGATTCTCATTCATGTGGAGATCATGAAGAAGGGGAGAATAGCTAGTTGTGTCAAATAAAGACGATGATGAAGATGATATAGGAGAATCAGTCATATCGTTGGAGGTTGAGTGATTGACTATGTTTCTAGTGGGATGCTGCTGTTGATATTGTGGAGGTTGTTGGGACAGATGCAGCTTCATCTGATGTATCCGTTGTTGTGATGGTGGTGGAGGAAGTGCTGCTTGCTGCTGCGGCTGGAATTGTTGAAGATGATTTGAATGTCTGCTGTTCAGAACTTCTGGAAATATCAAATCAATAGATTTAAACAAATCATTTGACGCATCGTCTACCAATTCGTTATCAAATTCCGGGACACCCATAAAATTCAGTGAATTGATCGAATTGTTATAATCGGAAAACATTGCCATGGAACCGCTATTATTGGTAGCATTAGATGTCGAATCCGGATTTGAAGAAGAAGACATTGGGTTTAATTGAAATCAAGGATAATTCTCAAACTTGTTGAGAGTGAGGAGTCGAGATATAATGAAACAGATGAAATGGTGGTTGGAAGCACGGCCAATAGCACAAAATGAGGAGTAACTAAGATATTGAAAAGGGAAAGCGATATGTATAATCCTGGATAAATCAAGGTAGACCAAGTAAAACTTTTGTAGAGTAAGACAAATAAATTGACACCGACTACCGTTATATATATTCAAGAAGAATGGGTCAATGAGGGGGTGAATATCAAAGTTGAATCAAAATGTATGGCGTAAAATTAAATTTATATATGTTTTTGAGAGTGTGTGGAAGTTGCAGTATCTCAAGGTGTTTAGCCGAGTAGGTATGACAATAGGAGCTTTGTGCGGCAGGCAAGAGTAGAGTCGTGTACCACACAGAATGAGCCTTTCACCGTATGTTTTGTTTGTATTTGAATTTGATTTGGTTTTCCCGAGTTGAAAATGTAATGCCTGATTACGTTATATATACCAATCAAATTTGAACTATCAGCAAGAATTTGTGGGCTGTACAAAAAAGAGCAACTTCCTGCGTTGGTCAATGATTGGAAGTGGGAACTTTTACAAATGGGGTGTTGTCGATGGAATTGGGAGAACACGTAACATATTTATAGAGTTTTCATTTCGGATGAAAATTTTGATCTCAATTGATGAATATATTGTTAGCCCTGTATTTTTCTTCCTCTCCATCTTCTTGTCACCATCGGCCATGTGTTGTGTATTGTGGTTATCGTATCGTACATCAGGCCAGACAAATGCAGGAGCCAGCCAGTGATCGAGCGGTGAACCGCCTACCAATTTTTGCCAATAAAAATTTTCACACCTGGCCTGACCCCATGCCTATAAGGCCTATAAGGACTAACCTAAACCATGCCGGCCTGAGGCAGGGATAGGGAGTGACCTGACAGGCCTTCGGTGGCCTGCGTAAATGGCACGGACAGGAAGCGGCTGAGCCTGACCACATGCCTTATCTCGGCAGCTGGAATGAACAATAGATATTGTTTGCATGCGGCGGTACGGCTGTCATTGGCTATTTTGGGAAACCTGTTGTTCTTAATTGGTCCACGCTCCCTGAGGAAATTGAGGACGAGACAGGAGCTCCTCTTGGGTGAATTTAAGAGAACAGAGTGGCGCGCTTCAACTGGGCCACTGCCAGTCGCCGCCAGTGCCAATTATATCCTAACTGTTAACGATCTATACAATTTCCAATTACAAGATATTATACATGCTAATTATATAATGATATATATCTGTTAGAATTGATGGAAGGTATACGGCAGAACAGTATACTTAATGACCAACGAACAATCAAGCAATAGATACGGATCTGTGCGTTAGATGCAATCTGACGATCTAACGATTGGTATCAAACTTATGATACGTTGTATGCTAGCAGAATCAGTGGTAGGACCTTTCAAAATTTCTCAAGCGGATCCCTGGCATGTCATTTACTTCTAAAAAAATACCGATTAATTTATAAGTTTGGATTACACAGGCCTCTAAATAGTGTATTGTGTTAGAGTTTACATACACTATATATATATAATTACACTGGCCGTTTTTATAACGATCCGTATGTGCATAATTCTAAATATTCTACGAGTTATAGTCCATTTTAAAACCAAAGACTTAATTTTTCAATATTATATAATATATATATACTATAGATCGATATAATATATATATATATATAGATATATAATTGCATTCAGCTCTACAAGTTGGAATACCGGCTATATTCCAATGCCACGGGTTTCTAAATGGCGGGGTGAACCAGTTCGAAGTTAGATTCACCATCTAATTGTTATCAGCGTCACAGGCATTTCAATGAGCTGGAGAGTCTGATCATACCCCAAGAAAGAGACTCCTGTTAACGGACCGAAACAGCAAATTCTAAAGACAATGACCGAAGAAGAAAGATCTGCTTATAACGTCAATATATAATACAAATTTATATATAAGATATATAATAAAGATCTTAAAATATATACGCTGAAAACTGCTGAGCCAAATTTCGGCTACTAGAATAATCACAACTCGCTTCAATTTATTCAGCTCGGTATATATATATATATCAATATTATAGTTCAACAATTACAAAATTGTTGATTATTGATCTCAAGCAATAAAGTTTTCGGTGGGGCCAATTCTGATTGCAATTTACGTCTTCTTCGGTGTGCTCCAATTGTTGCAAGGTGTACTTTACGGCCCTGCGGCTTCAGAAGACATTATTTATGAAATTCAATGTCCTGTCAATTATAAAATTGTCATTTTTTTGAGCACACCTAATACAGATTATATAAATTTTTGTAAACATTTACTGAAATTCTTCAATCTAAAGGATAGATCAGTATTTGGAGCGGACCCTCAAATAATTTTATAAATATATATATATATATATATATATATATATATATGCGTATATAAAAATCAGTTCTCGGAAAAATGCACGATTCGAAAGTGTCCCGTTGCGCGTCAACATGAAAAGTTTTTTAAAAGTTTTCACGTATGGCCTATCTTTGTGGAAGCCTGTAGATTGCCGCTACTTGCACTGCCTGTGAAGTTTGAACCCCGTATCCCATCAACAACAAATTCGTTTTACTTTTGATGTTTATGATAGTCGATTCAAATTGGATTGACTGCGTGACCTGGGTATGCTATTACATCTATATCCATGGTTATTGATTGTTGCTCAAGAGTATGATGAAATAAAATAGTGCATTTAAAGAATAATGTATATTAATATAAATATACATACATACCCATTTTATGGGGCTCAAGCTCTGGTGCTCATTCCCCAATTTTCATCTCCTTTGTTTTCTAGACCTATCTCTGACTAACAAAAGTAGCCAAATATGATCGTAAAAATTAATGAATTACGACAGCTCGGCTACCTATGCGGATTCACAGACCTTTGAATCTTCATTTTTGACTGCGATACAACTAAGACCAGAGGACGAAACAGTTATTATAATATATTCCATAAAATATAATATATATATATATATATATAAGTAGTCCGTAGATCCTGTGACCGGAGCATGTTCCTGCAAGCCTTCTGAACTATATATATGTTGGCCAACGTTCGATGAAGCAAGCCCTTTTCTATACAGTTGCTATGTTATATATATAAATTAATATATTATAATAGTATATCCTCGTTTATAAGCTATTTATGTTACCTCCCATGAAGGGACATTCTCAACCAATAACCATGTGTGCTATAATCTAACTTTTCCGTCGCAGCAAACCGTGGGTTAATCTTGCTTTCTTTGAAGATAAAAAATTGCAGAGATTCAGCTACAATTTAAAAATTATAAATTTTGTTGATATCTGAGCAGATGCAAAGAAAAAACAAAAAAAAATAAGAGAAAACTTTTTCCTTCCATGCGTTGCGTAGAAGAAAATACCCGCATGGAAGGAAAAACTTTTTCTTCTATTATATATATAATAAGATGCATATTTTTTTCTCCACCTCTGTTTTGCTTGCCGTCTCTATATTATATATATTTGGAACCTTTTTCGAATTATCGCTCTTCCGCGTTTTGATCATGCAATAGGTCATACTTGCATCATATATATATATATATCGCTCGAAGAAAGAATTTTCAGTTGATTTATATGAGAATTATTGAAAAGAATCCGGACATGTAGTATAAGTTCATATATCAGTTATACATAGCATCATGGATGTTTGCAGCTGATCTATGTTTTTTCTTTTTCTTAATGGCATGACCAAAAAGTTTCAACCTTTGATTTTTTGATAAGACTGAAACGATTGCAGATACCATATATTTTCCATTCATATAGGGCCGGTGTTCAGTCTTAAGTACATTCAAAAACCAAAAGATAGAAAAGTTGAAAAATGAGTGAAGGGCAAGATATGGCAATTTCAATTGATACAAAACAGAAAAGATTCAGAAATTCCATAAGCTTTATGTTCTTATACATAGTTTTAAACCTAAAGAACCAAGCAAGAAGAAATTGAATTAGTTCCTTAGGGATTTACGTTCCTTCACATGAGGTAAACGAAATAACTTTGGCTAATCGGGTAAGATGTATATATATGTAGAACAACACTCCAATACTCCTTTGTCACTAGAGAAACACACAAAGAGATAGATTATTTTTCTTCAATATATCATTGATATTTAACTCAAGCCTGCAGAAAATGTTATAAAATTTACTTAGTAGAATCACTTGCGTTGGCTCAATATTGTGCCAATATCGAATCACCATATATATAAATATAGTAAGTGATATTATATATATAGACATACATTATAGATCTCCTACATAAGTTCAAAGGAAATGCCCATAAAGATAGTAAACGAGTGATAAGGCAGACAAAAGAGAACAGAGCGGTACCGGAGTAAATTAATCTTGAAGTAACAATCATCAAAAAGCGGGTGAAAAGACGTATGGAAAAAAGGGGATTAACCATTTGAATGATGCAAAAAGGGCCCGAAAACACAAACTGCATAAGCAGAAATTTTTTTTATTCCTGGACCTTTCTTGCATGTGCGAGAAGTGGCAGTGCATACCGGCTTCAGTCAGTGCAACAGGCTGCGGATCCGGGCCGTGATCGTAACAATTCTAATTTAATTACAAGATGATGATTATTGACGAGTGCCGGAATGCGCACGACCTCACGTCCTCTATTCATAAATCATGTTTTTTCGTGCCATTTTCTCAAGTTGGTGTCATTTGCCTGTAACTCAGTGCATCTTTTGGTACAATTTACCAGCTAATTTGCAGTTTTTATTCGGAATTGATGACAAAAATTTGCTCTGTTTAATTGTTAGGTCCCATCTAAATTATGATGCTGTGGATCGCTTTGTGCCGTTACCACATATGGCCTGATTCTCTGCTGTATCTGAATCGAGAGTATTCCTCACCTTTTAGTCAATGATCCCTCTCTGTTGTTAAATGCGAGCATCTAGTCCTACCAATCTATGGGTGCTAGTATAAACTAGTATATGCATTGGCGTCGCTTGTGTTGGAACTTCTGTCATTATCTGGTGGGTATTGACTTTTTTGTTGTACTTGTATGCCATTTTTTCATACATGCGCCTACATTGAACTCCCCTTCATGCAAGCAACCCCATTGACGGCCTTGACGTACCATCTCATCTGTTGGCTGCAGAATAGAATATGCCTGCTATTGAAATTACCACTACCAGCAGGCTAAATTGGTGACATATCAAACTTATAATTCAAATTAATGAGACCTCTGACCTGCACTTGCAGTTGCTGCATATAAACTCTCATATCTTAAGTTGCACGTATGCTATATTATGTTCTGATTTTGATAGCCTTAGGCTGGCGCTTCTCCTATGTATTTGTTTTCGTTTGGGAATTGCTTCCTTCTCTGGACAGATTCTGAAAGCGCTTTCTGGCCGGCCCCTCAGCGGTGTTTAAGTTGCGAAAACAGCCACTTTTCCGGATGAGACTTAAACTTATCGCTGTAAGTCAGTCGATCTACAGGGACACGATAAACAGATGATTAGATTACGGGATTTTAAATAGCTGCTCCTATTGATAAGGGCTTGAAGAATCCCAAAGCAGCGTACCCCAAATGCCGTGTTTATGCTTGTTGTTATATTGTGAGGTGGATCTTTTTCCTTTTAAGTTGCTATTATTGGCTGCAAGCTGCCAGAGATTATCCTCTCAAGTCAAAATACCATACTTTTAGTTATTTTCCTTTTCATTTACTTTTGATAGTATTTTGACATTTAGCAGTTCCGTAGCAATTTGAAGTTTCAGAACGACTGCAAATTATTCAGTCGGATGTTAACAATTTTGTTTCGTATGACAAAAAAGCATTGATCTTATTATAGAGATGTATTTATAGATTAGGTCTAGGTAAGAAAATAATTGCCAAGCTATTAGTGTTTACCATTGAGGAGTGTTGGCCTACTGCAGCGTTGCATCAGATGTATATTTAATTGATAAAAAATCGGTGGACTCAATATCATTTTAACCTGCTGCACTAATGGCTAATTACATCCATCATGGATCCGAATTTATCCCCTTAGCGCCGACTGGGATGCTTGGACAATCCCTGTAATTCACACGGGTTGTATTCATATTTAAGACGGTCTTTCGGTTGTGGGAGAGGCTGTCAGATCATTAGGCTCAGACTGATATGAGATATCTTCAAAACCTGTATCTGCACTACCCCCTTGGTATCCTGAACATGACGCTATCAAATACTTGAAGCTTTAACTGGAATTGTCAGTCGAAGCGCTCGGGGTACAATAATACTGTAGGTCGACTTATCGTGTCAGATCCTTGTTACAAACTCTCCTTTTGTAATTGTTGGCGAGGAATCCGCTTAAAACTTTATAAATATATCTTATATACTGGTGCAGTAAAGTACTGGAGCTAAAAAACGTCGTGATTAAACGAAATTTTGATGTTATAGACTAGAGATGTTACATGTTAAATGCAGCATCGGTGGCCGAGAAAAAGGGATCAGAATGATTTGGGAGACGAGGTTTGAGGAAATATATCTGCTTATGTCATTATTTTTAGCATCCTGATTCATTATTCGAATTGTAGCTGCCAATCGAGCGCGGTGAAGGGGAGATAATCTCTAAGGGAGAATTAGCTTGACTGCTATCAAAAACAGGCAAGAACCTAACTTCATACTACCGGAGTCTTACGGGGCATTACAACTCAATTAACCTGACATTCAAAATGGCTGAATCTTTACAAGCAATCATATCGTCTATGATCAACGATGCTCCCCCTGGGAACAAGGTCAACCTTATAAACGACATTAAGCTAATATTAAACAATGAGGACTCCAAAAAGATTATATCGGAAAACTTGAAGCAATTTCATTTGAACAAGGATTTCAAGTTGGTGAAGTTATCAGAAACATCATTTGGTATTATTTCCAAGTTTAACCAAAGCGGATTGAAATTCTATGATACGAGTTTAGGTATCAGATTTGATTTTGATTTTGACACCTTTAAAGTGATTGACGTTGAACAGATCGACGCTACAATCTCGAATGAGATTAAAAATTTGAATTCTAAATTGGAGGATTACTCTTTCCAGCATTATCAAACATTTTATAAATCAATTGTTGTCCCAGATTCAACTGATTCGGACGTTCTATATTTGATTATTGTTGATGAGAATCTAAACGATGCAAATTTCTACAATGGTAAATGGCAATCATTTTATAAGTTGGATAAATCAAGTGGACAGTTGACTGGTCAAATTAATATCAAGATCCATTATTATGAAGAGGGAAATGTCATTTTGAATACTGCTAAGAAAATTGACGAAACCAACGTCTCGGTGAACGACGTGATTGAGTTAATCGAAAAGATCGAAAATGATTTTGAAGTTTCTGTCTTAACCAAGTTCTCAAATTTGAATGAAAGGCTATTCAAGAATTTAAGAAGACAATTACCAATTAATAGATCTAAAGTTCAATGGGGTAAAGCTATTGGTAACTATAAGCTTGGTCAAGACGCTGCTGGTGGTAGACACTAAGCTTAGTATTGACATAAGCTACGCTTCTTATGTTTTATGTTTATCATCCATCCTTTATATTTTAAAAAAGAAACAAATTAAAATCGTACGAATAAGTATAATCCATTTAGTGACAGAGTATTAAAAGCGTGATAAATCGAGAAAGGAAGTAAAAATTTATATTGGTTCGTAAGGGGTGTCTTATTAAATGTGTTCAGACAACACCAATTAACCCATAGGGATCCATCATCAGATTTAGGTTAAACTTATCATAAGAACTTAAACAATGAATATAGAATGAAAAACCCTAACACTCCAGATGCCACCATCTTTGTCATTCTCGGATTTGAATTGATTACCCGAGTCAATCTACCGGAAGTATTCTTAACACTTTCCATCAACGAGTTCATCGAGCCAGAAATGGTATTCAGCGTCGAAGCATCTTCTTGTGCATAATTGTTGATCTCGTTGGCTATATTTTTGAAGGTAGAAATTTTGTTTGCCAACAGGTGGAACTGTGTATCGTTTTCTTGTTCAATTTGCGGTGCTCTAGACATTCTACTGATATGATGATAATATAGCCTGTAGCAGGTTTAAGAGAATATATGCGTTCTTGGTGATAAAATATGAGCTGTGTATCTGTGAATTTCAATTAACAATTATAGAGGTTGGTTTTGGACAAACTATTGTTTGTATATCAAACACAAAGCTTGGTCTTTGTGGTTCGGCGCAGGCCTGGTTTTTGGTGCACTCGCCTTTTTCTTTCATTTTCTTAGATGTTGCACCTTTCTTTAAGTATTAGGTTTATGTGTGCTGTCCATTATGGATCGTAGCACACAAGATGGCTCAGCTTATTTCCCTTGTCTCCTTCAATATATTTGTTAGGTACAGCCTGGATCACTCCTATTATTTGTTTACGAGCTGTTGCCTACCAATAAAGTCTCAATAGAAAAGCAGAATCCGATGACAAATAGTAATTACACCAGATTATTTGAGTCATAGGTATCAGAATTTACTCATAATCAACCAATCATTAGCCGAGTTACAATAACTTAGAGTGAAGGGAATAGTTTTCCAATTCCGGTTGTGTATAGAACACGGCCGCTTCCAACAATCTCGCAAACACAGCGATGGATACCAAGATCATCTATATGGCTACAGACAGTGGTTCGTAAACTAATGCTATAAGTCATTTGCATTGGCATTCCTTTTAATTCCTTTTGAATACAAAAGGGTAGTTATAGTAGAGCATGTTTAAAACAAACAGGAATGATCGTACTGTCTTCTAGTACCAAAGTCACCTGTATTGCTCAAGGATAAGTAGTTCAATCACTAGGAGGATCCAAATCATTTCTCGCTTGCACGTTGAGTTATAAATCGTCATATTGTTCCAAGATATGCACAATCATGGTAATTGAAATTTGAAAGGAAAAGTGAATCATAAAGTTATCTAATGTACAGTAAACGTTGTTAGTAAAACCAGTTCAATGTAGAAATCATATATAAAGAATCCAGTCTAGATCAAATTCAACCTCAATTGGGCAGACCAGTTTACAGTCATGCAGAGAGAACAGACCAATTGATTAAAGATCAGTAATAAAATTTGTCGCATGGTATATGGAAACCCCATGTTGAAACTAGGCGTGTTTCAAGGAATCCATTTCTAGAACGCAAATTATAAGTCATCATTTAAAACAGTTTGAACAGTTTGAATCATCATGAAGTTGATCGTCACTACAGCAGAAAACCAAAAAAAAAAAACAAAACTATGACATACCATTTTTTGATTTTGAACACAGCTAATAATGCCGACTAAAATTAAATTACTGAAGATCACAAGTTGTAACCTAGACCCAACCTGCCAACTAAATATTTCCATTCGTAAGAGATAGAATTCGCTGCTCAGTTGACTTAACTACTCACAACAAAGATCTGTATATTGTATCACGTGATATTAATGAGGGCTGCAAATTCACGAGGGTATTCAAAAACTCTTGGTCTGAGGTGTGTAACTTCCAAGCTGTGGTTCATGTTTCCCCACTCCTCACACATGTAATCTTGGGAAATATTAGGATAAATTTATTGATTCTTTAGTTTATTGATACTTATCTCTATCAAAGTGATCAACCACTGTCATAAAATGCCAATTAATCTACGAAACTCAGTAAATGTGACTGCCAAAATGTATACACAGCCTGGGAAATCATCATAGAACGAAAAATTGGCACAGAAAGTGGGTCGTTCCCCCGCGCAAGTGGGACACATCTACCACATCCCAGTAAGTCAAACTCCACAGACCTCTCTAAACGCACACCGTGAGTGTGTAAAATTTTCAGGCCCTTCGGCTGTCACAGCTCAGGCAAAACCCAGGCGCACACACACTCACCCACTCCCAAAGGCTTCCCTCAGTAGTCGGACAGAGTGTAGAATTTACACCTTTGATATTTACTGTTTAAGGAACGTTTACGATACTACAGCATCCGTATAATCATTTCTAGATAGATCAGTACATATATAAACTATAGAGATGTCTACCGAATCCGTTGTTAAAGCTTCAAGCTGGAGATTAGTTCAAGTTGGTAGAATTGTTTTAGTTAACCAACAGTTGGCCACCATCGTTGAAATCATTGATCAAAAGAGAGTATGTATCCAAACATAATTTAAACTACACAAGGGACAAGCACACTATACTACGACACAACAACTTGAAATGTACCAGTTTTGTACTACAACAGAATAGTGAAACAACTGCAAGCGTATGACCAGAATTTGCATCTAATAACAATTATGAGGCATCGAGTACAGCAGCATTTATACATTGATCAGATATATAAATATGTACAAGTGAAATTCACAAAGACTATCATATTCTTGATGATTTACACCGGTTTTTATTTTTCCAGCAATGCCAAAGGAAGGACCGAATTTTTAGTACATGCATCATATAAGAATCTTCACCACTGGGCACTGATTATAAAAGTTGAAACCTTTTTACCAATTTTTACCGTTTATAAATGAAGTTTTACAAATTTAAAGTCTTTGAAGTGTATTTGTTTCCTGTCCCATAGTGCAATTAACTCATTCATGATCGGTTATTTTTCAAAAGTTGATTTACTAACATTTTTCTTTCTTTTAATTATAGGTTTTGATCGATGGTCCAGCTATCCAAAGACAATCCATTGCTCTAGGTAGAGTTGTCTTGACCCCATTGGTCTTGGAAGGTTTACCAAGAGGTTCCAGAACCGCCACCGTCTCCAAGAAGTGGACTGCTGCTGACATCGATGCCAAGTGGGCTAAGACCTCCTGGGCTAAGAAGATTGCTCAAAGACAAAGAAGATCACAGCTATCTGACTTTGAAAGATTCCAGGTTATGGTTTTGAAGAAGCAAAGAAGTTACGCTGTTAAGAAGGCCGTTGCCAAGGCTTAAACTTTGACTACTAATTATGATCAATAAAATAAAAAGTCTTTAATCATCGGTGTAGTTGTTGGGATGTTGTTTTTAATGTATTATGGTTTTTAAGTTTATATATACTGGTTTTTCCTCTTATTAATTCATATACGTATGTATAAATTTTAAAACAAAAAATATATCACAAATCAATTATATTTTATCTTTTTATATTTCTACAGCGTGGCGTTTCAGCCAGTTAACATGCTTCATAGTAAATGAAAAAATTATTATTATTAAATACAGTACATAATTACTTTACATAGAAACTTATACAGGGAGAAATTAATTCTTTGACAAAATGTCAAGAATTGTGTCTAAATGCTTAGAGTCTCCTGTTGATAGAAGGTCTAAATTCTTTTGAGCAACAAAGACAAGAAACATTCGTTCATTCGAAGCATCCATTTCTTTCTTTAATTTTGAAATCAGTTTATCTTTTTCGAAGAAATTAAAATACTCAGGAAAACTTTCGTTGTTCATTGCTTGACGAACATCCAAGCATGCCAAGTACGAATCCTTGATGTAACTAGGCTTACCTCCAATCACTCCGTACTTACGTCTTGTATTGAAATAATCCCAAAATCTCTTGAGGACCCTTTTGGATTCATCGTTCTCCAATGCATCCAAATCTTTCGAGTAATAAGGAACGACTTCAACCAAATAGAGATCCCTGGTCTGTATGATCTTTGATAAATAGCTGCTTGCCTTTTGATCATCTAATCTTCCCTCAATTAACAACAAATCGCTTTGGAAAGTGAAATCTCTCAGGATCACACGAGATTTCTCAATCTTGGTTTCGTAAGGATACGTCGATGTGGAAGCCATAAATCTCGTGGACACTGAGACGTTAGATATCTGAGGGAACGATAACAATCCAGCCCATAAATCTGTATTTAATCGCAGCGTCTCAGTTGGATCGTATGAATCAGAATCTTCCGAATCAGCATCACCTTCTCCTCCGTTGGAAATCCTTTTGGTTTTGATCCCCGTGTTTGTTGGATCATAATCAGAGTCCTCTCCCTCTGATTTCTTTCCTTCGTCATTCAGAATGTTGTTGAAATCGTCGTCAATCTCAGAAATATCAATGTTTTCGACATTTTCATCTACATCATCGTACATATCGATGTGATTGGTGCTCGTCAATAAATCTATGTGATGCTGAGGTTGGCTCTCATCAACTGATTCCGGGGTCGATAGCATTTCGTTCTTTTGTCTCTCTAGCTTTTTCTTCTGTAATTGTTCCTCTTTCAGTTTTTCGATTTCATTAATTCTAGATTCGTCAACCATTCTAGTTCCAATATCATCGAACTGGTAATCACCCTCCACGATCTCCTCACCTTTGTGAGTTCTTTTAATCTTCACTTTATCCATATTGTTGGTGAGAATCGATTGAGCGATTGAATTCTTGCGAACGGCATCAGCAAGCTCCTTATAATCTTGACGCATCATCTCTTCTGTTGTCAACGACACGATCTGGTGGAAAGTGAAATGTGACGAAAGAATTTTTTCCATTAAATTTGATTTCTCCAAATTATAAATTAATTGTCTTGATTTATTTGAATATTCCTGCGTCATTTTGTCAGGTTTCGTAGGTATAGGTGGGAACGTTTCAAAAATCTCAGCCTCTAATGATTCGGCCCAACTCTGCGATAAATCTTCCAGAGTGGTACTCTTTAAAACATGATGATCTTTAGGAATTTTGGATTGGAACTTCTTAACGAACTGTTGGACAACAGACATTCTGGTTTTGTTGGTACTAGGAGACGATACGGACGCTTGCATTTTGGCCTTTGCTTTGGGGACCCTACCATTGCTTCCGTTGGTTTTCGTTTCCGATCTGTCACGAAGATTAAAGTCTTTTTCATCATCATCATGATCCTTTGCCAAATCATGCTCTGTGAAATCCTCGTCGTCTTTCGAATTTGAATCTTCAATGGCACCGTCGTCCTTCTCGTCAGTTTCAGCATATTTGGAAGGAAATCTAACTTTCTGATACTCTTCCAATGTCAAAGTTAGCTTTAGATTTTTGTATTTAGGGTCGTCCGGGTTACAAACGTTACAGAGGTAATGTTTAGGCAATCTCTTCTTATTAGCGGTACCGAACATACAACGAGCATGCTGCCATAGCTGGCATTTATCACAACAGATCATGAGACCTAATGTATCATTATCCTCATCAAAGTTTAAATCGTGTGTTCCACATGGTAAGCATCTAACTTCTTCAGACCTGTTTTCATCCCTAGATTCTTCTTTCTCCATTTCTTCCACAGGCTTCTCGTCAAATGTAATTTTATTTGGTTTCGATTTTGATTTTTTGGCAGGGGTAGCATCAGATGAAGATGAAGATGGCGAAGACCTTTTCTGAGGTGTGTCCTTTTCGATTCCAAAATTCTCTAGTTCCTCCACTCTTGAATTAACCCCTCTTCCACGTCTTGAAGACCGGCGAATGCTGCTTTCAGACATTAATGGTATTTCGTTGTGCTGTATGTATGTGTGTGCTTTTTTTTTTTGCTTTTTGCTATGTGTAGATCAACTTTCAATGCTGCCTATTGAAGGGCGGTTTCAGGTCTTTCTTCTGATTTTGTTCAAAACTGTTATCTCGTCTTCCTTTAAGTAATTATTGTTTTTGATTTTGCTGACTGTTTCCCTTTGGTGGTACTTGGAGTCTGGTGCACCTTTGTCCCCTTCTTCGCTCCTCCAGGAACGGCAGTGGCACCAGTACCATACCATACTATACTATACTCACTGCCCGGGCGACACTTACAACGGTCTCGACGTCTCGACGTCTCGTGCCGTGTGCGTCGATCGCCGCGTCGCTTGTCTGACAGTTTGACTTTCTGCGTTGCTTCGACTTCCCCCGTTGGGCGACCTCATAACAATGGTATATATGTGTCGGCTCTGTGCCTGCAGTACTTTTCATTTTTTTTCCCACGTACTTTCACATTTTGTTGGTCGTTAAACGTGGTGCTCAGAACGGAGGCACTTGGAAAGCATGTGTGATTCGTGATGTATCATGTGAGCCTGCGCTGGAGTTGCACCGCCGTGTTGTGAGGATTTTAGCTCGATGGGGAAATGCGTGCGTGCGGTTGTTTTGTTAGCGGATTGGATCTCGTCTGGTGTAGCGCTTCAATTTACCAGGCTCTTTAAGGTGGTGATCTGTCAAGGCAGCGGGTTCTGGGTGTCTTCAGTTGTAAAGGGACACACGCAATTCAGAACATTGTAAGAGAAAGAATGGCTAAGGAAGACGAACTTGCCACAAGCTATTCTTTAGACGTGCCTAGCTACATGTCAATCGAGTACCCGCTCAAAGTGCAGAACATTGACAAGGCAATATCAATCGTTGGAGGAGAAGATAAGATCGCCAGATGTTTTATTGAACCGGATTCTATATTAGAATTGAAATTGAGACCACACGATCCATATGCGCATCCGATCAATTCAGTCCTGTTGGACACGGAGAATATTTTGCTGAAAGTTAGTATACCGAAAAGGATCTTGAAGAAACATGGAGGCAACATAAGGGAAGCACTCAAAGGTTGCGATCAGCATGGTATCCACTATAAAGTGGATATACATGGTCTGCTAAACAAGCGTTATGTGTTTAGACAATTGGCAGATTTCCAAGTTCTGCCACGGAAATCAGAGTTTATAAACAGATTTCAGTCTTCCGTTGGGAATCAAGACTTAGAAAAAATTAAGCAGTTCACTGCTTATTTGCAAAGCGATTATGATATTGAACCTGTGAAGTATGAAAATAAGAACATGGATATCCCTCCTTTGCTTCGATACTCTAGAGTGGATGTGCCTTACAATTACCAGTACTTTGGTAATGTCTTAGTTGATGAGAATGGATTGAAGACCAAATCAACTGTGAAATTGCATACGATTTTCATTGACTGGGGAGAAGATCCACCCACAACATATGCTCCTATTTTGAAGAAAGAGTTGGATAAGGCAATCTCTGATGTTGAAATATTGAAGGCGAACGGGATGGAGAGACTGGTCAAGGAGTCTCCGGCTGGCTACTTCTTAGAGTGTATGGAGTTGGTCAAGAAAGTATTTGATCTGAAACCTATTTGGATCAGACGTCATATCAATTGGATGTTGCCACCAAAATTAAGGCCACAATTGAGATTTGTTTTACCTTACTTTTCCTATAGTTTGAAGAAAGGTCCTTGGAGACAATCGTACATCAAGTTTGGATACAATCCCGTCACCGATCCAAAATCTTGGGCTTACCAAGTGGAATCTTTTAGGTCGTCAGTCAAGAGCGTTAAAGACTATGAGATCTATAAGATGATAGAAAATGGACAAGACCACGAACTGATGGTGCCACCAAGTTTATCCAAATACGAAGATCAGTTCAATGATCCGACTTCAGAGTTGAGTCAATCAGGCTTGATGAAGATTCCTAAACAATTATTTTACGACGGTGCAAGTCAGACATCTGCGGTGTCGTTCCAAATTATCGATATGATGGATGACGATATAATAAAAGTTCTTGAAAACAAACAGCTGTCTACGGTGTGCTATGAAAATACAGGTTGGGTAGATTGGATTACTCTTTGTAGACTAAGGGCAGTTGTTAGATACAAATTGAATTGTATCAAGCACGGTAAGCCGATGGACCATCAAAAGATTACAAAGTTTATGACCTCGAGTAATTTCAAGTCGGTTGAATATAAGCAGATATTGCCACCGGAAGATGAAGAACTTGGTGATGATAATGAGGAGGCTGGTCAGAACGATGGTAGTGAAGCAGAGCATGATGGTGATGATACTGTTGACGCAGGTGTCTCGGCGTCCCTGGGCATCCATAATGGGTTAGACGTTTCCAAAGATGATTTGATATCGAGATTGAAAACTTTCAATCCTGGTAGCGTTCATTTGTTAGATGACTTGGATGGATTGTTAAAACAGGAGAGTATCATGAAGGTTGAAGAGTAAAAAAAATTTATGTATAATTTAATATTACTGTTGAGGCGAATTGCAAGGGTATTTGAAAGTTTGCAGTCGTAATGTATAGTGTATATCTAGTTTACGTTTAAAACAATTGCACTTGGCAGACAATTTTGAAAGCTAATTAACGATGTAATTTATGTGGTGCTTGGAGTATGATTCCTTAGCTAGTTATCGGTTTCAATTCTTGTGGGAACCACTGGTAACTTAGTTACCAAATTTTTGGGTCGTGTAGCGAATGGCATAAATTTGTTTATCCATCACATTCCCATTTCCACTGAGACTAATCAAAAATAGCAGAGCATTGGTAGCGAGGGAACCAAAGGAATGTATGAAGTACGTAACCGACAGCGATATAGATGACTACTTTAAAGCTGTTTTTGTATACTGATTAGAGCAAAATGCTTGAGAACAAAAATAATATCCTAAACCTTATTTAAATTATAATAATATATAAGAACGAAAAGTGATAATGCACACCAAAACAAAAAAGAAGCTATACAGAATAAATTGGTTGAAGATAAGCTATATAAAACAGCAGCACAAGCAGGACAACAAAAAAAAGTCAAAGTACAGATGTATAAATGATAATATATATCGTTAAATTCAGGAGAGGAAACGATTCTAGAGCAGAATTATGTGTCTCCTATTGATTAATTAGCAGCATTAATTATATCAGCCTTCGCTTCTTGGACTTTATTAGTATCAGACGTACCGTTGGCAATATACTTCAATGCACTCACTGTGTTGTCTCCCAAAGATCTTCTCCAGTTGTAGATTCTAAGAATTTGGTAACCTGCAACCGAACCTAAAAAGAAGTTGACCGAAGCCAATAGATAATTCTTAGGACGAATCACGAATGACCATCTTGTCCAAATCACACCCGTTGCGAACAAAGCTATTTATTTTCAAAGAAGTTGAAGGTTAGTATATGACGTTCTATCGGGTTCTAAATCTCGGAATGAATTTAATCCTTGATTTTTTACATATGTTTTGCATAATTGTGACTCAATTGAGGTGCACATTAAGTTGGAATCCATTCCTCGGATAGATTATCGATGTATAGATAGAGACTTACCTAGTTGTTGTGTACCAGAAACTTTCTCGACTGGTCTGACCATATCATTTGCACCAGCAAAAACTAACGTCCACTATAATTAAGAAAAGAATTCAATCTCCCTCTCTTTGGTGAGAGGGAGGATCGGTATAATGTTAGTACCAGTTCGTTGGAACTTGTAGGTTCTGTACCAAATCAAGGGTCTATAAATCCATATTGAAGATTTTTGGACTAGAATGATATCTTACTTTTAAAACTGGAGCCTAAAATAAGGTGTAATAGCAACGGAATTGCATGTACAATAGCATGTTAGTATTCAGATTAACTTCCGTTGGGGTCATGGGAGAAGGTAGATACTCCGGTTATCGGAGGAACCCTGGTATCTCACATGAAGAGTATATGTACTCAAAAAGAAACGCTTCAACGTACCCAGAAGTGGACAGTCTTTGGACCTGTTTCGGAACTTAGAAATCTTGCAAATGCGGACGACATGGGCTAAAAAATAAACCTCCAAGGTGTACGAACTGATCGTATTGATACAGAAGAGCAAGATCTCCACAAGATCGGTAGCGTAGCAGAGTCGAGAGCAGCTGTTGTGAAAGGCTTTAAATGGTGAAAAAGCTAGTCAGTCATGCCAGGGTGGGTGTCCTACACACTCACACTGCTACAGTCTGCTCTGTGGCTTTCCAGAGCTGGCGCCCAGCGAGTCACCGACGCCGACGGCCGAGCGAGCGGGGTGCACTGCGCGAGTCGCGACGCGCGCGTGCGCCGCCAGCTAAACGCAGCGGAAGCTTCCTGCCCATCGCGGGCGGCCGTTGTAATTCTTACAGTTACGAGTCGTGCGGCGTCGGTCTCCGGAGTTTACCAGCTACAGCCATAGATAAATTTAGTTATTTCTCATCATCCATCTCTTGTTGGTTCGTCATTGGTCAACAAAGTTAACCGTACATACGTATATATCTATAGTATACCTACAATACAGGCTTGGCTCTCCTTCTGTTACACATCACTAGTCTTTGTCTCTCAAGGGGACGGCGACGGTTTTGCTGACTTCTCGTGATCGCTTCTTCCACAGGATGTGAAGCTCAAGAACTCCCCATCCTTCATATGTGACTTTCTGAAGTCTTTGATCAAGTTGAAAAGACCGGCAAGGTCGGTGGTGTCTCTGCCCCTCTTCATAAGAATGGAGTAGCACTGGTTCACCATCTTCTTGTACTCCTCGGGGGAATCAGCTGGAAGATCTTTCATCCATTCCATCACCAACTGGTTCTCGTTTAAAGCTATATCCCGAAAATGCTGCTCCTTACAATCAGCATCTTTGCAGTAACCTAGAGTAAGCTCAGCGTTGCAAAAAGACTTGTCTGGATCTAAAAGACTAGTGTATGTGATGGACTTCAACTTTGAAGAGTCAAAGTTCGGATGAAACTTGTAAGACTTCAACCCTGACAAACAAGACTTGTATTCCTCGAATTTATTAGGTTCGGTCTGTTTTAATTTCTCATGTAAATTTAAGGGAAGACAAGGGGTGTTCATCAGAGGAGTTAAAATCCCAGGGAGCCAAGAAGGGGGGAAAATTGAAAAGTAGAGAGTGTATTGGTTAGTAATTGGTTTTGTTCACGTTGGACTGTATTTTCGTTGACCATCCATGCTGGTTCGTACTTACCATATCAACTTGAGTTCTATCTGATAAGGATTGCGTTGACTCTTCTAAATCATCCATGTATTGACGATTTGTTAGAGAGCTCGGCGTGTCAGCGTCTGCCTCTAACTTTTTCTCCTCGATATGTTGTGGACCAACTTCTTTGACATTGTTCGGATCATGCTTGGACCCAACTGCGGTTACTATCTCTGGTGATGGAGAAAGGCCCGATTTGCTCTTTAATGTTGGCTCTAGTGATGGTGTATTTCTAGTCGATGGTGTTTCTGAACCCGATCCGTTTTGTTGTAACTCGTTGTTCAACTCTTTCTGTAAATCGTGTTCAATCTTTCTAAATTCAGTGGTGCGCTCACGAACTGAGTCCTCCATAGTTCGTATAAATTCCTTTTTCTCAATTAGCTTCTGCTGTTCTAATCGAAGTTTGTTACTCAGCTCCATAATTGACTGGTTTATAGTCATGCATTCACCGTGGAGCGATTTTAATCGTTCGTTGTCTTTATCAATTTCAAGCTTCAAGTCTTCCAATTTTCGACATTTGGAATCTACAAGGGCAGTCTTCTTTGTGTTTGCCTTCGATCTTTCTAACTTTTCTATGTAAAGCTTCATCAATCTTATATCTTCTTCCTTTTGTTTGAGCCTCAGTTGTTGGTCCTCTGAATTCTCTCGCTGGACCTTCAACCTCTTATTTGCGAAATTGGATTCTGATGTCTCTGGTCTACGCTTTACCAGGACTTCACTCGCTGTTATTTCCTTATTATGATCCTCGTATTCGTCTTCTTCATCTTCTTCGTCGGAATCGTCACTATCAGTTAGAAAAATAGTTAAGCTATTTAACCAATTGTCATGATTGAATGGACCCAATCTTTCGGGAAACACTTTCGGTTTTGGGGTGTATACTAAAGGCAGTTTCAAAAACCCAAAAAGTTCCTTAAGGAAAGCTTCATCGCATCCGCTTTGCTCCAGGATCTGATCGTAGTGAAGTCCCAGTCTTCTCAAGTCTTCTATCGCTTCGAACACAGGGTGCTGCTCGTTCACCTCAAATACATTGGGGGTTCTCAGTTTCTCCTCGGACTCTTCCAACTCCATGTGATTAAATGCAACGTCGATGTCCTTGATTATTTACGGAACACTTAAGCCGTCGTAATACCACTCAACTAGCAGTATCTATACATATATGTGGTAACAGAACGAACAGTCCAACCAAGTGCACATTCTCTTCGAGCGCTCGTTGCTGGTCTAAGTTCTAAGTTCTAACTGTGCACTTTGAACTTCGAAGTCCGTCGCACAGTTGGAGTCGATCGACGGTATATGTCTTTGAAATTGTGAATGTGGAATCATTGATTCTTGGTAGCTACTGCCTAATTATATTCAGTAGCTTCCGATTTGCAACTTACAAGTTGCAAAGCCCCTAGAAGGTTTCTCCTTTACACATTGTATAGCGACGGACTTATAGCTGGATCACTTAATTTCCTTACTGAATTTATTTCTGTGTTAATTAAATCAGTTAACTACGAAAATCTAGCAGAAAGAATAAGCGAACCCATCCAATGAGTGGGCATAAAAAAGCATAAAAAACTGGTGATGAAAGCAACTTCACAAAGCATATAAGCTTTCAGAATATCAAGCAAAGAAAACCAAAAACTACCCGACAAGAAGCAATTTTAAAAAAATTCATAATTTATAATAACGCACTTCTAATGTGCAAATCTAAAGTTTAGTCTACGGGATCCAACATCTTTAGAATTTAAGACGTAATCCTCCTTTTCGTCTTCGGTCATGGAATCCCAAATATGATCTCTTCGTCTGTTGATAGAGACGTAGAAGTATTTTGTAGCTAGAAGAATTGGAAACATCGCTACAGCAAATCCAAACAAGACAGCATTACCACTTTTGTAAAGAGGTTTATCCTTGTTTTCATAAATGTTGGATGAGACGATCGAACCGGCTTGGACAAACATATTGTATAGTGAAGCGCTAACTGTTCTAGTCTTGATCGATTGTGAGTTTCTCGAACATGCAGCAACCATCATTGCATGGATGTAGGGATTTGCCAAAACCAAGGTGACAACGGCATATGTTCCCCATTTGTTGACCATTGAGCCTCCCCAAAATCTTAAAACTCCCAACAACGGAACCGTGTAAAGCGGCTGGAACAAAGAAACATTGAAAATACTACTCACTCTTTCTGAATACCATGTGATTAATAGTAGCAAAATTATGTGAATAACGTTGTAAGGGATGGCCATCAAGTTGACCTGGAACGTGCTGAAGCCTAGATCTTTCAAAAGTAAGGTCAAATATGTCGTTAAAGTGTTGGTTGGAACATAGGCAACGATACCAATTAGATAAACTGGCCATAAATAGTAGTCACACATTGCAGTCCATAGCATTTTTATAGTTAAACCTTGTCTGTTATGCATGTCACCTTTTGTTGGGTCATCTCTTAAGATTCTGTTAACGACAATCTTCTCCTCTCTTTCTGTGAACCAGCCTTTCTTGTTCCAAGGCTTTTTTGTCTGAACAGCCGATGGGACCATCAAAAACATAGCAGCAACTCCCATTAGCAATGTAACTAAACCCTCTAACAAGAACATCCATTGCCAACCAGCCATTCCGCTGATACCTCTCATGTGTAGAATACCATATGCTAAAATACTTGTACCAATGTCCGTTAGTGATAAAGATGTCCAAAAGAAAGATAGTCTAACGGATAGTTCTGCTGATGTATAGAAATATGTCATCCACAAAATTAAATCAGGAATGAAGCCACCTTCCACAATTCCAAGGAGAGCCCTTGTAACATAGAATCCGTTTTTATTTGTTAGTTTGCATTGACAAATGGTAACCAATGACCATAGAATCATCTGTATAGGAATCCAGACATCAGAACCTAATCTCTTACTGACCAACTGAGATGGCAACTCAGCGCATAAGAATGTTAAGTAGAATATAGTATTTCCTACATTGTACTCGGTATTGGTCATCCCTAATTCTTCTAACATGTTATCAGCCACCGCTTGTCCCAAATTCTTGCGGTCAATATTCAAAGACACGAACAAAAAGCATGCCAAAAGCGTGACCTTCCATTCTAACTTCCAAAGAACTTTCTTCTCCTCTTCAGGTGTCCAAGTGAAATGAGCATCAAACCGATGTCTACATTCATATTTTGTTTCTTCATATATTGCCGCATAGTGCTTTTCAACAGCCGGATCTAAAAATGGGTTCTTTAAATCTGGTGTCTCATCGAATGGTGGACTTGTAAGTGACGATATACTTTCAGATGCTTCAGTGGTTTTCACTTGAACCTGGTTATATTTTAGTTCCTCGCTCTTTCCTGATTTTGAAGAAGACATTTTTTGCTGTTGTAGGTGAAGCTGCCAGATGTGAGACAAAAATATTATGCAGCAAACACAATAGAAGAGCAGGGGATGTTGGCCATTTATATATAGAGAATGAAAAATTTTAATTAATGTAATAGAAGCTATCAATGGCACAGGAAATAAAACGGTGGTGGCATCAAAGTAACCGATTGCCAGCAAATTGTCATCTTGTCTTGCAGAAAAAGGAAATGTGCATGTGAATAGTCCAAGGATTTGTCCGATTTTTCACGCCTCGGTTGTAATGACACCATCGCCTTTACGGTATAATGGGTGGAAATTGTGATGATTAATTGCTATATCGTTTTTGGTTTTTTGGTTTATTGTACGAATACAAGTGTGTTTTGTCTATCATCTAGCGAGAGATTATTGTCTTTGGCGTTATATTTACAAGCAAGACTTGTTTCAATCTTGACACATGAGTAGGTAGCAAGTATTCAAAATCTGGCTCGATCTATATCTTCAATACTCTTGTTTAGTACTGCATAATTTCGGATACTGGATGACCCGACCCATATTAATCAAAATCCGGTATTTTCACCGGTCGTCGATTATAGAAGAGGAAGTTCCAGAAACATGTTGCCATTTCCAGTGAACCAAACGCCAGAACCATCATATTGCCAATCATTGCACATGACAAGTGGTAAAAAGGGGTACCTGCATCACCTCTTATCTGGTTTGTGTGTTGGAAAGCCACACTCGTCGGCTCGTAGATCTCCTATCAATGAGGGATGGTACTGGCGCTCTTATAAAGCATACCGAACCAAAGGTTAAGGCGGCGTTTTACATACAAGAAAACTGAATATAATATATATATATATATATGCATTTATAGCTGTCTTGTATGTTGAACTATACAATATATATATTGTATACATATATATATATAATACCGAACAGTGAAGAGGTGTCTCAGGGAGCAAAATTTATTACTTCTGCAGTATAAACTCAATATGGATCTTTGTATAATAGATATATATATATGCATAAAATTTCCTTGACGCTTCAAGACTATAAATGCATGAATCTGGGATGTCTGTTTTGGCTTCTGGGTCCTTAGTATGCCAAGCTCTTGAAAACATACCATATATATGCGCCAAGATCCAATGACAATTTGTGGAAGCTCGGCTTCTGTTATCTTGGCTCTTAATCTTTTTGTTCTTGGATTCTTGGGGCCAGTTAGGCTGTTAGCCCTCCACAGTTGCAAGCTCCATTCCGGAACCAATAAAGAAAAGTTGAGATGCTCCGAAGTGTTGCGTGTGTTAAAATATGTGATTTCATAATTAAGTAATAGAGATTACCAACTAGTGATTAAGTAATAGGTCCAATAATAGGTTTATCTGATAACCCTATGTTTATATAGGAATATATATAGAGTTATATATTGGTCATGACTGTTATGATAGAGTGCATGACACGAAGTGCATCTGGGGTGTACTTGGAAGTTGGAATCAGTGATGAATAATGGCATCAGTGATCGAGTCAAAATCGGTAGAAGACAAATAGGGAAACACTATGGAACGTCTGCCTTTGGAAGCCCGCGTGCGGTTTGTGGGGTAATGCCCAGTGAGTCGACGTCGAGTGCGCCAGATATGTTCCTAAGAAATAGAAAAAAGCCATATGTATTCTTCATTAGCGGATTAACTGGAAGGTTAATCATTCAACCGAATTCTTTACGGATTTACTGCTTCCTTTTCTCGTTATACGTTTTAGGTAATTCACAGTACAGAGCAAGCGGATTTTAACAACGTGACATACAGAATTGCCGTACGATCATAGCACCATCTATTGTGACAAATGTATAGTCAGTGCCCCATAATTGTTTTATTCCTCTTCATTAAATAAACTCCCTCCCCTAGTGAAAATAAAAGTCATACTATACTGCACATTGACTACGTCCGGGTTGCAAACTTGAATCCAAATATGAGTTGATGTATATGGCACCTAAGTTCACTGCTTCCCAAATCATTTGCATATACATTTTGTGCCAACGTCCAGTGGCGTTGTACACCTCCCCCTTTAAATTTGGGTAAGATCCACAACTTAAATTTTTGTAGTTCGTATATGATCTGGCTCTCATTGGGTCAAAATACAACTATCTCTTTTATCTTTCGTAGTGTATTACCATCAGTTTGAACTAAACTTTGTTCTAACAAAAAGTCTTCCAGTCACTTGCTTTCAAATCTTGACTGATTTCCAAAGTCTGCAGAACATGTAAATGGGACAATGGAGTAAACTACGAGCAAGTTTTGTACACTATATAAAATAACATAGATGCAAATCGACTAAGATGATGGGCTGATTAACAGATCGGGTTTTGTTCGGCAGGAGATGTGTGTGCAATCCAGCAGCATGGTTTAAAAGGAAAAAAATCATCAACCAGAAAATTAATAAGTTAAGGTGTCCAAAAGTAGTTCTTTTGGAATCAATATAGAAGATGATAATTCACGTATTATTTCTATATAAAAGTGTATGTGCTGTAGTTCTAAACATGCAGCGCATTCCCAGAATCTCCTATTACTATTATTCCAAGTCTGAGTAATATTTTAGAATATTTTAATTTAGGTTTTTAGTAAATATTCTGCTATTTCTGTATGGTAAATAAGGGGGAGCGTGTTGTCTCCCTTTTTACAATCTTACCTATAGGCAAACAATCTGAGCAAAAGGCCAGGAAGGAGACCTTAAGTGCTTATGTAGCCTCACTAATCCTATATTGATACCATGGACAACGAAGATTTCAATCTCTATCCATCTTACTTAGATGATGAAACTGAATCATCAATTGCAGACGGAGCCTGTTTTACTAATTATTTTGCTCAATACTTGATGGATCTAGAAGAAGCCCATCCTCACTTGGAATATGATGCAATAAAACTCGATGCACCTTCTGAAAGAACCAAGAGTGATTCAGAAAGGACAACAATTACACTCAATTCACAGAGCACGCGCACCAATAGCGACACCCCTTCTGCAACCAATCCTAGTATAAACAGCTCCTTAACAATACATGATTTCAGCTTCAATCAGAACAGCGATATTAGAGATCAAATTATGGAAAGAGAAGCCGACTGGATTGTTGACGAAAGGATTGATCCATTGGAATCGTATTATTCTGCTACCCAAGTTGCCTCTGCGATTCAAGCTATTACAATTCGGCAAATGCCACCAAACACTGGTGGATCGAGAGATGGTGGCAATCATTGTCAAAAAGAAAAGTTAACTCCAGATCGAGAGCTACCTCTACACAGAGACGTTGCTAGAACAGGAAGAAATGAATGTTCTAAACAGTGCTTAGATAGACAACTGAAGCATACAGCATATTCCCCTATTATTCCCTTCTCCAAGCTTTCAAGCCCACAAGAATATCAAAGAATATTAAGGGAATATTTTCATAAATATACAACGCCTAATAATCTGACCATTAGCGACTTTAAGGACGACCAAGTTTACAGTTATGAAACTAATAGGCTTTCAACAGATATAAAGCCAATGCGTTCAGAAACAAAAGCAGAAGGAATCAACTTCTATGAGCCATCTGTGTTTAGAATAAACTTGAAACTTAAGTCCGGCCACAAGAAATATCCAAGGGCAGGTTTATGTCCTTACTGCCCAGTCACTGAAGATGTAGACAGACTATTTTATGACATGAACTCTTCTGCATATCTTCATCATGTGACTAAACATCACGCATGCTACTCTAACGGCTCTGAAATGCCTTTCCCCAATGTGTTTGGTTCAGCAATAGAATACAAGAAAAGACATAAGACGTCTCAAATCTCTGAGAGGGTTGTAGATGCGATTCAATGTCCAATTTGTGAAACTTCTGTTAAGATTAATCCACTGAATAATGGCACTGAAGGACATAAATTCCTGGCATTCTTTAGGCATTGTTTACTGCATAACCAAAGAAAAAACGGAGGAGGTAATTAGTATAGATGGCTTTGTATTTTTGTGAATAAACACAGCCCGACCAGTGCAGGTAATCTAAAACAGATATTCTGTCGTATTCACGCGGGGCGCAGGTAGTGTGCATGTAAAACATTATTAGACACCCGCCTATAACTAAACTTATAGCTTGACAAATTGGCGGTCCAATCTTGGAACTTTCAGCTTGAACCACCCTGATCAACAAAAGCAAGCCAAACTAAGCCCAAGCCATACTTGCAATGAGTACACAGGACACTAATGACTTTGGAGCTGTTATTCCGCTGGAATCAAATCCAACAATCTTCTCGGAGTTCGCCAAGATACTAGGGCTTTCACCTTTGATTTCGTTCTTCGACATATACTCTATCACCGAGCCGGAGTTGATTGCGTTTCTTCCAAGGCCAATTAACTCAATAATTTTATTATTTCCGATAACAGAGGCTTATGAAAAACTGAAGCTGGAGGAGGAATCGAAGAGAGACCTTGAAAACGATGACAATGTTGAGAATATCATATGGTTCAAACAACTACTGAAGAACGCATGCGGACTGTACGGATTACTCCACACGTTATGCAACTTACCCTCAGGCTTAATAGTCAATCAATCAAAAATATCTGATTTCATCAAGCGTGTAAAAAGCTTGAAGGGCGTCAAAAATTACTCGAATTTCAGGGAGAAAACCGAATTGATCTCCGATTTATCTTTGTCTTTATATGAGGGCTTTAGTAAGCAAGGGCAAACAGAAGCACCACCAGCTGGAGAAGATGTTGATTTACATTTTATTTGTTTTACAACTGGTAAGAATGGACATTTTTTTGAACTTGATGGAAGAAGAAATGGACCGGTCGATTTGGGGCCACCTGAAGGTGACGTAGACGTTATTGACTCAAAAGTGGTGATCGATAGAATCAAAACCTACATGGGGTTGGCTGCCGGCGACAATGAATTAAATTTTGCGATGATGGGCCTAGGACCTTCCTTCGATTAGAAAATTATTTTCTACTTGATAAAAATGGAATTACAAATAAATAGGTATAACAATTAGCTGTATATGTTCGTGTATAATGTCATTAAAAATCAAAAAAAAAGTGTTCTTTCGGATTTATCTACATGCAATCCCAGAGAGGCTCGACCGCTAGATCTGGCCTTTTATGTCAATTTTCTTGTATGCTTTTTCTCTTAAGGCTTCAACTACTAGTCTTGACTTGGAGCAATCAAAGAACTTAGCGGGTCCATCGATGACAAATCCCGCAAGCCCGTTATCTTCTAAGAATGTTTGAACATGTTCTTCTGAATCGAACTGTAAGCAGTCTCTAACGTAAGCTAGAGAAATTCTTCTATATGATTTGCAGATGATGGCCAAAGCTTTTATTATTTCTTTAGCAACAATCGGTTCAAGTAGTTTAAGAAAGAAAAATCCCGATGAATGCTTCAATTTTAACTGTGGATTCTCAAAGACTAGCTCAAGCTTATCTTGTAAATCTAATAACTTTAACTGCTTCACTAGGCTGAAAAATTGATAATAATCGTCCAAAAGTACCGATTCCGCCAACTTGAAAGAGATTCTTAAGAATGGAATAGATCCGATGTCAACTTTCTCGTCAAGTAGTCTCAATTTGAGATCGAATGCATCGTCTAGATTATTTGTTATTATATAGTACAATATTCTATAAGAATAAAATTCAAATCTTACCGGGGAATCGCTTTTCTCATACAATAGTTTTAACTGTGATTGGCATTGGTTAAACTCGCCTAGATCTTGAAATTGAATCGCCAGTTTGCAATGGTATTCATAAACTTCTATGGTGAAAGAATTTTTGATATGTTGCACGGTTAAATCTTGTCGCATGGACTTGAACTGGTCACAGAGATAGTTGTATGACGCACCTTCAAAGTACTTGCTAATCAATAGCTGTAATGTTTTTCTCAATACGCCTAAAGGCCTCACTACTGAAGGATCAGGTTGCGACGTAAGTCTCAAATACCTTTTCTCAAGGTTCTGACATGTCCCTATCAAGGGGGAATTTAGATCACGAGAGGCATTGCTAGAGTTAACAGTCACAAATCTGTTATTTAACTCTCTTTGAAACCGTTGGCTTCGAAGTTGCATTCTAACATCGTGATTCATTGTATCTTCATTACTGTCTCCATTGTAATCAATTAAGAGGTTGCCTGCATTGTTACTCGAATTTGGAACCGTTTGGGAAGATGCAGCCTTAGAGGATGGAATCATTGATGGTGATGACGTTGGTTGAGCTGTCACCTTTACTTTTTTTAAAGGTGGTAGCTTAAAAGACAACCCAGCGTATGTCTTTCTCTTCGGAGAACTCTCAATCAAAGGGTCATACTGATCATCTGCATCAGAGCCAGAATCTGAGTCGATAGTTTCTCCAAATATGTTACTGGCTTTTGTCTTCGTCTTTATTTCTGGTTTGGCTTTGACTTTGGCCTTCTGTTTTTTTTGTTTCGATGTTATAGCGCCTCGTTCCTCGGAACCTTCATGTCCCATTGTCAATGGTTCTAGCTTAGTAACCGTGCCATCCGCACCCGACCTTTGGTTATTGAGTATATTGTATCGTAATTCCAATTCCATTTCTGGTTGGTCTGGATTGAGAGATGGTAATGCTTGAGTCGTCCAGTCGTTTGCCAGGATCCTGTCTTGTTCTATCGCCATATTGATCAACTTTTTCAATTCTGACTGAAATGCAGTCTTTTTATCTCCTGTAAGCTTAAGGGTGTTAGCCCTTGAAAAAGAGGACGATATGAAATCATGCAAGGATTTTGGCCAGAACGATGGATCTTTCAAGTTCTTACTTCGTTGAGTGCCCGCCATAGTCGGCGTTTTTTTTTTTAAAGACAAACGTGGTGTCACTGTATTGTATCTGCTCATGTGTGAAACTGCAAAGTTAAATAGATATGGTCATAAAACCATTACCGAATCAACAAGAGATCCACAAAAGCTGAAGAAAAACGTCTACCATAAAAAATTGTTGGAATAGGCACAAATTATCAGTTGCTTACGTAACACTTCAAAGGGCTATTGTTTTTGATAGCGTCACGTGAAGCTCCATTTAATATCTGTTCTCGAGGTCCGTTTAGTGGATGGGACTCGGGAGGGGATCTTCATGAAGGACACTTTTGTGTTGGCAACCAGAACACCGCATGTACATTCTGTGTTTTAGTTCGGAGTAAGTCGTTAGCTGGAAACAAAATATACACTGCTGATGGGGGACATCTTTGACTTTGACGAGGATAACCTATCTTCCGAGCTAAGCAAAGGCCTAAAAATTGATGCAGATAATTACACCATTTCAAAGAATGCTTCTTCATTGGAAGACTCAGAAATCCCTGAAGACAACGACACACTAGGGGAATTACATCCCGAGGGAGAAATTCACACGTTTCGCAAGTATCGCTCGAATAGTGTTATATCGGTTGGCAAACTCGATAACAGATTAGGAACTTCGTATGAGGTGAACTTTGATGAAGTTTATGAAGCCACAGAGAGCAGAGAGAATAGCGCGGTGAACATTAAAAATATCACCCTTGATTCTCCTGATAAGCTTAAGAAGTTGACTATCCAAGAATTTGAACCTATCAAAGTATTGGGAAAAGGTAGCTACGGAAAAGTCATATTGGTTAGAGATAAGAAGTATGGGAAATTGTATGCGCAGAAACAATTAAAGAAGGCATCGATGATCGTGAATACCGAGAATTATGAGCGTACTTTAACGGAGAGAACGATTTTAGAAAAGGTGAGACATCCCAATATAGTCAAGTTGTATTACGCCTTACAAGATTTCGATAAAGTGTACTTGATGCTGGAGTATTTAGAGGGAGGTGAGTTGTTTCACCATTTGTCTCAAGAAAGAATATTATCGGAGAAAGTTGCCTGCTTTTACATAGCCGAAATGATACTTGCGTTGAGACATCTTCATTTAAATGCCGGTGTTATTTATAGAGATTTGAAACCCGAGAATTGCATGTTGAATAGACTAGGTCATCTGGTGCTTACAGATTTTGGTCTAAGTAAAGTTTCCAATGAAAGTCGGTCGCTGTTTGGTACTGCTCAATATATAGCCCCAGAGGTGATTAGAGGAGATACCTACGATTCCCAATGTGATTGGTGGTCATTGGGTACAGTATTATATGACCTCTTAACAGGTTCACCCCCTTTCACTGGTAACAATAACAAGAAAATTATGGATAAAGTGCTAACGCAGAAAGTGAAGTTCCCTTTCTATCTGTCTCAGGACTCGAAAGATTTGCTATCCAAGTTGCTAAATAAGAATCCTTTAAAGAGACTAAACTGTGACACCAACTTTGAGGATAAAGTCAAACCGCACAGATTCTTCAGATACATCAACTGGAAGCATCTAGTCGAACAGAACGATGAATTGCAACCACCACCATTGAGACCAATCATAACAATTCCAGAGTTGGCTGAAAACTTTGACGAAGAATTTACATCCATGAAGATAACACCACCGGGGTCACCGCTGGATTATTCGCTGTTTAGTAACTTCGAGGAAAGCAGATCGAATAGCACTTCATCGTACTTTACTATAAAGAAGCCAAAATCAGATGAGAATGGCTTTGATGAATCCGTGCATTTTAATAACTTTTCCTATACACACGAAGAAAATTTCTTACGCTGACAAGTAATTATTTATAGATATAGAGTTTATAATATTCCGACATTTCCCATTTTTGTATAGATACTTATCCGCATTTGCAATGTTTAATTTTCGATCTTTTCCCAAAGAAGCTGCATAAATACACACCTTAGTAGCATCAACTTTTCAATTATTTACAATTTAAAGTTTTTGCAACCTTTTATGCTTCGTGTAAAAGCAGTAAAGCTTAATGTTTCGATTTATTCTTGCGGTCAGCGTGGGGATGTTGTCTGATTACGATTTGTCCTTCCTTCACTTCGTCCGAAGCATCTTTGAATTTTTCCTGTGATGCAAGATAGAACATAACATCGTTCACCTGCTCTTGCAAATCAGCATTTTCCAACTTTAGCTGCTCGTTTTCTTGCGTTACAAACTCAATCTTCTCAGAAAGGGCCTCGTTTAGACTGGCTTCGTCTTTGTACTTCTTTTGTAATTCCTGGACTGTGCTTTTCATTCTATCTAACTGAGGTTGTGTTGAGTGTTTGATGCTTTCCATCTCAACTTTGAGAAGTTCCATATCGTGTCTAAGCCCCAACATGCTGTCGTTTGCCATTATAACCTTATTATTAGCCTCTTCGTATTTCATCTCATAATATTCTCTTTGAGATTCCAATTGCGAGATCAACAGTTTTGAGTATTCAAACCCAATCTTCTCTAACTTCTCTTCACTCACGTTACTGTGTTCCAAAGAAGTTGAGGAACTACCTTTCTCTCCTCTAAAAGGAAGCTCAACAAGCTTCCCATCGGCTTCGTTTTGAACCAATCTATGCACATAGTTGTCACCCGCATAGTCCCACACTCTCTGTGACGTAGTTTCCATTGCAAAGCAATGAGAGGTCCTGTTGTAATGCTCAATTGCATGCGCCAGATCGTATCTGCCACATCCTACATTACCACAAATCAAACAGATCCATAGATTATCGGTTGTTCCACAAACAGAGCATCTTTCCTCCTCGTCCTGTTCCTCTTTGCGATGCTTACGTACATCAAACTTGGAGGAATAACGGCAGACCGGGCAGGTATCATCTTTCCACTTGGATAGACACTGGCAATGGTATGTGTGTTGGCAAGGTATCGTGAGAAGGCCAGTAATATTCGCATCAAGTCTCTCTAAACAAACGGGACAGGAAGGCAATTCAATCTTGTCACTAGGCAATGAATTTCTAGAATCTCCTGAGATTTTGTAGTTCGGCACGGTAAATGGATCGTCCAAAAGATATGGCAAAGAATTGATCGAGCTATGCTGGTTAATCTCGGTCGGCCGTAAGAGTATTTGTTTAACGAATATTATTTGACAAGCCTCAGGCTCCATTGAATTGAACTGTCTACCGTTGTAACGATCCACAAATTCGTTAGCATCCGACGCCTTTCGAAACTTCATCAGCACCATGAACCGATTAGGTTTATGGGTTCTGATAATTCTAAAATGGGATACATTGTTTCTGACTTTGTCATCTAGAAACCCTAGAAGGAGATCGCTGGCGGTAAAGTAGAAAGGTACACCTAAGATGGCCACCATATCACTACCACCATTGATACTCTCAAAATCATTATCTTCTGCAATATCTTCCTTGTCTCTATATAGCCTTACAACTCCATATCCCAAGACTTTTGCCTTGAGTGGTTCATTTGATACAGAAATATCTGTTCCGTTCATATCAAGTGGCGTCACTTCGACTCTCGATAATCTGTAATCTGTATCCTCGTTGTCGTGACTTAGATTAAGTTTCTGCAAGCTGGTTGTTTTTGTACTTACAGAGTCGTCAATGCTATCTAACTCAGATTTCTCTTTGTGAACCGGTCCTTGTGATTTGAACGCCTCAGTTGAAAGAAAAATGTCGTTGGAGATAAAAGCCTGTTCACACCAAGGGTCTAGCTTGAAATCTTTATCCAGATAAATCAACCCTTTCCTTTTAAGGACACTTAAAAGCTGCGATGCTCCTCTGTTATTGGATCTGCTGGATCTGGCTTCTTTAACGAGAAGTTGAGGGCGAAATACGTCAAAAACTATGGTGTACGAGGGTGTTCTATGCTCATCCATCAGCACGAGTGTGAATTCCTCATCAATAGTTGAATATCAGAATACTTATATGGCCGATTCAAAATGGATTATTCAATCTAATGCTAAGGTATATAACATCTATGTATTTATGTATATATATACATATGTATATAGATCTAGGCATATCCTAACCGTCTACACATCCCCACATAACGTCAGCCTGCCTGTCGTTTTACCAATTCCTTCTCGCCAACCAACAGTGCCAGCTGAACGCAAATTTGTTATGCCACGGCCTCCCCGAGCTGCGCCCGGATCTTCTTCGCCGAGACCCAGCCACGCTCTGGAACAAACACCCGGCGGTAGGGTTTTCCTTGCTCATCCACCAACCGGATGGGCCCAGTGATCGCTGTAGCTTCGTCAGCCGCTTCTTTGGTACCAACATCTATCTCTGATGGCTTCAGTTTAACACCCGATCCTTCGTTCTCTTTAGCAGTCTGATCTTTAGTCAATGTCTCCTGGACGTGCTTTCTCCAGGCGTTGACCCCAGCCTTCGTTCCGAGATTGAAAATCTTATCTCCTAACTTAATGGATTTAGCACCTGTATTGGAAATATTCTGGTTTCTATCAGACGGGGATGAGCAACCATTAAACACTGGCTTATTAGCTATGCAATCGGTATATTTTGAATTATATATAGACACCGGGAGCACCTGACTCGAGTAAGAAAATTGTGGTAAGGGAGAAGTTGCAGCACTGCTCGTCCTGTAAGAAGAGTTACTATCCAGGTGACCAACCTTTGGAACTCTAGAACTTCGAGGAACAGTGGTGGGATTTCTGTTGTTCACGTTACTGTTCCCCCAACCCGAGAAGCCTCCCATACGATGCTGACCAGACTTGAGTTTGTTGAGAATATCATTCTTTTCCGATTGCAGCTTTATACAAGCCTCCTCAATCTGATTGATCTTGTGACTATAATTGTTGGTGATCAACTCTAAATTGCAATAAGATTTCTCCAGCCCAAGTATCTTATCTTGCAGAACAGTATTGTTTTTTTCAATGCCGCCCAATGTAGTAGAGCCTAAAAAATGGCTCTTTTCTTTGCCAAATGACTTTATAAAGAAGGCCACCAAAAGTATGACTATGATGACGCCAAAGACTATCATATTGAAAAGCTGGCGGAGCATACTTGGGTATTGAGTTTCGACAGATTCACTTATAGACTTTTTCAAGATATCAGCTCTTAAGAGACATGAGTAAGCACCGTATAGTATATTATCATCGCTAAGAATATAAAAATAGTCGTTGAGACACCTATTGGTTTGTCTAATGTTAGTAAACTAAGAAAGACTGATGCTGGGAGACTGACTAAAAACGAACGTACATCTCAAGTTGTCTATAAACCACAGAACCAAAAAGCGGCAGTGCCTCTTCTTCAAAAGAATGTTTGTATTTACTCCAACACTCTACGGACTTAAAAGACGACGAGCAGACAATGCTATCTCTTAAAGACTTAAAGTTGGAGTAATGTAACGAAACTTCATCATCATCCTGAGCTCCCTTTCTTTGGGTATATGCAAGTAAGAACAACACAGCACAAATCGTAATTATCCAAACTGTAGTTCCTATTCTGACATTTATCTTGTCAATACGTTTCATTTCGATGTTTAATTAACTACAACGATACCAAACTTCTTGAAGACAAAAGAATTTTGGAGGAAAAGAGCACAAGCGCTCTTTCAAAAAAGGGGAGGCATGAGAGGAGAAAGGATGTTTTCTTCTTTTGTTTCTCGTTCGAGCGGCTTCTGCTCCGCTCTTACTTTCAACATAGCAGGAGTTACAACCTACTACACCGTATTAGATTATCAGCAATGGCTTTTAAATAATTTGAAGAAAAGTACAAGAAAAAATGGACAAGTAAAATAAACAGAACAATTAAAATGAAATATATATATATTTATAAATGTACGGGTAATGATAACAAAAATCTAAAAAAACGATAACAAAAATATTAAGGGAGCTTCAGCAATTGTGCAATTAATTCTTTTCAGAGATATTTTGGGCGTATTCTGCTGCCTTAGCCTTCACATAGTCAGCAGCCTTCTCGTCGTCGTGCTTCTCCTCATATGCCAACCATTTACCAAAGAAGAACTTGGCTTGCTTTCTTGATAATTTCTTAAGGACAACTCTTTCAAAGAGAGCTTCGGCCTTCTTCTTTTCACCCAACTTTATCTCTTGATCAATGTAAACGTTCCACAAATCAATTCTCTTTGGAACATCCGACAGTAAACCTTCAAACAATGATCTTCCTTGCTCTGGGTCACCCTTACCAAACTCTAGTTGAGCAAACTTCTTGACACATTCGACGTGGTCTCTTTTTGCCAAAACTTGTAAGGATTTAGCCAATATTTCATGTGCCTTTTCTGACTGCTGAGTTTCAAGCAAGAACGAACCATAGGCGACCCAAACAGAAACATGGCTTGATCCGAACTTTTTAGTCATCGTCTTGTACAATTCATCGGCACTTTCAACTTTTTCAGATGCGATGTAAATGGCAACCAACTTCTGGTGCATAACAAAGCTGTCCATGTATTGACAAGATCTCTTGAAGACTTCTTCCAAAGACTCGTCAGATCCAAACATATTCTCCAAATTCAACAAAGCAATCCAGATGTTCATCTTTTCTTGTTCTTCTCGATAATTAATGGTCTTCAAAGCTCTTTCAGCAATTTCACGGGCTTTTTCAATTTCACTCAATTGTAATTGGAAAGACATGTAGTTCATCCATAGAATAGAGGAGTCTGGGTTACCAACAAGAAGCCGTTCGAAATCGGAAACAGACTGTGGAGCTCTTGTATTGATATCGGCAGTTTTATCTTCAGCAAGCTTAGCAGACTTCTTCTTCTTTTTCTTGGATTCCGTTTCGTTTGCAAAATCGTCTTCATCAGATGACTCGTTATCTCTGGCCTGCTCTAAGATTGATGCAGTCCAATCAAAGCCAGTTGACAAACCACCGGAAACAGCAGCTTCAGTGTTTTTATTGTCGTCAGAGTATTCAGATTCATCTTCTGAGTTATCAGATTCGTTGGCATAAGCATCGTGGGCCATAGCTTCGTCTTCTTCAGAGTCGATGTCAGCGGCATCAGCTCCATCTTCTTCAGAATCAGCATCATTCATTTCGGCATCTCCATCAGAATCAACATTAGTCTTGGTCTCGGTGGTAGCAGTGAAATAAGAGGCCTTCATACCTAAAGACAATTGCTTCTTTTCTTGATCAACACCCATGATCTTGATCTTAACTCTATCACCTTCACCAAAAATTGTTTGAATGTTTTCAACAGAGTTATCCGAAATCTCAGAACGGTGACACAAACCAGTAACGTTAATGGTGCCATCCAACTTAACAAACACACCGAAGTCGGTAGCCTTTCTGACAGAACCTTCGTAGATTTCACCAACTTGGATTTCTTCGAATCTTTTCAAGATGTTCAAGTCACCATTGACCTCGCTATCTTTTAAAGTCATTAGAATTCTTCCTTCTTCTTCCGCCTTTAAAATTCTTCCAAGAACAGGTTGATGAACCTTGAAAAACTGTTGCCATTCCTTCAAGTAGGAGTCCGATAAGTCGGTGACTCTAACCAAAGCATGGACAGTTCTCGATAGAGCAACATAGACACCATTGTTAGCCACTTTCTTAACAAATCCCCTGACAACATCACCTCTCTTTAAATCATCGGCAGTATTGATTTGTTTGTCCTTAGCATCCTTGGTTCTTAACGACACATAAATCTTGTTATTTGGAGTATCAACTTCCAACACAGTAGCTGCACAGATATCATTCGTTGAGAAAATATCGTCCAACTTGTCAGAGTAGTCGTTCAATGCATCCGTAATAAAGGAAACAGCGCTGACATTATTACCCAACTCAACAATAACGTAACTTTCCCTTGTTTTTGAAACTTTAGCAGGAATAACATCACCGACCTTAACATCTTCAATAGATTTGATAGGCACTGCTCTAGACGATAAGGTCAAACTGTTTTGTTCAGCGTTTATTGATGCAACAGTAACTTTCAGAGCACGGCCAACTGGATACTCTTTTTCCAAATTTTCGAACTTGGTTGCATCGTTCGAGAGATCCATTAAGGAGACTTTACCCTTTAAGTTTGGTGAAATACTGACCCACAGGAAACCTCTGGCAAAATTGTTGATGTATGCAACACATGAATCACCCTCTTTCAAATCACCAATTGCCGTTGGGACAACTTTAGCAGTAGAATTCAAATCCGATTTTTTTGCAGAGAGTTCCAATATAGTCTGCTTGCTTTTCTTGTGAGTTATCGGCAAAAATCTATGATTACGCACATCATGGTAACCAATTACCTTGACGTCCAAGACATCACCATATGAATATGGAGCTAGTGGCTTCTTGGTATCCTTGATATCATCAAATGCATCAAACAATTCCGTGATGTCAACTCTTCCCTGTTGGTTATCAGCAAGTTGAACGTTCAATTGGGTACCTTTGATGGACTTGATTTGTGCTTTTGTCACTTTTCCAGGAATAAACTCACTCAAAGTCTTGATGGATTTGTCAACTGGATTCACAGCAGCTTCTGGAAGAGAATCATCAGCGTTCTTTTTGAGAGATAATAAAAATCTCTTGTTGGCATCATCTGTTCTAATAACGTGACAAGAAACAGATTGATGTTGAATAAAAGCTGATTCCAAACTTTCAATTGGGGTCTCGGAAGCGTACCTTGGTAGCACCAAACCAGTTAAGCCATTTGCGAAGGACACAAAGACACCGTTGCTATTTGATGACTTAACGTAACCATGTAGCTCTGTGTTTGAAACAGTAATATCTTTGTAGTGAGTTGGTAGAGTACCATTTTTAGAGGCTTCAATGAGTGATGGCTTAAGAGTCAACTTCACTAATCTGCTTCTAGCGTCCTTTTCTAAAACTAAAGCGTCCAGTTCAGTACCGGCGGTGGTCTTCTTCAAAATGGCCCTACATTGTTCATAGTTGCCATCACCCAATTGACCGGCAAAAATAACACCACGCAAGTCACTATCAACTAAATCAACCACCACTGAGTCCTTTTCTCTTTCGACCACATGAACCTTAACGACGGATTTTCCAGGAACAAGAGTATGCATAGCCTTCTTCTGATTCTCGGATAGAGCGTCCGAAACTCTTAAACTCACCTTGATTCTGTGTCTCTCTGGATCAACACTCAAGATTCTGACTTTTGCTGTTTGGCCCAGCTTGACGTGGTCCTCGGGTCTCTTAACAAATGTTTCACTGATTTCTGCATTTGGTAAGAATGCCCTCAACGAACCAAAGAAGCTGACTACACAACCGTTTGGTTGCAATTTTTCAATGGTGGCCGGCGTACGCTTTCCAACTTCGGCATCTTTAATAGAAGCGACAACCTCTTCATCCTCAATGTTCACTAAGGATTTCTTTAATGTCACAGTGATAGCTGATTTACCACCGTTGTTGGTAATTCTTAAAACTCTACCTTTTGCTTTCGTTCCAATCTTAAACTTTCTCTCTGGGTATATAAGCTTGATGTCACTCATGTGAGCTGTTGGAACAAAAGCTTCAAAATTGTCAGAAATCTTAACAAGCAATCCTTTATCAGAAACAATATTCAAAATCTCACAATTGACAAGACTACCAATTGGAATATCTTCAACCCTTAAAAATGCTTGATCTATCTGCTTCTTATCCAAAGTCAAAATGTACACGTTATCGAGCTGGGAATAACCTAACACTCTAGCTTTATGGGTAGAGCCGATCTTGAAGTCCATGTCGATATCAGACCCATCTGTGATTCTAGAAGTGTGAACTTGACCGATCACAGATTCACTTCCAACATCAACAAAGATGTAATTGGAATCCTTACCTTTGATCGTAACTGACTCAAACACATAACCAATTGGGAAAGCTTCTAATGGAGCAGCTTCATCTTCTTTGTTATAACCGAATTGTTGAAGTGTTTGAATATGTGGTAAGGTTGATAGCTGTAACTTCTTTTCACCAGATTTCATATACGATGCGGTGATTCTACCTTTGATAGTAGAACCGACGGCAAACTTATGCTTCAAATTTGTTAAGTCGTAGCATCCAAGATGAGTGAGATTTATTGAAGCATTACAGAGACCAAAAACTTTGCAAACTAAGCCTTCCTTCACAACATCTGTAACTAAAGCGTCGACGATCATACCTGGAATTATTGCATCAATGGAAGATATGGTTTGGACGGAGGGTTGCTTCTTGGCTGAACCAGAAGGAACCTTACAAGTGAGCGTTCTTTGATTCTGTTTGCTGATGGCAACTAGTAAGACGGAGCCAACGTCAAGTTTTTCGATGTTGTACAAATCGGTGGACAATTCCTTCTTTGAAATAAAACCATGTAGTTTATCTTTACCCACACTTAAAATGGCACCGTGGTCTTCGACCGACTTAACAGAAACTTGAACGATAGCGTTTGAAATCAAGTCTTCTTCTTCGTCCATGCCAGCATTCACTTTACTAGGCTCAATAGACAATTCAATTCTCTTTTTGATCTTTGACGCTTTCTTTGTCTTCTTGGATGAACTTTCAACGACAGCAGCTCTTAGCCACTGGCCAACTTGGAACCTTGATTGTAAGTTTGGGAATGATGACTTTTCTTTTTGGGCAGTTATTGGTTTGGTGACTTTATTTTCATCGTCTTCCTCGTCATCATCATACTTCATTTCATCGTCTGATTCGTTTTCATCTTGTTGATCATCGAAGTCTTGTAACTGTTTGGTCAATTCATCACTGATGCTGGTAATTGGAATATAACCATCTAGATTATCCGGTAGTGACAAAATAATCTCCATTCTGTTGATTCGTTTAATTTGACCAAAAACCATGCTACCAGGTAATAAGGTCTTGAAAGAGATATGGTCCACAGAGACCGTTTGACCGTTTGAAGCTGTTGCTGTAGCTGATATGGATGATTTTGACTTCTTAGACTTCTTAGCCCTCTTAGATGCAGGAGTATCTGAATTTTCGGTGTTCTGCGCTTCAAATAAAACATCTCTGGCAGCCTCGTTTGCAATTTCTTTAACTTCCAATGGGGTCAAAACTGATGCACCACCTCTTGGAAATGAGATTTCAGCAGACTGTTTTAGAACCGACTTTGAAAGTCCGTTCGAACTGCTCGGTTCCTCTTCGGACCTCTTTCTCTTTTGAACTCCGGACATACTTGATATCAAATTGTCCTAGATATCAAAGAAACGGAAAACAAATCTGATCTGGTGAGTTTCTATATAGGATGATGCCCTACAAGATCGCTTGAATCTTTTTTTTTTTAAAAAAAAAAAAAGATCTTATTGAAAAAAAAAAAAAAAATTTTCCTCGATAGGCTTACATAACCAGATCTGATTATCTTACAAATAACGTAATGCGTCAAAAAAAATTTCAAGCATGCCTAACCGTTTTCTATGTGTTTTGGATGACATTTCAGAGAAGAATTCCTACTGTTTGGATAAGATCATAGAAGCATATCACAAAGGTTGTATGTTAACAAGGTTTATATATTGAGTGATCAGTGGCTTACTGGCTAAAAAATTACATTAACACTACTCTACCTGAGACTCTTCTGTTTAAACTTCTTCACATTGATTGTAGCACAGATCAATACAAGGCATCTAAGGTGTCAAAAAGTCATCACCCTCCAAATAAGCAGACCATTGAAAACATTCCCGAGATCCAAAAGATCATTAATTGAGGGATCGTTTTTAAGCACTACCAAACCAACAACGTCCGCAAGAAAAAGCCATCTAGCAAAAGCGGGTATGGTTTTCGAACTAACAGCAATATGCCACCCTACATCGGATATTCAGAGGCCGGCCATTATGATACGAGATACCAATTCCCTTGAAAGACAGCTAATAGGAAAAGTTCCTGAAGGATTGCAAAGAGTCTGCAATGAGATGAGTCTTCGAACCTCAAAATTGGCGAACATCTTTTTAACAGGTGTGTTAGACTGGTCCTCGATAAGTGGGCTTGCAGGATTGATTTTGACCATCAGTGATCAAGGACGAAAGAGCTTGAATGTACTACACAGTGGCAATGGTATATTACAATTTATGATTAGTTCATGGAGAAGCTTTGTTTTCAGATTTGGTATGGATTTGAAGGCCCGTGATTTGGAGGAAGGAGAACAGTTTTCTCACCCCTCTTTCACCGTAAAGACAGTCAACATTTCTGGCTCAACTAGTAATACAGAAAAAATCCAAGGAAGCCATCAGGAAGGTGATCTTTACAAATTGTCCATGATTGTGAGATCAATTTTCCCGTTGTCTGATGCGAACGGCAACCAAACAAGAACGTTCATGAACTTCACTTTACCTAAGTCGATGAGAAACCCGTTGATTTCTTCAAATGTGATACTTACTGGTGTTCCAACTAGAGGAAAGTTTTTGAAAAGCGCAGCAGAAGAATTGGGCGTCAACGTGAAGTATTTTAAGCAGCTTTGTGAGTTCAAAACTGTCGTGTTAGAAGATGGAAGAGTTATTAGCCCTGAACAAGTCTTGTTACCGACCAAATATTTCGGGTCTGCTCTATTTTTGGACATTCCATCTCCAAATCATCTAAACAATACTATATTTCATGACTGGATGGGTGAATTGTCAGGGCCCAACTCAGAGTACAAGATTGTTTATCACTTCTTGGATGAGTCTTTGGGGGACATTTTGAGTACCACTGAGTATCAACAATTTATTGAATCTTTTGGGCCAGAGACGAAGCACTTCATTTCTCACAGATCATACGTTCCAAACTCGTTGAACTATAAAACCTCGTATCAGCTATCCTTTAAATGGGCCTGTCTTCTCAAGGATATGTTTCCTTTAGCCAAATGGAGTAATAGAGCCGAACTACCGATTCCAGAAAGCTTGGTTAACGTTTATCCTTTGCTTTCGGGTGAAACTATTCTTTGGAAACCTTCAGCTCCATTGCAATTTGTGAAAGAGACCCGTGGTGGGGTGGTTGAAGGGGAAAGCTATTACGAGAAAATTTACAACGACCAGATTTCTGGTCTAGATATTTCTAATGTTGCTCCAATGCATGAGATTATGGCGTATGTTGGACAAGGCAGAAAATCAAATTCTTCTATTCTACGGAAATCAATAGATCCGGAGCTGAGGTTATCCGATCAGGTGCAAACTCTGGTCTTAGGGACCGGGTCTGCTTTGCCCGCAAGGTTCAGAAATGTGATCAGTAATCTAGTCAGATTACCGTATGTTGATCCTGTCACAGGTGCGTCTTCTTTCAGGTGTGTGTTTCTGGATGCTGGGGAGAATACCATGGGTGCTATCAACAGATTGCTTAATTCAGAGGATTTGAATACTGTTTTCAGTGAATTGAAGCTCATCTATTTGTCCCATTTGCATGCCGACCACCATTTGGGAATAGCTAGTTTGCTTCAAAGGTGGAACATAGAGATGCAAAAGAGACCGGTGGAACAACGGGAACGGTTGTATATTGTAAGCCCTTGGCAGTACAAGTATTTTGTCAACGAGTTGAATCAAGTTGACACTGTGGTAGATTTGAGCATGGTTGATTACATTACTTGTGATGAATTCAACGGTAGCGTTAGTTCGGATTTCAAACATTACAAGATGGTGGACATTGACAACTGTTTATTTGACGATCTGCAGAAAATGAAAATCGAACCTGTAAAGTTTGAAAAAGATCCAAGCTTGGTGGCAAAGTTCTATGACGCTTTGAAAATTGAGCACATGGACACCTGTTTTGCAGAGCATTGTCCTTTCGCATACTCCTGTTCTATGAATTTTAAGCTATCCGACAAGGAAACTTTCAAAATCAGTTACTCTGGAGATACAAGGCCGACAAAGAGATTCAGCATCATTGGCGGTAATTCCGACTTGTTGATTCATGAGTCCACTTTAGAGGATTCAAAGTTTGACGATGCGGTTGGAAAGAAACACTCCACCACCTCTGAAGCCATTCAAGTTGGGATCTTGATGATGGCTAAGAAGATTCTTTTGACACATTTCAGTCAACGTTACAAATCTTTCGATAGTGCATTTGAAGTGTACGATAGATTGTCGGATCCGACTGGGATTATGAAAGTGTCAGGTTTCCAAGTTGGAACAAAAGATGGGTGGTTAGAGCTTGGATCGTCCGAGGATTCGGACAATGAGACTAAAGTATTGACACCGTTTGGAAGGCTCTTACAACAGGAACAAACGTTGAAGGCTATTGCAAGTGTGCAACCGGATACTTCGAGCAAGTTGGACGAGCTGCCGATTGAGCAAAGATCCAACATTTTCAGAAATCGGTTAACACCAGCTATGATTGACAATGCGAAGCAAGCAGAGGTTGTGTTTGCGTTTGACAACATGCTGATTGACTATGGGAAGTTCCATCTACAAAGGGAGGTGATTGAAAATGCAGGTGACAAATTCAACTTGTTGTTCAACGACGAAGAGCAACTCAACGAGGAAGACAATCTGGCGACGGAGAGCTTAGAAGAGGCTGGGGAGACGAAGAAGAGTAAGAAGAACAAGCAAAACAAGAACAGCAAGAAGAGAAAGATCGATTCATGAAAAACACCGGTAGGTGGGTGGATGCATATAATGTACATATGATTTATAGAGAACAAAGAAAAGTAATGCTATAGCTATATATATATATATTATATATATAAGACGAGATCGGTTAGTATAAATACGGGCGGACAATACATAAAGTTAACAATAATGTATACGTTTTATAGCCGCGAGATGATCTAATATATTATATAACTAACTATATATATATATATATGTAGACACGCACCCGTGCACCGTAAAGAACAATAATCCGGTCTCCGCAATTATTGTGCGGCTATTGTCATTAGCCACAGAAATGACGACATCGGCTGCGGGGTGGCAGTGGCACCACAAAACTGGGAGAGAAGCACATATAATAGTATAATATAATATAATATAACACCAGCCACCGGGGGAGGAGAGAGAGAAGCGGCGGCTGTGAGCAGCACCCTCTTTTGCTGCTGTCGGCGCTCCTTTTTGCTCTTTTTGCTTTTTTTTTTTTTGTCTGTCTGCTTGTCAGTCTCTCCATACCCCTTCTTGTCATTATTGTCGTTTTACCTGCCGGTCCCCGTGTTTGCTACTTACACTGTATCCTCACTTCAAGTATCGCAATAGCCACACTCTCCTTGAATACAGATACAGCTTAGTTGTTTCTTCTATACACTTTACCTTTCTTCCCTTATAAGCTCTCTGTCGTCTTTATCGTCGTTGCACCGCCGTTCCTCCGCTTTACCTTCAATCTTGATCTCGCTTGGTTGATTCGAAGCTTAATATCTGCTTATAGTATGGGAAATTCACTGTCCGAGGAAGCTCACATCGAGTATACAAACAACTTCCACTCCCCTTGCACTTACTCCTCACCGTCTAACTACTACACGGAGGACAGTAAGGACCATCAAGGTAATTACTCCGACAACACCAACTCTCAAGAAGCTCAAAGTCGATTGCACTCCACCACCCCGAAAAATCCTCAGGATTACGATCTGTCTTTGCTTAGGCCAAAACTCAAACGTATAAACATGATGGACACTACTGATGATGACCACAAGATGGTTGATCCTGCTAACATCAACAACGACCATGATACAGAGATGCCTGATTTCGATCCAAATAGTGGAATCGCTGATAACGATAGAAATTACAGTTACAACAGGTTTGAACATGTCTTGAGATCGAACAATAAATCGTCCCATATAACAGGACACGTCTACGGAGCTTTGGACAACCGCCAACCACCTGGTGATCCACATCCAGAAGGTGTCGTTAAAAATTTGGGATCGTTCACTTTCATCGAAAATATTGGTACCGATACGATCTCTTCTGCAGATGAATCGACAAAATCATCCTATTCCTCGAGTTGTGAGTCTTGCAAACAACATCTGGTCGATGCTGACGACGCTGGTCCTCGCAACAATCAGGCCATCGTTGATAATAACAACCCTATGGAATACCATCACAGAAATATCAGTGCTGTGTTCTTCTCGGAGGATGCTAACGATAAGGATGTTGAAGCCAGTTATAACGAAGTGCCATTAGCGGCCACTTCAAGTGCCTCCTCAGGTTCAACCGCTGGTGAATGCGAAGACTACTTTGGGTCAGATTGTTGTATGGACCCTAATGCACAACAGCAACAGCAACAGCAACAGCAACAGCAACAGCAACAGCAACAGCAACAGCAACAGCAACAGCATGCTTCTCCTTCTACTTTCCAGAATCAGTTGAATACGGATCAAATAGACTATTTGAACATGTCAACTGCCTCACTGGTTGAATATGACTACCATGGAGATGATTGTACACCTCCAAAAGATGAATACACCACTGAAATCCCTGCCTTTTATTTACCAGAAAAGCTAAATTACCCTATTGCATCTCCCTACCAATACTCAGATTTCGAGTTTGAAAAACTTAACCATTTTGATTTTTTGAAGTCCTTGAACTTCCCAGAACCTCCGTTGTTACCACCGTACCTTAATTCAAACCTATTGAACGATTCACCGTCACACAATTATAAAGCATATCCATACCAGTACCAAGATTACAACCACATCTATATCAACGATCAGTATCGTTACAACATCAACGATTTGAATTTGATGGACAAGTATTCACGTCAACCACATTCGAAATCGATAAGAAGGGAAATCAAGAGGAAAGTTGGTGCGGTATCGCCAGGTTCCATCATGAAACACGCTGACTATATCGAGAATGTGGAACATTATGACGTGCCAAACCATGTCATGTTAAACCATCTGATTACCTGCAACGTAAAGATGGATGATGTCATGACCGGGTCTTGTATACATCGTTATTCCGGAAAGTTCATTACACAGATTGTTTATTTCCCTCTGGAAATGTAAGAATTCAGGCATTGCAAATATTAGATCTTGTCACTGTATATTTTTTTTTGTCCTTTTTTTTTATTCAATGATTTTTCATTTTGTTTATCCCCTATGAGTGTAAGATACTCATAGATTTTATACGTGTTTTTTTTTTTTTTTGTTTGTTTAATCTGTTCATCCTTTTTTGTCCGTTCACTTTACGTTTGTTTCTGTTACGTGGTTTATGTTATTTATGTTCTAATCTATCTTTTGAATTTGCGTTGAGGCGCAAGTGAATTCTTTCAGGTGTATGATGTATGATCTATTTGTGTTTTTTTTTTCATATTTTGTGTTGAGTGATGTTTTTACTAATTAATAAAGAATCGTCGTTGTTTTTTTTTCTTAACTTGGGGGTCATATGCATTGAGAGTTGGGGAAAAAACGTAACTGAATTAGAAAAATCGTTAAAGCTGAAAAGGGGAGGGTCGTACTTCTACTAATAAAAATATAAAAAAAAAGAAATCAAAAAGGGTCGGGATCTCAAGAGAGGATCGAGTTGAAAACAGTACATCTGGGTATTTCCTACGGCGTTGGAGCAGTAGAATTGTTGTTCAATGAAATAGCACGATTTGCTGAGTTGTTTGGTGTAGGTGAAGAGGAAGGGTGTGGGTGCATGGTGGCCAGCGGGTATGCCAACGAGTAACGTTGCTCATAAACATCCATGTTTTCCTGTGGATCCGGTGTGTCAGGAAACTTTTCAAAGTTGGAATCAAACTGATTAAGCACAGGACTTGACTTGAGCAACTTTTGCAAGGAGTTTTGGTTTCTGCTTTGAAGCTTACGTTCCTCTAGTTGGTACTTCTTTCTATCGACGATTCTCGAAGTGTAAGTTTTCGAAGAGTACTTCTTGCCCGGTTTGATGACTGTCATTTTGTTTTTTGTTGTTGTCGTTTTCTTTGCCGTTGCTGCTGAATTTAAAACGTTAAGCATATCTGCTAGCATGTCCATCTTTCTCGTTGACAGTTGTCCGCCTCCGGTTAACTTGCTGGCAGCAACCAGGAACTCTGACGAGTAAGTCCTGAACCGAAACAGCATGCTAATCAGCAAGTTGATTCGTTCATCTTTCTTCAAGTGGTCTGGTTCCTTGTGTCTGCAAGTGGCTGGCCACCAATCTGGTTTGGATTCATTACCATTTTTGTATGGATACTGGCTCTGTTTCTTAGGTTCGACAAGTTTAATCCACGTTTTTGCAAGGGATTTGCAGGGAAGTTGCTGGAATTCTTCGAAACATTGGAAGAGGTAGTTTTCAATATCTTTTTGGTCTTGCAAGTTCACCGTCATGTTTTTGAATGTCATCTTCATGATCTCTTCGGTGTCTGATTCATTCTGTTGCTGTTCGATGGTAGCGTCTTCGTCTTCCGTGTTATCGTCATGGTGGATTCTCAAAGGTTTGTAGATGTCGGTTGTTGTGACAAACGGGTTCTGATTTCTTCTCCCAAACGGAGCAGCACGAGATGGAGAGTTATGGTGCTCACCACTACTTTTGGTGCCATAAGTAAATTTTGGAGGCAGTTGTTTTTCAAATTTTGGAACGATTATGTTCTCCTTGTCGAATTCAATATCATCTAGAAGGTAGTTTGCTTGAGACCGATACTCAATGTCATAGGCAGGGCCAAGGCCGTAGAATTTGATGTGGAAGGATATACCATACATCGAGTTGATTGATTGGGCAAGTGATTTGATGGCATTCATCATTTCTTGTAAAGTATTTGTACTTCTATCTGACATTTCTGTTCTTTTATTCTATAAGATATAATAATGTGACGAATTGATTAAAGAAGACAGAAGTGGACTAGTATAGTTTTTTACTTATTGCTAAAGAGAATTAGAATACGTAAAAAGGGGGCAAATACAGGTGTACTTATAAGTAGATTCATTTTTGAACCTCTGTTTATGATTTGTATCAAATTCAGGTACACTCCCACAAGTTGTTCCGGGCGTGTCACATTGCATGCATTGGACATTTTGTGACTTTGGTATGATGCACGGTACCTTGCAGCGATACTTCAAAAAATTATGTGCCTGAAAATCTTTTTAAAGCAATACCGTTCCAAAGTGTATGCATGGATCGTAGAAAACTGATTGATCAATGTTTCAAACCTGTTTGGAAGAAAAGAAAAAAAAAGGGGGAGGATAATTGGAGAATTTGGTAAGAAGAAAAAATTACGTGTGTATGTAATTGCATACGTCAGCATTGGGATTTCCGGATTAGGAAGTTGGATAGAGCGATAGCCAGAAGCGTTTGGATTTACCCTGTTGGGGGAGGGAGGTGCTTTACTACATTTGGGGTTTCCACACAAAACAAAGTCAGTAAAAGTCAGCTCTTTTTTGGCTGATTCTGTTGGTATATATCTAGACGACCACCATGGCGACTGCAACTACGGGCAACAAAGAGTTGGAGTTGTTGGAGACCAACCTTCAACATCTAACATTGCAAGCAATACAGAACCATCCGACCAAGACCAAAGAGCAGTTTGCATTAGAGTTTTTCGAGCTAGCGAGTAAGAAAGAGAATGCAGGGTCATTAAACGAAGCTGTCAACTACTACCGTAAGGCTTTCAAGATCGATGACAAAGTGGACATCAGATATAGAGAGAACTTGATAGCCAACCAACCTGCACCCGAGGTTCGTAAGCAAGGATTGGTGGACGGTAATACTTTTAGCCTGTTGAAAAAACTGGATTTGAGCCACATCAAAGTGAAGCCGTTGTTGGCATCTTTCCATGATGCCGCGATGGAGCCCATGGATCCTTTGAAACCGGTTGCTTTGAACATGTTGCCCAACGAGATTATCCAATTCATAATGGAGATCTTGGTGAGAACGGATACGCCATCGTGGTTTCAATTCAGCATGAGTTGTAAAAGGTTGGCATTCTTGGGATTCCATGAGAGTTCCAATTGGAGGCTTTTATGCAACTTGATCTATCCTAAGCAGAGTTACAACGAGGACGAGGTGGTATTGAACGACATCCAGAAAGATCAAAGTGTGATGGTGGGTCGATTGTGGGACAACGACTGGTTGACGATGTTACAATTGAGACCTTTTATCAAATTCCACGGGTTGTATATCAGCGTGGTGAACTACCAAAGGGAGGGAGGTCGTGCTGAGTTCAGCAATGCATGGAATTTACCGTTTAGAATCATCACGTATTACAGATATTTCAGGTTTTACCCTGACGGCACCTGTTTGAAGTTGATGACCATCATCGAGCCCAGTGAGGTTGTTTACAAGTTCAGTAAAGATTGGAGGAAGTTGTTCGGTACGAGTGAATGGGAGAAAGTGTACGAGGGAAAGTGGACAATCACAATCGATGGGTTGCTCAGATGCGAATCCAACGGAGCACTACCCAACTATAAGTTTGTTGACGAGTTCCGGATAGTGAACGGTGGTAAATTTGCCAAGCACCACAAGTTGGAATGGATCCAGATGGGTTACGAGAATCTTGACAACGGTGATGTGGGGACTTTTGGGATAGGTAACGAGCGGAGTTTTGCCTTCAGTAGGGTGAAATCGTACGAAGAAGGTTACTCCGAACGTTCCGAGGACAAGGGAAGGCAGCTAGGCACAAATTTGGTTGCTTCTAGCAGTGGGCAAGATGATGAGAGTGAAGACGAAGAGTAGTGTAGTGTAATCTAGTGTAGTGGTGTTTGATAGACGTACATGGTGTATATATTATACTAGACTATATATATATATTATATATATAAGAACCATCTGACCATTCTAGAATCCGACCCACGTAATCTGTTATCTAAAGCGGTCGGAGTAAAGAAAAAGACTAACAATTAACAATTCTTAACGCAGGGCCCGCAAGCCCGGAGGCAGCAGCTTAGAACATAAGATAAATTCAATAACAACTTGAGCGACTGACTCAGCAAGTCAGCTGAGCCTGGAAGTTGAGATTCTCCGGGGCGATGGCCGGCGCACCAGTAGGAGAAGTCACGACTCACAGAGTCGCACAGGGCTGGCTGACTCTGCCAGTGCCAGGAATCAGCATGGCATCTTCCATTTCAGCTCCCGGCCGGCCGAACGACCGAACACTGTGACTCCTGAGCACTGTTCACGGGGGTGGCCGCGTCACCAGCCAGCCAGAGCGCGCAGAGGGCAGAGGGCCAGAGGCTTACAGTTACACAGAGAACGGTGGGTGCGTGCGTGCTTCTCGCCGCCGACCGCCCCATCCCCATTTATACCACCGCTATCGCTCGCTATCAGATAATTAGGCGTGCGAGTTGTGGTGGGCATCCCACCCACCTGGGGCTGGCAGTTTGGTCTGTCTCGGAGGGACCTCGTTGCAGTGGCCGCTGGAGTCACCGCGCCGAGTCGGAGAGTCATCCGAGATATGGGGGTGGTGCATATGCGATGATGATGATCGATCCATTCATCCTTTTGGCTATCAAAACCTCTACAGTACTGTCAATTCTCATTCTCACATGTATATATATATATATAGTATACTATATATATATATATATATATATGTACCTTTTTACCTTTTGCCATGTGTTCTTTCTCTTCATCTTTGTTCTTTGACTTCCCTTCTCCTCGGATTACCCTAACTTCCAACTAAACCTTCCCTAATTTCGAACAATGGCTGAATTATACACAACTTCCCTTGACGGTGTCAAGATCTTGGGTGAAGTCTTCAGCACTCCCCAACTAACAAAGTCCACCCCTTCCGACATTTTGACCAAAGATGCCTTGAAGTTCATTGTTCTGTTGCACAGAACTTTCAATGCCACCAGAAAGCAATTGTTGGAAAACAGACAGGTTGTTCAAAAAGCCTTGGACGCTGGTGAAAAATTGCACTTCTTAAAAGAAACCGAGTACATCAGAAATGATGCCACTTGGAAGTGTCTACCTGCTCACCCAAAGTTGCATTGCCGTAAGATTGAAATCACCGGTCCTCCAGATGCAAAGATGATTGTCAACGCTTTCAACACAGACGTGTTCACCTACATGACCGATTTTGAAGACTCCTGCTCTCCAACTTGGTCAAACGTCATGTACGGACAATCCAACTTGTACGACGCCATCAGAGACAACATTGACTTCACCAACGAAAAAACTGGTAAGCGTTACAAGATCCAACGTGAAGGACGTAGAGTTCCGGTCATGATTGTCAGACCTAGAGGTTGGCATCTGGTTGACGCTCATATCACCGTTGATGGCGAGCCAATCTCTGCCTCCATTATGGATTTCGGTTTGTTCTTCTTCCACAATGCCAAGTTTTTGATTGATCAAGGTTTGGGTCCATTCTTCTACTTGCCAAAGATGGAACATTACAAAGAAGCCCAATTGTGGAACGACATTTTCTGTGTTGCCCAAGATTGCTTGGAAATCCCACGTGGTACGATCAAGGCCACCGTGTTGATTGAAACTTTACCAATCTCTTACCAATTGGACGAAGTCTTGTACGCATTGAGAGAACATTCAGCAGGTTTGAATTGTGGTAGATGGGATTACATGTTTTCCACCATCAAGCGTTTGAGAAACCAAAAGCAACATATCCTACCAGATAGACAGCAAGTCACCATGAAGGTGCCATTCATGACCAACTACGTCAAACAATTGATCAAGACGTGTCACAAGCGTGGTGTCCACGCCATGGGTGGTATGGCTGCCACCATCCCAATCAAGAACGACCCTGAAAGAAATGCCATTGCCATGGAGGCTGTCAGACAGGATAAACTCCGTGAAGTGTTGGCTGGTCATGACGGTACCTGGATCGCTCACCCTGGTTTGTTGGAGACCGCTTTGGAAGTTTTCCAAACCAACATGCCTACACCTAACCAACTGCACGTTCAAAAGCCAGACACCTTTGTCACCGAGGAAGATCTGGTTGACACCAACATCGAAGGTGGCCAAATTACGATGAAAGGTTTGGATGCCAACATCTATATCGGTTTGAACTACATGGAGAGTTGGTTACGTGGTTTGGGTTGTGTTCCTATCAACAACTTGATGGAGGATGCAGCCACTGCCGAAGTGTCCAGATTGCAATTATGGTCTTGGTGTAAGCACGGTGTCACTTTGGAAGACACCAAAGAGACCGTGACTCCAGAGTTGGTTGCCAAGTTGATCGATGCAGAGGTTGCCAAATCCATCTCCAAGCCTGGTAACAAGTACGAAATCGCTGCCAACTGTTTGAAGAAGGAGATTAGCGGTGAAGTTGAAGTTGCCGAGTTCTTGACCTCTCTATTGTACGACGACATCGTGACTTTGGGACCTGAAGTTGATTTGTCAACATTGAAATAAACAGGCAGCTGAGCTCGCCTCGTTTGTACGTGCTTATCTTTTTTTTTGTCTCTGACCCGTTTGCCCCTATATATATATTTATGACTACTTTCGTCTTCCTTTATAGTTTTTTTTATATATTTCCTTGAATTCTGTTCTTGATGTCTTACAACCTTTTTTCTTTAACTTTAAAATTCGAAATATAAAAATAAGAAATATATTCCTATCTAAACAAATAAATAAATAAATAAATAAATGAGAGCTCTCATTGAATGCTAGAAAAATCACATATGGTGCAATTCAATTTTCTTATTCATCCTCGTTTTCAACGGCGTTACAGATTCTGTAGTACATCCCATTAAGGCACCTTTTCAAATCCTTCAAGTTATCCTTCTTGTACCCGTGCAAGTTGCCAACAACTTTGAGGTTAGGGGAGATCGTTTCACCAGAGTACAACATGGTATGCAACTTGTCTGCAAATTCCTCGTAAGCATCTATCGACCCTCCCACAAAGGAAACCACAGAGTCGACGTTGTAATAGCGTACCGTGAAAACAGTCAAGATCCGCTTGATGCAGTTCGATAACTCCACAAAAGTCAACTTGTCTACCAGATCAAGTTTCAAGAGTCTGTACATCTTGTTGCCGGCTGCAGTCATGGTAGATTGACCTCTTCCTAGCTTGATTTCAGCAGAATCCAACTTTGATTTGGTGTGTTCGAGTGCATCGGATTTTTCTACAATTTCAGCATCTTTGTTGGAAAGTTCCCTCTTCAGCAATTTGATATCCTGTTCGTACTCGCTGATGCGCAACTCCGTAGCTCTATCATGCTCATCCAATTTAATCTTAAAAGATTCAATTTCTTTGGTATGCTTTCTCGTTTCAACCTCGAACAATTTCTTCAATTCTGCAATCTGATCGTTAAGTGAGTGTATCTCGCCATCTTTGGTTGTCTTGTACTCTTCAAAATCATCGGCTGTCCTATTCAGCTGCATCTGTAAGTCGCTGCTCTTTGCGTGCAACTGGTGCATCTCGGCATCTTTCTTAAGAAGGGCATCATTTTGCTCTTCGATTACTTTAGATAAGTCGTGGACTTTAGAGTCCAAGTTTGTATTTAGCTGTTTGAACTCCTCAATGATTGTATCTTTCTGAGCTACAATGTCCTGTTGCTGTTCTGTTTCTAAAGATAGATCGCTCACCTTATATTCAAGATCTCTATTGAGTTTTTCAAGTTGGTCTATCTTTTCTTTTTTTTCAGAAATGGCTTCTTGTTGTTTTTCAATATCAGAAGATATACCATTCACCCGTATTTCCAGGCTTTTATTTGACTCTCTGAGTTCATTGATTGTTTGCATGTTATCTCTTGATAAGCTTGAACTGGTCTCCAGGTCCCTTTTCAACTTTTTATTTTCGTTAGTCAATACGTCGATTTCGGTAGTCATTTTAGTCGTGTTGGACGCAGATTCTTCCATCTTTTGTCTCTCTGTATGTAATTCTTGTCTCAATGCTTCCATCTCCATGGTTAACTTGTCATTTTGTCTAGTTAATTTGTCAATTACTTCTTTAAACGTTTGATTTTCTTTCTGTTTTGCGATCAACTGCTGATCGTACGTTGCAATGAGGTCCTTTAACTCGGCCATCGCAGGATCTTGATCGTGAGGGACAACGGTATCAAACTCATTCGTAGCATGTTCTTGTATACTACTTAACTTGTGTACTTTACCTGACCTCACTGAATCTCTATTGGTCGATGTTGTCTTCATCTTCTTCTGCTGCATGTGCTCTTGCTTCCTTATCGACGGACTACTGTCGTCAATCCCATCGCTGTCCGCGTCATCATCGTATACACGGTTGTCGTGCTGAATAGAAACACCATCGTCTTCCAAGTTGATCCGATCATCTGCAGGATGGTTCATTGAATGGGTAATCGTTTTCTTCTTTGGTGTTTGTGTCCTGTTGGACTCAAACTGACGTGTCATGCGTCTCACTTTCCCAGACCCCAAAGAACTCATCTCAGCTGGAGTCGACTCCGCAAAATGTCCTTTAAAAGCAGAAAGCTCTCCTATAGGCAGATTCTTCATCTTAGAGTGTTGTTGTTGCTGTTTCTGTGGTGGAGCAGGGGTAGCTGTGGCAGTTGTGTTTGTAACGTTTTTCATCACCCTATCAGGAGAAGGTTGTCTGGGTTCCATGTTGGCATCGTCCTCAGCAGAGCTGTACTCATTTAAGAAGTAGTCTGTTTCTACAGTGAGAGCTTCGTTTGCAGATCCGTCATTTTCGGTGTCGTTATCATCATCAAATTCCAAGTCTCGATCCGAATTGCTGATGTAGTATCTATCCTGCGAGTTAACCGAGTCTAGCGAGTCGTGGTGGATATGGTTAGGCGGTTTTAATCCGTACATTCTCCTCTTTCAATATCAATAGATTTATATACTCTAGACCTCAGGATAGGAGTATTTCAGCAGTTATATTCTAGTGATAGAGAAGAAAGCACACATCGTGTGAAAAGACTACCAGTAACAAATGCGCTGCCAGCAGCAAAGGTAAACAAACAAAGCGAAGGAACAAAAAAGTTGACGCGGCCGCGTGGCTAATCTGGGGGCGTGCGCACCGCAATACATCGAAGTTTGCAGCTTATGATTTATCATAGTTCGTCAGGTTGTATTAGTCGTATTATACAGGTTGTTGTATATATATATATATATATAATGTATGTGCGTATCCATATACGTACATAGTTATCGTACACCACTTCTCCTCACTTCTTCGTCATCAATTCGTTCAATTCCAGTTCATCGACACCAACTAGGTTCATCAACTTCTTGTTGATCTCAACCAACCTTGTCACTTCATCGATAGCTTGGTTCATGACGTTAAACTTGGACATCGTTTTTCTTTTAGACTTGGAGCCAGCTCTCTTCAAACGGTCCGAATACAATGGAGAGGCCTCTATTTGGTCGCAAAGATCATCGAACGCTATCTTAATTACAGCTCTCCGCTTCTGTTCAGATGAAGTGTGGTTGAGCTTCTTCTCTTCTTCAGTGAGAATTTTCTTTGCATTGTTCATTTCCAATCTGGAAGCCAACGCGGACCGGGTTGCATTTCCTGTTGATTTTTTGGTCTTTGGCTTGGTCACTTTACTCGTAGAAATGTCTTTGACCGTCGTAGCTTCTGATGCACTGTAAGGTGTTTGTTCCCTTGTATTTAAAGGCGTGTGTCTCGTAGCTGGGGGTGACTCATACTTAGGAACATCGTTAAGAAAGTCTTCTTTCTTCAAAAGTGGTCCATCTGTTCTTGTGTTAGGGTTGGACGCAGCGAGTGGGTCAATCGAATGCCAATGCTTAGAGAGGTTGCTTAACGACTGGTCGTTGGCAATGGAATCAAGAAATGCTTCTAAGGCAGTGTATTCATTCATCGATAGCAAATCTGCATTCTGGTTTCTGTTTGAGACTGTTGCTGAGTAATTCAAATGGTTAAAAGTAGTCAACAGGTTTCTTGTATTTGGAGACATTGGAGAACCGACAGAGTTTGTGCCATCTCCAAACAATGCAGCCGATCCAATTTTTGGTGATTGATAAAACAAAGACGGCCTACTCAACAATTCCAATCGCTGCTGTTCAAATAACGCTTTGGTATCTTCTTGTTGGCTCTGTTGAAGCTGCGTGATTTGTGGCGGCGAGTTTGACGATCGTATCTGTGAATCAAAATTATTCTGTACGTTTCGCAGCTGCTGTTGTGACTGAAGGTGCATTTGTAAGAACTCCGGGGTTCCAGGTTGAACAGGCTGGTGGTCTTGTGGTCCTCCAGCTTTTGGGGAAGGAAAGATGGAGCCGTTAGGTGCCATCGGTGACAGTAAAGGTGGGGGAGTCTGGAGTAATAGAGAGGACGAACCAAAGGGTAGGATCGAATTAAGTCCATTTGACGAGCTTGAGTTTGTGGTTGAGGTCAACAACGAGCTCGAACCGTTGGTGGTGCTCGTTCCAGCGGAAGATTTGAAATTAGCTGAAGATGGCAATACTGATGAGGAAGTTTCATTGGTAATCAGCATGTAGGCGGTGTCGAAATCCATATCGGCGGAGAAGTAGTCTGTCATATCTTGGTTTTGTTGCAGTAACGATGTGGGCGTATATTGGTTTGAAACATGGTGGTCGTTTGGCAACGGTGTGAGTGGGCCGTTTTCAAGCGCAGGTGAATTCGGGCTTTCATTCTTGACCATCGTCATCACGTAGAGGTATCAGGATCTATATAACTGGTTGAATGTGTGGAAAATATATATAATATATATATATATATATTTGTATATGAGTGTCTACGATGTCCTCTTATGAAACAGCAAAATTTAAGCGTTGCTGCAAAGCAAGAGGTGTAAACAGCCGGGCAAACAAACAAATATAATATATATGTGTGTGTGTATACGTGCAAATAACGTGGGGAAGCCAAAGGCACATAAACGAGGAAGGAATCAGAAAATAAGAAGAGAATGGAAAAATAAGCAGAAGCAAGCGGGAAAAATCGTGGCAACGGAGGCAGACAGGAGACGGCGGCCAGCGATCGGAATATATATATATATATATATATATTGTATAGTGGAAACGTTCGACAAAGGGAGAAGATGAAGTGTGAATGAATGAATGAATGAGGAGCAGGGACAGGGAGATCTCGAGAGAGAAGTGAGGCGAACAACACACACGCAGCGTCGCAACGATTCAAACGTGAGAATCAAACAGCTCCAACGCTTCGTGGCGAGTTTCTGTGTTGTGTGCACGACCTTCTATGTGGCTGTGCAGTGGGCGGAGCTGTGGAGTTGCTCGGCATGGCGTCGGCATCGGGTGATCTCCATATCTATCTATCATTATGGGTATATCTAAAGGGTTGACGTCCTTTGCACTAAGGTTATCGTTGAATTTATCCATTATTCAATCTTGTATGTAGTCCTCGACTCCTCGTTAGGTTTCTTCTCCAGGTGGCGTTCCCCTTCTATCCGGTGTTCTTGGGCTGTTCCCCTCCCTCTGTCCCAATTCTTCCAATACAGAATAGTATATATATGTATATATATATATCACTGTTTCTATATATAGCTTTGATGTGTGTGTGTGTGTAGTAACCACTGTGGGGAAGCAGCCGTTATGTTATCTAAGCTCCGCGTGCTTCTCGAGATGATGCTAATGCCAGGCCCTATTAAAGCTAATGTTCTTATAATGTATATATAGATAGATAGATATATTATATATGGCATCTCTATATATATTGACTATCTCTAAAAATAAAAATAAAAAGACACAGAGAGCAATGGCCATATCCATCAACCAATTTCAGTAAATCGGAGTTTAATCTTTTTTATATGTTATTCACTGCCGAAGAAGATAGCTTTTTTTAATAGAGGTACGATGTTATCAATTTTTCAGGTTGGACACAATTGTGCATAATATCATCACGCTGCCCCATAAATACAGTGATGGAAGCACAACCATGTGAGCTAGCTCATAGTTTACTTAATATATATTATATTAATATATATATTATATTTTAATATATATATATATATATTATATATATGCATGCAGACGCTGCTTCTACCACTTAGACGTTCAACATGGTCTAGTTGTTCTCTTCTCCTCCCATACCAAAGCAAACTGGGGATAATGCCATTTTTATAAAATTAGAAATCGTACAACAGGAATTGTAAGTAATAGAGGCAAAACATGGCAGGGACAGATTTATAGACTCGGTTGGATATAACATCTACATTAGTGAAATTGGGAATGGCGAATAGTAAGTCAGTCGATTCAGGTTGCCAGCGTTAATAATTCAAACCATAAACATTTTACAATACAGAGCCCGAACTCTTCATATTGTATTATATATATATATACGCAAGAGATCGTTTTTATCCTTGATCTTCAGGGGTCATATAGACAAAGAATGAGGCCGATTTATGAAATTGGTATATGTCACTTAGAAGTCTTCGGTGAAGGTTCCGAAACTTTCTGGTGCGCGCACGCGCGCGCGCCGCCAATGCCAGCATGGGAAATTTACCACCTCGAAGTTTTTGAAGCCATGCAAAGATACAGCCATTCTGGGTTGTGAAATTCTGTTTCAGAAAACCTCCCTAAACGAACAATATATATATATAATATATAGTTTTGATTGCAAATTGGATTTTTTACGAGACAGAACTTATAGTAGCATATATACAATATGTATATATAAGTGTTTTGCTTCCTCAATAATTGTTATATTCGCTCTTATACTTAACACACAGTCTCATATAAATTTTGATAAATTAATAATAAAACTATTAATTTAATGGATTGAGTAAAATAACATTTTTTTAGAACGTTCGTAATAATATAATATTTATAATATATAATATATATGTATATATATATATATATCAATTAAGTTCGGTCCATATATATGTAATATAATATAGCCGCTGCAGTTTTATGGCAGCCATGGCAAAACAGAATCTCCAATTTCCGACCCATAATAATTGCCTTAGCTTGAGTTCACATGTTATATGTATATATATATATATACATATAGAGATCTATTTGCATTTAAAATCAAGTAAGGATCTCGATCTAGTGATCGTTTTAGTGTCCATGCAATTATATTAGGCACCAGAAATCTGTGAAAAAAAAATAGCTTAATGGTGGCGCATATATGCCCTTCCCGAATTAGAATTACAACAATTGATCAAAATATAATATATATATATATATATATATATATATATATAAAATTTTTACAGCACCCAGAAAATTAAGTTTCAAACACAATAGGATATATGGTAGATAGAATATTTTAATTTATAAATTATATGATAAATACCACAATTATCGGTCATCATAAAACGAGAATCTCAAAAGAGTAAATTATAAATTTTAGATCTATCATATTATATAATTATAATTAAATCTGACACGATATACATGCATGATTGATACATACACCAGATCGACGCAAAATGGTCGCCAATTATATTGTACCCAATCTATATATATAAGTACAACGGGTATGATGAGCAAGCTAGTAATTATTTCACTCTACCAGAGTGGAAATTTGGGATCCATATTCCATATTAGTTCTTATACTAAACTCAATCGATAATATCATATACGGTCAATTAAATTTAACAGTCTTAAGCTGTGGTAGCATCAAATCTATAAACTATATGAACTAAACAAGCAGGTGCTTGTCTTCTTTTCACCTTTTATTGATCAAATTCTTCACTGCAAGCCAACCAGAATTACAATCCAGCCTCTCACTATACCGTAAGACATGAACATGGAACTGCTTAGTCCTTTCGCTAAAAACAATATATATATATATATATCTGAAAGAAAAATTAATGTGCTCGGCTAGTAGCTAAAATAGATATTCTAGTTTCAATCAGTACCGTTAATGTCTCTCACTAATGCCATACAAATTAATAGTTGAAGAGAAACTGTCGTAGCGACCTTGGTTTAATTTCTGTCGTGGCGATTTCGGCGATGACGAGAGCCGTATCGATTGATATATAAATTAATTACATGTTCCAAAGAATTTTCAAATTTTGATCCATGCGTGATGTATCAATTCTGTTCGTTCATGGAATTAAAATTTTCGCTGTTGCCTTGATCGAGATCTGTTTCCGCTTCCCAAGATTTCTACTTATAGTAAAGGGTCGTGCTGAAGTATAATATATATATATATATATATATATATATAATATATAATTCCCTATTCCATGCGACAGAGTACCAGGCTTCAACCCCGGGTTCGCAAAAAATTACGTTTTTTACTATCCTTGCATTGAAGGATCTTAGTATGCCGGATTTTCAATCTATAATATATATAATGTTCAAAAAGAAGCGGTACAATATATAATATAAATTGTTGTCAGTCGGGGTCATCTGTGGCTTTTCTGTAATTATTATATATATATGTATATGTTGATCTCTATAATGGCTAGCCCATACCGTCAGCTAGTGATCTGTGTGTCGCTGTTTGCTTTGTAGACCATATATATATTATATATATACCTCACACCCTTATTATATAT